>CM067171.1:68898070-68945729 GCA_034093135.1 Erigeron breviscapus | reverse complement strand
AGTTTGAGAACTTATGTGACCCACATTCAGATATACTTCCGTAATCGACACAAGCACTAAGATAACAAATATTCAATATATATCCAAAAACTTCCTTAAACAAACCATGAGACATTTTTTAGATTTATTTCATTTGGTGAATTTAGTATCTTGCGATTTCACTTATCATATGCTTTTGCATTTCTTTGTATTAAGGAACCCGTGATTTTCTATGAGACCCATGTAGCGAACTTTCTGACAACCTATCCCAAGTTGGAAGCTTTAGGTAGGCTAGGTATACAAAGACACCCGAAGGACATACTTGTCCGAATCTCAAAGACCACATTAGCCCTTAACTTAAACACATTTCATAACATTATCACATTATAACTAAATTTAACTTTCATGCTCATGACTTGTAGAAGTTTTCACATATATACTGAATAAATCCTATAATAATGCTAGATCTTTCACAGAATTTAAGGACCAGATCTAATCATTACTGAAAAGCAAGCATTCTCATCCATATATCTGAATATGTTTCCCACAAGAACATTGTATAAATTTAAGTTCAGATTGAAGGAAACCTTGGTACTTTGCCTACCGATACATCCTAAATTGTAATCACTGAACTAAACAGTTATATTACGATTAAGCAGGCTTAAAAGCTAAAGTATCCTCACTTTTAATCGTCTTAAAGCATCAACTTAAATTTCTATCTTATTTATTTGGTTTTCTCATTTTTCAAATTTTTATATTTTTATGACACTAACTATATACAAACTCAAACTAGACACTCTTTTTGTATTTTTATGACTCTAGCTACTTACAGACTTAAACTAAGACACAAATAAATATACAAAAATAGTTCTTTGAGAGATCTAATATGAATCAGCATTCTTCATACCATTGAGAAGAATCAGCTTATCAAAGCGAGTCTTATCAAATGCTTTAGTATACAAATCAGCTAGATTATCATCAGTTATAACCTTTTCCAAATGAATTAATTTCTTTTGAGCACAATCACGCAAGAAATGATGTCTAATATCAATATGCTTGGTGACTTTATGCATGACAGGGTTATTTGTAATGTCTATAGCTGACTTATTGTCTATTCTAATAGGTGTGTCAAGGAAATCCATACTGTAGTCACGTAGTTGTTGCTGAATCCACAATACCTGAGAACAACAGCTACCAGCAGCCATGTACTCTGCCTCACAAGAAGACTGAGCAACTGATGTCTGCTTCTTACACTGCCACGATACAAGTCTCCCTCCTAAGAACTGACATCCTCCAGTCGTAGACTTCCTGTCGTTGTTACAACCGCCAAAATCCGAATCAGTATATGCAACAAATCAAACGTTCCTCCCAAAGGATACCATAGACCAAGCCCTTGGTTACCCTTTAAATAACGTAGGATACGCTTTGCTGCAACTAAATGTGACTCTTTCGGACTAGCTTGGAATCTAGCACAGAGACAAACAGCGAACATAATATCCGGACGCGAAGCAGTTAGATACATCAACGAGCCAATGATAGCACGATAATAAGTAGCATCAACAGGCAGATCTTTAGGATCCATGACACCTAATCCATGATTAATCTGAATCGGAGTACCATATGTCTTGGATTCTAACATTTGAAACCTCTCCAAGATGTCATCGACATACTTAGACTGGTGAATGAAAAATCCATCTTTCCTCTGATCAACCTGCAGTCCTAAGAAGAATTGAAGTTCTCCCATAACACTCATTTCGAACTGCTTTTTCATGCTCATTTTGAATTCTTTGCACATCTTTACATTAGATGAACCAAAAATGATATCATCTACATAAACTTGTACAATCAAATAATCTCGCTTCCGCCATTTGATAAACAATGTGTTGTCTATCGATCCTCTTGTAAATCCATTTGTCAACAAATGTGTCGACAATTTCATACCACACTCTGGGTGCTTGATGCAATCCATAAAGAGCCTTATCAAGTCGATATTCTCGTCTTGGATAATTAGGATCTTCAAACCCCGGTGGTTGAAAAACATAGACTTCTTCTTTAACTTCACCATACAAGAAGGCACTCTTAACGTCTAACTGATACACCTTTATACCTTTGAAACTTGCATAGGCTAAAAATAACCTTATAGCTTCAATGCCGGCAACTGGCGCAAAAGTTCCGTTATAGTCATATCCTTCTCGTTGTGCAAACCCCTGAACAACTAAACGCGCCTTATTCCTTGTAACGATCCCTTTGTCATCTCGTTTGCATTTAAATACCCAACGAGTTCCAATTGGTTCTTTTCCTCTAGGCACATCTATTAACTCCCATACTCCAAGTTTCTCGAATTGAGCTAATTCTTCTTGCATAGCTGCAACCCAAAAAGGATCTTGTAGAGCCATTTTAACATTCTTAGGTTCTTCTTGTGAAATGAAACAAGAATACAAACACTCAGTTATAATTCCTGTATCCTTCACTTTACAAAATAAACTAGTCATCTCTTTATTTAACTGATTTCTAGTTCGAACAGGCTCTGAAGCATCACCAAGAATATTTTCAACTGGATGAGCCTTATTTATTCTATGTTGAGGAACCGAATCAACATTTAGATTTTCTCCTAGATTCGATTGAATCTGCAATTCAAAAGAACTAAAATCATCTTCTGATTCTTCAGAAATAGGATCATCATCTGGCAATGGAACCTTTGAAGGAGTAGTGTTCTCGGGTTCATTAACATCTGAATCTGACGTCTTGTCATTGTTCTTACTACTTTCACCAACAACAGTACTAGACTGAACTTTGGTTGGAGTTGTATCAACATTTTGAGCAAGAGGAGATGTAGGAGTATAGTCCATATGATCTCTTAAAATGATCACATCATCAACTGTGTCAGGACCTGAATAAGATGAAGGACCGTGTAACGAACGAAACACGCTATCATAATCGAAATTCTTGCCAATTCCAGAATGTATAGCTGGTTTATGACTGGCAATCTTGACATTTGTACCTAAGTCAACTTTGCCTGTCTGCTTATTATAAACCCTTCGAATTGAAGTACCCGGTTTATAACCCATGAAAAATCTCTCTTCAACCTTTGGATCAAACTTTGACTGAGGAAGATATTTCAAGAAAGGTACACGGAACACCAAATGGTTCAACATTCTGTAAATTTGGTTTCTTCTTATGTAGAAGCTCATAACATGTCTTATTATGACGCTTAACTACCAAAACCCGATTTAAAATATGACATGCTGTATTCACTGCCTCCCCCCAAAACATAGTAGGGAGCCCTGAATCAGCAAGCATTGTTCTGGTTGTTTCGATTAGAGTCCTATTCTTTCTTTCAGCAACTCCATTTTGTTGTGGCTCATACGGTGCACTGAATTGATGTTGGATTCCCTTGGATAAGCAAAAGACTTCCAATGTCTTATTCTTGAATTCAATTCCGTTATCACTCCTGATTCTCTTCACACGAACTCCATAAACATTTTCAGTTTCAACAAGGAAATTTATCAAAATCTGTGGAGTTTCATCTTTCGATTGAAGAAAGAATACCCATGAGAATCTCGAGTAACAGTAACCACTAAACAATAATACATCCCACCTATACTCCTTACATTCACAGGGCCAAATAAATCCATGTGAAGTAACTCAAATGGGTTGGCAATAGAATTTTCTTGCTTTGGTTTATGAGAAGACTTTTGCTGCTTACCTTTCAAACAAGGTACACATTTGTCTTCCATTTCAAACCGTTTCATAGGAACACCTTCAACCAAACCATGTTTCACAATATGATTCATCTTTTGGAAATGAATATATCCCATTCTTCTATGCCATAGTAGAGATTCAGATTCATTTGCTTTTGTTAATAAGCAAACTGGCTCCTTCGAATCATCAACACCTAACGTAAGGCCATAGATGTCTTTCTTCCTAGGAGCTTTCAGTAGGATCCAGTCTTCAGGAATAACATACCCCGGCTTTAAAATAAGTGCTTCCTTCTCAGTAAAATGGATATGATTTCCCTTGTCACAAATCAGAGAAACACTCATGAGATTGTGAGATAGCTGTTCCACATAGTTGACTTTCTCCAATGTAATTTTCCCATTGACAACATCACCTTGGCCTGAGATATTTCCGCCCTTGGGACCAGCGAAACTAACATAAGAACCATTTATATCAACGTAATTGGACAACAATTTCTTGTCCCCTATCATGTGCCGAGAGCATCCACTGTCAACATACCAAAGACTGATAGGCTTCCTTGGTTCTCCCTGCACAATAGACACAAATTAAGTTAGTTTCTGAAGGGTACCCAAACCTTCTGAGGTTTAGGTTTGCCAAATTCATCTTTCATAATCAATTCTGTCCAATATCCATTGCTCTTTGGTGGAGCCTTGGATGGTGATGGTGTCACCGAGTTTCTTTTATTTGGTGAAATGAAACGAGCCTTAGGAGGAGCACTCTTAGGCGAATGTGGACCAAACCTAGGTTGACTTTCTAATCGATCATAAAATTTAGAAACATTTTCATTTCTAGGAGGGGGTGACCGATTCTTTTGAATATGTTTATTCCTAGGTGAATTACTTCTTTGAGGTGTACGGGATCGACTCGGACTTCCACTACCATTACTACTAGTAGTAGCATTTTGTGAATGTCCCTGTCGTTTAGGGGTCTTAGATCGATTATTATGATCACTAGACTCACCCTATGACATTGAATTTATGAACTTTACATAATCTGTGCATCTATATTATCTGGATGTCTTCTAGCATAATCCTCATAATATTTCCTTTTATATGCACTCATAAATTCTCTTGAACTAACTTGATCAACTAATTTACCCTTCCCATTTCTTTCAGAAGTTCCAACCTCATCCTTTGACTTGACTGGAGGATCATTCTTAGAATCTTGGGACTTCTTAAGAGGACAATTATTAGCTATATGACCTTTTTCATGACAAATATAACACGATTTAACGGATTTTCTTTTAGGGTGGTCATATGCTATTTCAGGGACTGGTATTCCATAAGCCTTAAGTTCTGCAATTTCATCTAGTGTTTGAATTGCATCTTCCATGGTCTTTACAGGCTTAAATGGGGCAAAATGTCTATCCTTATAAGGAACTTGTTCTTCTAACCATTTCTCTTTATCTTCTACACACCAGACTTTATCAATTCTAGATCTAGGCTTAATCCTTGTTATGGATACTTCTCTATCGAAAAATACTGTATCGCAGTCTTTTAGAGTATAGTACACAACCTCCTCAGGATTAAAGTCTAATTCTGGTGTTATCTCTTCTTTGAGACTTTGTTGTAGAGGTTTTTTAGAAACTTTAGCTAGAACATTTTCCTTCTTAAGAGTATCATTTTGAGTAGTTAAGTTAGCTATGGTCTTATTAAGACTAGACACCTCTTGTTTCATTTCACACACCATTTGACAAACTTTGACAATTGAAAGTAAAGAACATGATACCTTTTTATCTTCAGCCTGACAATCTGCCATGTATGCAATGAAATCTTCAGTTGTCATACCTTCAGGTATCACAAATTTCTTCATTTGTTCTTCAATGCTCTTCTTAACAATGTCATCAGTTGGTTTAGATGACTCAGCATTTTCTTCTGAAGCTCTCACAGCTGTCATAACTTCACTCTCAGACCTTACTATCTCAGCAACCACAGTCTCAAAATCCCATGAACTGTTCCGCATGAGTATCCTTAATTTTTCTCTTCATTTCTCTATTTTTCAAATTTGAAACCACAGTCTCAAAATCCCATGAACTGTATTCCTTGTCATCTTGCATATGATGAACATAATCAGTCCATATCTTTGATAGAGAATCCAAGTATTTGTCAACTAGCTCTGACTCTGGATATGACACTTCAAAATAAGATAGCTCTGTGGTCAAATGGTTGAATCGGGCAATTATTTCATCAAGTGACTCCCCTTTCAAACCATTAAATGCTTCATACTGATGCTTTAACAGCTTTATGCGATTCTTTTTCAAAGTCTCATCGCCTTCACAGTATTTTTCCAAAGCGTCCCACATTTCCTTTGAAGTCTTATGTTTCTTAAACAGATGAACACTTTCTTGAGGTAAAGCCATCGTTAGAGTTGAACGAGCCTTCCCTTCAATGACATACTTTTTCTTTTCCTCATCTGGCATATCTGTATAGGTGTAACTACTGATCACACCATTCTTTTCATAAGTAGGCCAATCATATCCTTGTGTCACCATAAACCACATATCAATATCATTTAGACGCATATAGTCTTCAAAACATCTTTTCCACATCCAATAGTTCTCCATACGGAAGCGTTTTGGAGGTGTATTCCCACGACCAACTTCATGGTCATGCATGATCAATTGATTGATAAGTACGGCATTTGGTGAGTTGGCAGCAACTGGTACAGTAGTCATCTCGAGTCTTTTAATATGTTAAATCAAACGAAAGGATTACTGTAGCACACGAGTTCGTGCTGAGGTGTCACAAAGAGAGCACGAGAAGAGTACACGAAGACTGCTTCGTGCTGACGTGGCACAAAGTGCCACACGAAGTCAGCTATGTGCTGACGTAAGCACATAATGCAAATTACCTCGTGCTGACGCAAGCACGAGATCGCGCGAAGAGAGCACGAAATCAAAGAAAAAACTTGAATCTCGAATTGATTTTGCAATTAATAGCAAATCACACGATCTTACACCTTCTGGTAATCAACCTTAGGGCTCTGATACCACTTGTAAGTCCCTATCGTCGTATAGATCGTAAATAAGACGTGATTCGTTATGTCAAGAGTGCGTAATCCTCTTGAGATAACTAGATTGCTATTTCCTTTTGTCAATTAATGAGCAATTAATCAACCTAAGGTGTTACACGAATTGATAATTCGTGTAGGAGTAGTCACGAGCAACAATTCAACTTTCAATCTTTTTTTCTTTAAAAATCGTTACCTAATTCGAGTTTTAGGTTTGTATTTATACTATTATGATGTTAGTTCGTGTGGACTTGGGCTTCACACGAAGTGAATTAAGCCCGATCCATCAAAACCCTCGTGTGGTCGTGCTGACGTCAGCACGAGGACCACTCAACGTGCTGCTGACGTCAGCACGAGGAGCGTAGTCTTGGACCTTTATTTCGCATTGTACATAACATTCAGCCACCGTTTAAGTATTCTATAATACTTATAACCTTGGCTCTACATTCTTGTACCTGCAACACAATAATATAACACACAAACATAACAATAAACATAAATAGATTTCACATTGAAGTTCAAACGTAATCATTAAACATAAACATATGTCCTAATGACTTATTATTCAACGATTACAAATATATTCCTAAGAACAAAATCGTTAATCAAATCTACGTTGCTACTGTCACACAAATCTGCATCTACAAGTTTTAAATTTTCAGACTCTAACTTTCTTAACTTTGACCTTAAATAATTTTCATTATGTTAGATAATACTTGACGAAAGTTATATGGATTGATTATGTTTTAGAAATGTTTTCATTGATATAACTTTCATCAAGTTTTATATAACACATAAAAATATATTTAAGGTCAAAGTTTAAAAATAAAGACTTTGAATATTCAAAATATGACACTTTTAATGGGACGGAGGGAGTATTATTATTATATTATTATTATTATTATTATTATTATTAATTATTATTATTATTAAACAGAAATTTTAATTCAAAAAAGAAGCAAAAGATTCCTCATAAAGATATGGCATTTTGATTTTCTTGATTCTTTGTTTCACACTCCCTTTATTTTCTTTCTTTTATATATTTTGAAATTTACTACTCATTATGTTTTCTTGAAGACTTCTTTCAACTGGGTATTCTTTCTTTTGTTATCTACTAGTAAAATTGCAAAAAAAGTTTGCATCTTTTGTTGTTTTTGTTGTTGTTAAGGGATATAAACAATATATATATATATATATATATATATATATATATATATATATATATATATATATATATATATATTATATATATATATATATATATATATATAAGGTTTTTAGAGAAAACAAAAGTGGAAACAGAGGCATGGCAGGAACAGGGCCATCAGCACCACCTAATCAAGATGATCAGCAACCTTACCCTGCTCAGCTTCCCAATGTTTAACTACTTAATTGTTATTTGAAGATCTTAATAAAAAGCTACTAAAGGGGTACCCGCGCGTTGCAGCGATACCGACAAAATCATAGTGTATTTGGTAATCTAAACAGACAATGTAACATATCACCAGTGGCAGAAACGTGAGATGCAACTGAAACATGCTTACAAATTGATATTATACAGAGAAACTACATGATGTTTATATAAAGATACAAATTGTCAAAAACAAGTCAAAATACAACAAATGAATCCCATAAAAGGGAGACAATCCGAGGCATCATGCTCGAGTCTAATGATCTAGAGAGCAACCAAGCGATTCTTAAGTCCAACAATAAGCATCAACTCCTAGCTTGCAAGCGATTTCTTGTATACCTGAAAAGATACTCATAATGTCAACACTAGGCTGGTGAGTTTGTAGGATCACATAGTTTCAAGTTCAGCCATAATTTCGATACTAGTGTATATACACATATATACATAGTAATACATCTATAAGTAGTAAGTATCGAATAGGTGAGCCATAGGAGTCTTTGATGTGTTGCGTATTTTTGAGTTTGAAAAACAAAAATGATTTTTATTAATTATAAAAGCTAACACATTTTTAAATTTATAAAATGTTGTACAAGTAAATACCTCAACAAAACGCAAACTAACGAGCAGTGGACCCAATCGAAAGTAGATAGTGTTGTGGTAAGTACAGGATCGTTCGCAGGGACGCTTGCACTACCTAGTCTAATAATATGTGTAATTCTAGCGGTTGGGGGTTGTCACGATTTCCTATTAAAACTAATGCAAATAAAAAGTAAAATAGAAGCCGCAACCGCTTGGTCTAGCGAGAAGCTTCGGTTAAATCTAGAAAATTGAATTGAAAAGCAAATAACAGTAATTAAATTAAAATACTTGTTTGGCATCTCCGATCTCATGGTACGACCAGATTACTATCCTATCTACTTGCTAGTCTGTTGGAAAACTTAATCACGACTCATATTCTTGTTAGATTCACTTTGCCTAAGTAACTAGTGGTGTCCCTAGACTCACACTACTCTTTAAACAAATTCTCGTTAGATTCATTGTTTAAGCATTAATAACCTAAGTTTGTGTTACTAGTTCATCTTTTAGTATACCCGGCAGATAATAATTTCCTCCGGTGACCACAGTGCACGTTTCCATGTCACTGGATCGCGTCTGACATTGTTAAGCATCATGTTCAACTTATTCTAATTATTATGGTTCTGGATCCCTCCGTTAGAAGTGAATCACCTTTTACATCTAATTATAGACCGATTAGTGTTTTCCATCTTAGCATATTAGTCCTAGTGTATGATCATAGACAACCATCAGAATTAAACTAATATATTCAGATATAGAACCTATAATAATATGAAGAACTTATTAACCATGGATCTACGATAAACAGTAAACACAATCCAACAGATCTAACAAATAAAATAAGATAAATAAAAGTCTACATGATCACATTGATCCAAACAAGTATTCAGCCTACTAGCCTGGCATTATTAAAGGAATAACAAAGTCTGAAAAGATGAAAGACATTGTTTACCAACTGAAAGTAAATAAAAGAGATAGATCTAGGTAGATGGTGAAGATCGAGAGGTGTTAGAAGCTCCAAAACCTCCTTGGAATCTGCAAAATCGACCTAGGGTTTGTATGTGGCGGCTAGGGCTGCTGATTTGTGCTATCTCTTAGGGTTTGAGGGTTTCTTCGTGTATTTATAGGCAAAAGTTGGTTTCTGATCCGGGCCGCCCAGCGGCGCTGGGGCCTCCAGTTATTGGGCCAGCGGCGCTGGCTAGCATGCCAGCAGCGCTGGCAACTCCTGCTTTTTCTCGATTTGCTTCGTTCGACTATGAATTGCCTCCTTGTGTCTTGTAACTTCATAGGCCTTCATGTTGAGTTGATTGATGCCATTTACCCTCACTCGCATCTTCCGTGAACCTGCATTTATATTGAATCCATTAAGTGCCAATAGTTCCGGAATATTAACTCATTTAAACATTAAAATGTGGCCTTTTGATAGGGGAATTTATCACAAAATGAACGCTTATCAGTCTTGCACCTGGAGATGTTCCATCACATTGGGATATCACAAGGATCACATCCAAAAGCTATACCAAGATCACAAGAACCATACATGATATAAACACGTCAAATATCAATATAATAACCACAATACTCACCACACAAGAACTGTCAATATCAAGATTACACAAAGATAGAAACCAATAAAACACGTATACCAAATGAAACCTACGTGGAATCCTTTACACGTTTCTAGTAGATTGTACCCTTGAGGGCACATAACTTTCATATCTAGTAGATGGTTAACTAAAAATTTCTAGTAGATTCAAACTAGCACTTCTAGTAGATGGTTAACTAGCTCTTTAGTAAATTTAAACTAGCACTTCTAGTATATCATGACCCTTAAGGGCACTTAACTAGCATAAGTATCTCATTGGGAACACAACCCAAAAAGCAAGAATCACTATGGGAACTACACCTAAGAATAGCAAGAAACACTAGTGGGAACTTCGCCCACGAATTCACAAGAATCACCAGTGGGAACTACGCCCAATAATCACAAGAATCGCCAAGAGAAACATGTCCCAAGTATTAAGTATAATAACAACTCTTCTATATAACTAATAACCAAACGGACTTCGGTTCTGGTATGCCCTTTCGGTATTGGCGGAGTATGTATACAGGTGATACCAGCGGCTTTCCCTCCACCCAACTAACGCCCATCAAACAACCCAGTTTACCTACCATACTCTAATCATATGTGTACTGCTGAGTCAAGCAGGTATGAAGATTTGAAGATGGCAAAGACATGCAAGATACTTAAGTCTTTGGTTTTTGAGGTGGATCAGGTTGATCTTAATTCAAGTTGAGTCAGCTCCAACACCTTCTGTACATGCAATAAAGATAAAGAAGGTGATTCTTTTCAAGCTGTATCATTAAAGAGGTATAGCACTTGGTCTGAGGTTGAAGGCCAACCTGATGGGTGGAAATTAACTTGGTTCTTAAAGTCAACTTGGAAAGAACTTGAAAGATCAAAATATTACAAGTGTTTTGATGTTTCGACAACAACTCTAGATAACTACCACTGGCAATGGAAGGAATCAAATGGTACGAGGTACACTCATGTGCCATTGTTCGTGGTTGTTTCAAATTCTATAAGGTGTCCACTGTTTCATTGGCTGCATAAGAGAACATGGAAGCATCTGGAAGACAGAAAGGACGATGTCAAATTCAATCTGGAACATCTATGCAGAACCATCAGATCAAGAACACGTAGAAGTAAATAGACGACATCTAAGGCATGGTATATGCCTATGTAAACCTGCCTTAGTGAATCATAGATTGTGTTCATCCTTATCAATCTAACTCTCACAACGATTAGAGCTATCAGCTTGGATCCGTGTTGTGTTCTTATACTTAGGCTACTAGAGTTATATAAACAGAATTGTAACTTGTTTCAACCAAGTAGTTAGATTCCATAGGCGTTTCTGTTCCACAACTACTTGTAATTCTTTTATACTTATCAATAAAAGGATTAGATGAAAATTATAACTTATGTTCTTGGATGTCACTTTTACTTTACTTATCTGTTTATGTATCTTTATGTTGATTTGTCTAAAGAACATGTTACAATATCTTCACATTACAAACATTATTACTTTAAAAGGTTGAAAGAGCGAAATAGTTGTATTCACTCTTCTCTATAACTTTGAGCTGACTTGTGAAATAATTCCTGATAATCCTTTGGGACCTATCGGGTGATATCAGAGCAGTTGTTTTTGTAAAATACTTAACTAGATCCTCATTTTTATTTGTGTACTTGTTTTCACTATGTCTCAAATTGATAATGGTTCTTCAACTAAACCACCCATGTTTGACAGGAATGATTTTAGTGGGTGGAAAGGGATAATGTCTTTATTTCTTGAATCTGTTGATAATGATATGCCAGGCATCCTTGAGGATGGACCTTATACTCCTACTGACACTGTCATAACACCCAGAATGCTACTGCAGATGGTGTGGATCCAGGTCCTCCTGATGTCACGACCATTGTCAAACCAAAAGCTGATTAAGGTGATAATGATAGAAGAATGGTCAATCTATATGTGAACGCTAGAAACTTTATTGTTATGGTTGTTCCTATAGACATTTTTAAGGCCATTAGACATTGTCCTAGTGCAAAGAAAATGTGGGAAACTCTAACTGTCATGTTTGAAGATTGTGAGACTTCTATGGAATCCACAAAAAACAACCTTAACAAAGAAATATGAAAGATTCTTTGCTCTAAAGAATGAATCTCTGACAGAGCCACATACCCGATTCAATGCACTAGTAAATGACTTAATTTCTATAAACATTAACAAGGAACAAAGTGTACTTAAAAGTAAAATTTTGGATTCTTTACCTCCTAAATGGAACAACTATGTTGCTAGTGTCAAATTAAATCCAGTGTTTAAGGAACTTGATTTACCAGGACTTTATGGTTTACTTCATAACCATGAATGTACTGAAGCTGAGAAGCTTATTGTCATGAGTGACTCTATGGGAAGCTCTAGCTCTGCACTTGTTGCATCTTAAACTGAGCAACCCAGATCCATGAGTATAGATCCTGTGTCAAGTCATCTTGTTTGTGATGTTGTTGAGTCTGAGAAACTTAGTTCTGAAACTGAATACTACTCCAGTAATGATGTTGAGAGTTTAGCAAATGAGGTTGCCATGCTGGCACAAAGGTTAAGAGGGAGAATTTTTCAAAGTGTGAAGGGAAAGCAAAAGAACCATCAAATGACAAGTCCAGAAAACCATTGGACATGTCTAACGTCACTAGCTATAAGTGTGGAAAGACTGGTCATATGGCAAATAACTGCAGATCTAAATCCACCACCCAAAGTGATTCCTCAAAAGCTCCAAATGCTGGCAGAAATGACAAGTATTCTAAACTCAAGATTAAATACGATACACTAAAGGCTCAAGTAGCGAAGCTGGGTGAAAAGAGTCTTGTAGCCAAAAATTGGGCTGAAAGTGCTACTTCTTCAGAAGATGAATCCTGTGAAGATGCTCAATGTTTCATGGTGAAAGAACAAGCTGCCAAATGTCAAAAAGTCAAAGAAAGATGTTTTATGGCCAAAGAAGCTACTGAGAAGATCCTTGATGGCATGGTCAAGATGAGAGAAGAAAATAAGCAATCAGCTCACTCTGCATCCACCAGCCATGAGGCTCAAAGAAAGATGTTTTACCCAGACAAGTATTCTATCACTCCTTTCTTTTCTCTTAAATCGATGAAGCCAAGAACTCAACCCATGGACCTCACAACTAGGTATTCTCTTGGAATCGTCTAGCTCCCCTTAAAGTGAACATCATGGAGTGACGTCTCCAGCTATATAGGCAAAACTTTCCGCTACTAACACTTGAAAAGGCAAATTATGATACGTTGATGAACATATACAGTTTTAGTGTATGCAATCTAATATCATTATACAAAACAAGGGGGTTTATACGGATCCCATGCCACCTAGCATGTAAAGGTGTGAGGAAGATTAGGATATTTGGGTGGCGATTCCCTGCTGGTAACTCGTATTATGTATATGGTTTTACGCCATCCAATCCTGTGAGGATAAATTCTTTCGCAATGTTGGAATAAGGAAGATTAAGAGAAATTCTTGTTGCTTTTCAAAGTGTTTTTTCTCTGAAACTCTCATGATCCCTTCGTTCTTCAAATCATGTATTTATAGGGATTTCATAGATTTCCTGTCATTCTTAATATTCGTTTGGATAGATTTTATTCTATATATTATCCGATATAATCTGATATTATTCGATTATTATTCGATATTATTCTTTTGGATAGATATTATTCCAGATATTATTCCCTGGATAGATTTTATTTCGGATATTATCCGATATTATCGATATTATTCGATATTAGATATTATTCCAGATATTATTCCTCTGGATAGATTTTATTCCAGATATTATGTGATATTATCGATATTATTCGATTTCTATTATACTAAATTATGTATGTATACTATTAAGCCCCCTAATTCATGTGATAAAAATATATTATTACTAACATATGAATTATTCAATTGGTCCAGATATTATCGGCAGAATATATTCGTATGGTGATATACCAAACTTTTAGTTGGTGCTTTTAATTGCCCCACCATAGTCAAAAATAAATGGAGAAAACTTAGTTTTCTTATTTTCTAAACATGGGTTACTTGAGAAAAAGAAAAAATAATGTGGAGCTCATAGTGCAACTTGTGTGCAACTTGTGTGGTAAATCTAAATTAAAGTTTTCCCAAATCCACTAGGATATCATCCAAGATAGACATCATATATATATATATATATTTATTAGTATCAAAAAAATTTTATTGGCGTATAGCTAGGGGTTTAGCTTGTATGAGTAATCTTCTATCTATGCTTTATTGATTAGTCATTGTGTTGTAGGAATGACAAGTTTTTTCCCTATGATTGCATTTCTATCTATATATATGCAACAGATTTTTTCTTTCTACTTCATCCCCACACAAAAAAGTTGTACTACTATTTTACCATGGAATCTCATTCTCAGGTTTTTTTGTTTTTCCTTTATAACTCGTACGTATTCTTTTTAGCATATATTGCTCTCTTGTTTGGTTTATAACTTTTGGTTACTTATTATTATTTGTAGTTTTATCCTACTACTCCAGTGATACTTGACGAAAGTGAGGCTACTACTAAAGTGTTCTTCGGTGAAATGGATCTCATGATTGCTATGCCAAATGTCAGCTACTTTCAACATACTTTTGTGCCGGAAGGGAATGTGAACTTCAACACCAACCATCCTCCTCCTTCTGTTCCAGGTGATACTTGGTTGGTTAACCGCTATCACGAGCTCATACTCATCAATCATGATACAAATGCGCGGTTGGAGGAGGTAATTCAAGAAAAGAACTATCTAGAGTGCAACAGGCTTAGGGGTATGGTCATTGCAAGGAGGGAGGACGTTGCGGTGTACAAGGCGTATATCACCCGTCTAACTTCAGAGAGAGACGACCTAATGAATCAGGTTCATACGATGGATCGTGAGCTCATCTACTTGCGTCAGCAACTCGGCTGGAACTATTACTGAAGTTGGTTGTGGTGGTGGAGCGAACCATGTCAATCCGATTTCCCTTTTAGGACACTAAGAATGTCCAATTTTGCTATATGTGGAAAAATCCGGATTTAAAATAAGTTGTATGGTTTACTCTTTCTAATGGTTGCTTCTTTTGTTATAGTGAAGTCAAGTGTTATATATGGTTGTTTCTTTTGTACTGTCTTCCTATCGGATGTTATATGATAATCTAGTTTATGTTATGTTTGTTTGGTCTTTTGTTGTTACCATATATTTGTATTCGTATATTAACTGGGCAAACAGGGGGTGTGGTGGTTTCACCTTAACAAAGCCAAAATATTTTTATGATCCCCATCAACTTTACGATGGACCACCCTTACACAAGGTTCACGTATTGAAAATATCTACACATAGCTCATGTTAAAATTTAATCACAGTAGTATTTGTATCTATATGTTAAAACATTGAAGTAATTTGTTATGGTTCATATAGTAGAGTTAATGTTTATCAAAATTTTGTATGATAATTTGTATAGCTTTTCTTAATAAATTTAGTAATTTTAGCATCAAGAGTTTAAACAACTTCGAAGTTTTGAATTTTGTTTATGTTTAATACTGCAATTGGGATATCGATTTGAAATTTTGAAGGGCCTTATAAGTTTAAATCCTATATATACCATTATATATAGGTAAATAAATCATTTGCCATGATGTTGTGGCATTTAAGCAGGCTAAAAGTTATAAAGTTGTATTTTTTTTATGTGTCATGGGGAATGTTGCACTATTTTAGTTTGGAGGTTAATTTTTTATGGCAGTTCATGCCAACTAGTATCTTGTAAGGATATATATAGATGTATATATTACTTTTTTATTTTTTTATTTTTTATTATTTTTATTATATATATATATTGGAATGATGCGCTAATTGTGTATAATGTCGCCCATCTCCGTGTTATACTGTTTGTGTATTTTTTTTTCGCCATTTTTTGGTTATACACCATTTGTGTATAATATATTTCATTGCATCTATATATTTTTTGTAGTTTCACACTATTTTATCCCTCTTCATGTCGGGATATTTGCATGCATTGTCGACATATTATAATAATTCTCATGGGAGATTTATTAAGTAAGAAAGTACATTGTAGATGTGTTTATATTTACACATCATTAAGTACTTCCACTCTTTTATTTATTTGGGTTAATACTACCCGAGTGGTGGATACAAAAGCTATTCGTCTTCTTAGAAGTGAAATTTGCGTAGGTTGCTGGTATGCCATGTTCGAGCTATCTTCTGACCTTTCAAATTTGCAATTGTGTACGTTCCTGGACGTTTTATGCCGATTATTTGATATGACCTTCCCAATTTGGATCCAATTTCTTGTGGCCTTCTTGTTTGCTCGTTTCATTTTTCCTTAACACAAAGTCGTCGATTTTGAGGGAATTGTGCTTTACCTTCCCGCTATAATATCTTTCAGTCTGTCGTTTGTATCTTGCGTCGCTTATTGCCGCCATTTCACGTCGTTCCTCTAACAGATCAAGATTAAGCCGTAAATTTGTCTCATTCGTTGTTGGCTCAAAGTGGCTTACACGTTAGGTTGGGAGGCTTATTTCTGGTGGTAGGACAGCCTCTAGCCCGTACACAAGACTAAATGGAGTGCAACATGTCCCTGTTTTTGTTGCTGTTCTGTATGCCCATAGTATGTTAGGTAACTCTTCTACCCACTTCCCCTTTGCCTTGTTCAGTCTTGCTTTTAGGCCTTGTAAGATGGTTCGGTTAGTAACTTCTGTATGACCATTGGCATGTGGGTGTGCTACTGATGTAAATTGTTGTTTAATTTTGAGTTCATCACACCATTCTCGAAATGGGTTGTTTGCAAATTGGTTACCGTTGTCGCTGATGATCACTCCTGGAATACCGAAACGACATACGATATTGCGTCATACAAATAGGAGTATCATCTGGCCAGTTATTGATGCCAGTGGTTCTGCTTCTGCCCATTTTGTAAAATAGTCTATTGCTACTACCAAGAATTTCACTTTTCCTGGAGCCTCTGGGAATGGTCCGACGATATCGATGCCCCATTGATAGAACGACCATGGGCTTGAGATGCTTATTAAGTCATGTTGTGGTTGGCATATGATAGGGGCATGTCGCTGGCAGTTGTCACAACTTTCAACAATCTTTGTTTCATCTTGGTACAAAATAACCTAGTCTTGCTGCTTTTTGTGCAATTCTACATGTACCCGTGTGTGCACCACATGATCCAAAGTGTGTCTCTCTCGGAACATAGTCAGCTTTCGTCGGTCGCACGCACCGTAACAAGAATGTTAAGTATCCATTTATGTACAATACTTCCTGGCTTATTGTGTACTGGGGTGCTTTGATCCTTATTTTTCGTGCTTCATTTGTATCACTTGGTAGGATTCCATTTTTCAAATAGTCAATGATTGGATCCATCCAGCTACTCTCCGTCTCTTCTGCTGACGCCACTGGTTTGACTTCTATGCTTCTTTTTGGAACAATTTCGACCAACACATTCTTTGTTAGGTGCGTGAACGAGGATGATGTCAGTTTACTGAGGGCGTCTGCCCGCTTGTTCTTTGACCTGGGAACCTATGTTGTTGTAAAAGTAGTGAAGGATTTCTTCAGGTCTGTCACTTTCATCAGGTATCTTTGCAAGATTTCTTCCCTAGCCATGTACGTCCCGTTAACCTGGTTAACAATTAGCAAAGAATCAGTGTAAACCTGCAAATGTTTTGTTTCCATCTGCATGGCTAATTCTAATCCCGCGATTAGGGCCTCATATTAGCTTCGTTATTCGAGGTTCTGAAGTTAAAACGTAAGGCATATGTTATTTCTCGCCCGTCTGGGTCAGTTAGAATTAACCCTGTGCCGGAACCCTCGATGCTGGAAGCCCCGTCGGTAGGGCTGCCAACGAGCCGAAGCTTTTTTCGAGCAACTCGAGCTCGACTCGATCGAGTCGAACTATTATCGAGTTCGAGCTCGAGCTCGAGCCCTAAATTAAGGCTCGAAATAATTATCGAGTCGAGCTCGAGCTTTACATAGCTCGGCTCGAATACTTATCGAGCTTTTCGAGCTTTCCATATATTATGTATATATTTATATATATAATTCTTAAATAGTAAATTTCTAATTCTACAAGGGCTATTTGTATAAATTTTGTTATAAGTGATATATATTTTCGAGCTTTTCGAGCCGAGTAGCCGAGCTCGAGTCATGTTTATAGACACAAGCCAAAATCGAGCCTTTTTCGAGCTTTTCGAGCTGAGTTCGAGTCGTATTGTAGGTACAACGAGTCGAGCTCGAGCCTCACACACAAAAGTCGTCGAGCTCGATCGAGCTCGAGCCGAGCAAATATTGTTCGAGTCGAGCTCGAGCCATGCTAAGCTCGAGCTCGGCTCGACTCGATAACACCCCTACCTCGGTAAATGAGTCCAGGCAGTTTGAATTATCTCTTTGTGCTTATAATTATCTATCAGAAAAATAATTGTATGAAAATTGTATTATGCATAATTTTAAGTTAGATTAACACAACATGCGATATATAAATTGATAATTAAATTGCTTAGTAATTTTAGTGTATAACTAAATTATTCGAGCAAAACGTTAAAGCACAAGTACAATGACAATGCAGACATATCCGGATGAATGAAATACATCCAAAGAAACGAAAACCTTACTTAGCGAGACCTTTAATAGATGATGTATTCATTTTTCAACTATCTAGTCACTGTTAACCGGAATCTTAAACGACCACATTTTAGTGGTTTAATTCTTACCTGGTTAAATATTTGTCAACTTATAATATTATAAAAATTTAACATCTTATTAATTATATATGTTTCTCGCGTATTACGCGGTTAATAAGAGTTAATTTCACAAATCGTCCTTGTGGTTTTACCAAAAAATCACGTTTCATCCTTTAAATTTTAAAATGACACTGGTAGTCCTTTATACGCGGATAATGGTCATGTTTCGTCCTTTAATCTAACGGGTGATGGTCACGTTTCGTCCTTTAATCTAACGGATGATGGACACGTTTCGTCCTTTATACGGTGGACTAAAGGACGAAACGTGACCATTATCCGCGTATAAAGGACTACCAGTGTCATTTTGAAGTTTAAAGGATGAAACGTGATTTTTTGGTAAAACCACAAGGACGATTTTTGAAATTAACTCTTAATATATAATAATAATAATTATAAAAAAAAACGCAGCCCAAAATGGACCGAAATTGTAATAGCCTTATAAACAGGCTCGTGGCTGACATACGAATACAAAAACCACAACTTTTACACCCACCACATAAAATATAAAAACACTCATAATTATCTTCATCGTCTTAGTTTTTAACTCCTTTTTTTGCAGGTTTTCTTTGAATTTAAATCCATGGCTTCCCTCATCACAAATGGTGTCTTTTCAAGCTTTTCTTCACAACCCATTTCAGAAACCCCCAAAATCTCAAAAGGGTCTTCATCAAAATTTGATTTTTCATTCATATCAAACCCCAATAATCCAAGATTCTTGAAACTCAAAGCTCAAGCCAAAACAACACTTGAAGGTAATTCAAATTCATCATCATCAGCTGTTATTGATACTAATAGTAATAATAATGATGACCCACTTCAGAAATTCCTTAAAAGAGATTATAAATGGGGATTTAATCAAGAAATTGATTCTTTTACAATCCCTAAAGGCTTATCTGAAGAAACTGTTAGGTTAATTTCTTCAAGAAAAAATGAGCCTGATTGGATGCTTGAATTTAGGCTTAATGCTTATCATAAGTTTTGTCAAATGACTGAGCCTAATTGGTCTGATAATGATTACCCCAAGATTGATTTTCAGAATATTTGTTATTATTCCGAACCGAAAAAGAAACCGACTTTAAATAGTCTTGATGAAGCTGATCCTGAGCTTATTAAGTATTTCGATAAGTTGGGGATACCGCTAAATGAAAAGAAAAGATTGGCTAATGTTGCTGTAGATGCTGTTCTTGATAGTGTTTCTATTGCAACTACTCATAGGAAAACTTTAGAGAAATCCGGGGTTATTTTTTGTTCTATTTCCGAAGCTGTTAGGGAGTATCCGGATTTAGTTAAGAAGTATTTAGGGAAAGTTGTTCCGAGTGATGATAATTTTTATGCTGCTTTGAATTCGGCTGTGTTTAGTGATGGATCTTTTGTGTATATACCTAACGACACGAAATGCCCTATGCAAATTTCGACATATTTTAGGATAAATGCGATGGAAACGGGTCAGTTTGAGCGTACGCTTATTGTAGCAGAAGATAGAAGTTTTGTTGAGTATTTGGAAGGGTGTACTGCGCCTTCTTATGACACGAATCAGCTTCATGCTGCTGTTGTGGAACTTTATTGTAACGAGGAGGCCGAGATTAAGTACTCGACCGTGCAGAATTGGTATGCTGGTGATGAGAATGGGCTTGGGGGGATTTTTAATTTTGTGACGAAACGGGGTCTTTGTGCTGGGAGAAAATCCAAGATTTCTTGGACCCAGGTGGAGACAGGGTCGGCGATTACTTGGAAGTACCCGAGTGTTGTTTTAGAGGGTGATGATTCGGTTGGTGAGTTTTATTCTGTTGCTTTGACTAATAATTATCAACAGGCAGATACGGGTACAAAGATGATTCACAAGGGGAAGAATACTAAAAGTAGGATTATTTCAAAGGGGATTTCAGCTGGAAATTCAAGAAATTGTTATAGGGGTCTTGTTCAGGTTCAGTCACGAGCCGAAAATGCTAGGAATTCGTCTCAGTGTGATTCGATGCTTATTGGTGACAAAGCGGCTGCTAACACTTACCCTTATATTCAGGTATATATCTTTAATATCATTATTTACCATATCTGTTATCTGTTCATGTGAAATCTGTTTGAAAAGTTAGTTTTACCCTGCCTACAATATATATGAATAATATGATTAGTTGATTATCAAAAGGTCTGATCTAGGGGTGTTGAAAAAAACCAAACCCAAATAACCCGACCCGACCCAAATGGGTTTGGGTTATTCGGGTTTTGGGTTAGTTATTTGGTTAACCATACCCATATAAACTTATCGGTTCGGGTTGTGGGTGATAAAATTTCATTTTGGGTCAACCCGAATAACCCGAATAAATTCTTCTTATTATTTGGTAGAATTATTATAATGAATTAATGATAAATATGGCATAACTACTAGAATGCTAGCAGGAATCGACGATTATAATTTTGTTTCTCCATTACATCTTTTATTATATATAAATTTTGTCTAGTATTATGTTATTTATTATTGTAGAATTAAAAACAAGAAATGTTTGTACTTCAAATTTAGAGTGACTGATCACTAAAGTAACAAGATATATAAGAATTTGACTTCAAAAAACAAGAAACATTCTTTTGGACTAGACTGGTATAATGCATGTACTCTCTTCTTTTGTGTATTCTAATATTCTGATCATGCGTAATCTGTTTTTTTGTATTTTGAATTTCTGATGATGTACTTCAAAACTCATATGTTGGAATTGTTATGTAGCTAAAATACTGTAATGTACATGTAAATGGGCAAACAACCCTATTTTTAATATTGAAAGTTTTTGTAGTTGTTTCAAAACTTTTTCAATTGGTTAATTTGGGTTCAACCCACAACCCAACCCGAACTAACCCGAACCATTTAACCCGAAACCCAAAACCCAAATCTTTATTCGGTTCGGTTTATGGGTCACATTTTTTATGACTCAAACCCGAATAACCCGACCCATATAACCCGAAACCCGAATAACCCGACCCATCAACACCCCTAGTTGCTACTTCTATACCCTTATTTATCTATTTATTCCTTAATTAGTTAGAAACTGCTAAACAATCAACACCATCAGAAGTAATGTATTGAGAAGTATATCTGGAGATCTGGATATCTTTTCTTTTAATACATTAAATATCTAATTCTAATTATTAGATAAATTTTTTGTAAAAAGCGTATCAAAACATCCGTATGTACTTTCATGACCTCTAACTATATGCGTACTTATCTTATGCTGAAAACTAGCCACTGTTCCTGGTGATATAGAAAAGGAACATTATGATTAACTGATCTTGAGGCTTCTTGGTGTGTAAATGTATTAAATAAGTCACTGGACTTGATGCTTTGTCCAAACCTACTCCTTAAAAGGATTCTGATAAATCAGTTAACATACTCATGCAACCAAAATTTAAAGTTGACAATACCGAAAATAATACCTTATAGATAGTTGAATATTGATATCTGAGGTCCCACGACATAAGCATAACTTCATAAGCAACTATGTGACAATACCATAAAAGTTCAAACAACACTTTCATTCACAAACCAACTTCCAAAAAGTGAATAGAAAAGAAACTTTCCAGCAAATTTATCTAAATTGCCCGTTTCTAACCAAATGCATTTGACCCATGAGCCAAACCCACCCATCTTGTTCCCTCTAAGAATAACCATTGACCATTGCTGCTATGCAATCAAGGTTGGGAACTTGTGGCATGGGATCAGATCAGGGAGAAAGAGGGGGGGGGGGGGGGGGGGGGGGGTCAGTAGGTTCTGAAACTCGAACTCGGATAAGGGAAAACCCGGGATTGGGTTTTTTATAGATAATAATTTTTGTAATTATATGTAATATAAAATTAGATATATATATTACAAATTTCAAACTTAAATATAAAAAGATACATAATACTTCAAAGTTCAAACTTAATTGTTTAGAAACATAAACTTAAACCAATTTAGGGGGAAAAAATAACCATCTTTGACCCGAGTTTTTACCCGAGTCAGCCGAATTTTGACCTAAGTTGGCTGAGTTTGTTCTTTCTTGACCCGAGTCTGATCCCGTTGGCTGATTTTTAGCTCAAGTCAGCCTGACTCGACTCGTTTGACCGCCTCGTCACCGATTCAGTCTGACTTTTAGGTTGAGGCGGCCGAGTTTTTCAACCCTGTATGCAATATAGCAGCATGATATCGTGCATAATGCCCATGGCAGGAAGTCATTGTTAGCTAGTCCTACACATATTGCCACCCATTTGATTCCCTATAAACCCGAAAAACTTGAAGCAACATAATTCTAATATGTTTAAGCATATTGTCAAACACATTTTTATATCATGTTTAAAGTGCACAGAAAATGAAGTAGTTGGCCCCGTACACACAGATGATGTATCGCAGTCTCTCTAGAGCTATTTAAACTCACCTGTATAACTCTTAGAAGTTCTCATGTGTAATGCTTGCTCAAGATCTCTCGGATGGTTTCCAGTAGGCCATCTCATGATAAATTGTTACCCTCCTGCTACGAGTCCAAGTTTCCTCTAACTTAGCCAAAGGCATAAGAACTAAATACAAGTAATCAAATAAGCAGCATGTGGGCCTGTAAACAAAAATTTAATATATGTAGATTTTCAGCTCTCTTTCATAGAGGTGTTTTAGCCCATGACGTCTATGTGTACGTTTTATTGATTCCATATGCTACATAACAATAACAATTAAGAAAGTATTGATTTTAATGAACACCATACGAGAAATTAAGAAATTGGGGAAATGAATTATATATTTATAAAAGAATTCAACTATTAGCTTAAAAGTAGAGAATTTCTCCGGGTTTGCAAAAAGTTCAGTGGAAAAATCTGCAATAAAGGTATTATAGGTCTTAACACGCTTAAATTCAAGGTTTTAGTGAAGAAACTCAAATCGTTCATCATATAACCATCAGAAATTGCATTTGAAATAACACAGCTACCTTTTTGACCCAAACTTCTATTGATCAATTTTGACCAGCATCTATGTTATCCCGTTTTGACCCATGCTATATTAGCTAAAGAATCAATTGGGACATAAAGATGATGAAAGATGATAAACAATGGTTCTGTTTGCCACGAAAACCTAACAGCCAATGTTTTCAGCAGTGTAGCATATAAACCTGGTATTTATTGATATGTCTAAAGATTTCAAAAATTGCTAAATTAAAATTTTTGTTGACTTGTACTTAATTAAGAGCATGGTAGTCAAAAGCTTTCAAGTGGGTGCCGAGACAATGCGTTTTAAGCAATTTGCCTTGATATACATATAGTATAGGTGAGGCGATTTCATTGAGAAGATCAACATTGTCAGTTAGTTGTGAGGCGATAAAAGTGATAGTTTTCGTTGGATATTATTGACGAATGGCTATTTAGGATTATCTGTATGTATTTATGGGGGTGTTGACAAAAAAAATTCTTGTGAAATTAGAGTCTTGTCTGAATATTTAATAGGGTTTTGGGTATGTTTGAATATGCAACGCGTAGACCTCTCTTCTCTCTTCGACTTCCCAAGTGTGTTATTTCTGCCGTAGGTTACGATCATAGGTTGCGATAGAACAAGTAATGGATTATTTGCTCAGTGATCGATCAGTATGTAAGCTATATCTCTTTCAGCTATTCTGCGGCAGGTTGTGTCTGTTTTCATCTGTTTCACACTTAATTTTCGATTTCTGGGATAGTTGGGTAGATGCATCAGGTTTTTGTTAAGGTCTTGTTATTGGAGCCGCAGTGTTTGGCTTTTAGAGTAGTAAAGTTTTAACTTCATTATCTTGCAGAAGAATACAGGATAAGTTTTGGTTGTCTATTGGTTTCGTGTTTGTTGTTGATATAGACAGATTACAAGTTTGTGTTAGGTAGAACCCCAGTAATTTTATGGAACCTAATATACCATAGATGTGACATTGCAATCTTTCTTTGCTTCTATTTACTATTATGCTCGCTCGTTCCCGTCCTTCGCGTCAGGGCCTGTCCCTCAGTGTGGTCAGTACTTTACTGCAGCTATTTTGTAGATTATCAGCATACTGCTGCTGCAATGTGCCATCTTTTCTTTATTATTAATTTTGTGTATAGTGTTTACGTTTGGTAAGGAAACAATTAATACCCTTTTAATTTTTGTTTCTATGTTAAGTTGTGTCATGCTCTCGTACACACTATCTGCACCTTTTTTACTTTTCTATGCCTTTCGTGTTAGTCCCTAAGCAGGACAGGCAGCCTCAAGTCTGCCTTTGCCTTTAACTACCTTCATCAAGGGTGGAACTGCTTGTAAAATTCTTGTATAGATTTACCTTAAGGTCACTTATTATTTTTGGTCGTATCATACTGAATCACCATTTGTTGACATTTAGTTACTTCTGATATTTTTTAGTTATATGTAAATTCCAAAGTATCATCTATAAAAGGAAACATTACAATTTTCATGAGACATCCCACATTGGCATTCTTTGCAATTTTCATGGGATGTGAAAGTAACATTCCAAGTGAGAACCCTATCTATGTCAACACCCTTCACTAGTGGAAATAAAGTGGTTTAAGTGGCGAATTCAGGATTCGCATTGGATGTTACCAAATAGCTATATCTTTTAGAATCCAAGAAGCATTCCCGTCATATTAGAATTTATATTCTCTCTCACACACATAGACTCACAGATACACAAAATAACAATTGGTCGAAAGTATAAAGTTAATGCACAACATTAATGTGCTTCAACAATATTTTTAGTTTGCAGTCATTGCAGCGATTCTTGTTAACTTCTATAATTTTCATTAGTTGGATAAGAAATGATTTTGGTTTTTATGAGGAAGCTGACAGAAATTAGATAATCCTAAAACAAGTTTAATTATCTATGAAAATCCTGTTTTAGATATTTTTTTGCTGAGGTAATGATTGTTTATCCTTCTCTTTTAAAACAGGCCAAAAACCCATCTGCCCGTATAGAACATGAAGCAAGCACTTCAAAAATTGGGGAAGACCAACTTTTTTACTTTCAGCAAAGAGGGATTGACTATGAGAGAGCCATGGCTGCCATGATTTCTGGGTTTTGTAGGGATGTCTTCAACGAGCTTCCTGATGAATTTGGTGCTGAAGTGAACCAGTTAATGAGCTTAAAGCTTGAAAACTCTGTTGGGTAAAGAACTTGCAAATTCCTCAAAAGGTTTCTACTCTAATTCCTTTTTAGTGTTATGAGTGTTCGAGGAGGGCCTTGTAACTCTAACATGTGTATAAATGAATCAGGTTCTATACATGTAATGTAGTATAATGTTATCCATATAAGAACAGTGTAGAATGGTTTATATATATTTCGAGTGGAAGCCTTTTCAGGCTTGTTTTATGACTACTGAAATAAAATCTGAATGAATTTCTTGTAAGATTCTGCTCTATATACGATTTTGATATGCGAGTTTTGTCGAAAATCACTTGGGATATCAGTGTTCACATGTGTAATGAAGGAAAACGAAGGTGAGAGGTCTACGTTTCGCTGTGGTTATGGTCTTTTGAACATTCCACATGTTCGACAGTATTGCGCTCATTTGGTCGTAATTTTTGCTTATCAACCACTAAACGCAGCAAAAGGATGAGGCATACACATACTGGTATTAATTTTCTTATTTGTAGCCTGTCCACACATCGAACCTCACTTGCATTTCAGTTTTGTTTTTTTTTTTTGAAAGGTGAATTTCGCTGGAAACTTCGTGTCGCGATTCGACAGCGAGAGGTCTAGCATACGTTGTATTAACCGGATCCGCGCTAGAGAGCTCCCTCGAAGTAGAAATGTCTATTTCAAATACCCGATGGGGGGAAAACCCCCTACTAATCCGCCCGAAGGCACGGCGATTAATAGGGGTAAACCCTGCCCCCTCAGACTTGAACCTGGGTATACTCAAGCCAAGCCCTCATAAAGGGACTTAATTCCTATGTACTCCCCAAGACTTGAACACAAGACCTCTTGCAAGGGGATGGTCTTTCAACCATTGAGCTAAAGCTCAAAAACGGCATTTCAGTTAATAATAGGAATCTTGGCTTCTAGACATCTAGGCGTATCATCAGCTAGTAGTCTCGGTTGTTATGATTGACTAAACATTTGTTGACACATACATACAAAGACGACCAGACCACCACTTGCCACACCTGTTTTTCATCACATGAGAAAGAGCTTAAGCCATCATAATATTCTTCCTTTCTCACATATAAAATGAAAAGGAAAATGGTTAATCCTCTTAAAAATCCTCCTAAAATCACCAAAACATGACATGTGGATTCCATTAATTTTCTTTTCTAATCTCATCTCTTGATTTTACCACTTATTTCTTTATTTTTTTTTTTTTTTTTTTTTTTTTTTTTTTTTTTTTTTTTTTTTTTTTTTTTTTTTTTTTTTTTTTTTTCTTTTTTTTTTTATTGTTTTTTTTTTTTTTTTAGTTTTTTTTTTTTTTTTGAAAGGTGAATTTCGCTGGAAACTTCGTGTCGCGATTCGACAGCGAGAGGTCTAGCATACGTTGTATTAACCGGATCCGCGCTAGAGAGCTCCCTCGAAGTAGAAATGTCTATTTCAAATACCCGATGGGGGGAAAACCCCCTACTAATCCGCCCGAAGGCACGGCGATTAATAGGGGTAAACCCTGCCCCCTCAGACTTGAACCTGGGTATACCCAAGCCAAGCCCTCATAAAGGGACTTAATTCCTATGTCCTCCCCAAGACTTGAACACAAGACCTCTTGCAAGGGGATGGTCTTTCAACCATTGAGCTAAAGCTCAAAAACGGCATTTCAGTTAATAATAGGAATCTTGGCTTCTAGACATCTAGGCGTATCATCAGCTAGTAGTCTCGGTTGTTATGATTGACTAAACATTTGTTGACACATACATACAAAGACGACCAGACCACCACTTGCCACACCTGTTTTTCATCACATGAGAAAGAGCTTAAGCCATCATAATATTCTTCCTTTCTCACATATAAAATGAAAAGGAAAATGGTTAATCCTCTTAAAAATCCTCCTAAAATCACCAAAACATGACATGTGGATTCCATTAATTTTCTTTTCTAATCTCATCTCTTGATTTTACCACTTATCATGATCTTGTAGTTAGGAGGATTTTTAGATAGATTAAGTAGGAGGATATATGATATATCATTTGTCAAATGAAAATAGATAGCGAGTGGAACACTGTCTACATACATATAGAAACTTTGTAAAGAAAACGCAGACCAAAATAGGCATGAGAAAGACGATGGGGACCTATTTTTGGACCACAGAGTTGCGGGTAACCGCCTAAAACGGTTTGGTTGCAGGCAATAAAAGAATGTAACCCAACTATAAAAAAAGGATTAGAATCCTCTAAAGTTGATCCAACTTCATAGGTGAAGTTGGATCAACTTTAGAGGATCTTAATCCCCAAAATGGTTCAAAGTTTTCTAGATAATTGAACTGAACTATTTGCGGTCCTAATTCTACTAGGGCTCGTGTATTCCCTTTTTGCTTCACATCATTATTGGTTAAAAACATAGAATGTAAATGATGATAATGGTTTTATTTTTATTTTTTTTAATACAGCTAGCCTTAATTCTAGTCAGGAAAGTTAAGTTGATGGACTGATTTATATAAATAAGTAAATAGCTTTTACCTGTGTTTTAGACTAATAAAGAAAAATGTACGTTATGTATATCTAATAATTATACAGCACTTTTAATAAATAAAGAATTTGTAATTGGTATGGATATTAATAGTTATTATTTAGTTTATGTATGTATCTGTATACATTCTTTTACTCCGTAAAAGATAATTAAAGACCATCAAAATCGAACATGGGCTTATCAAATTAACAGAATTCACTTGATATTCGGATGACTCGAAGATATCTCTTGGCTAACTTAGTATATAAACAATCCTTATTTATTTACTTCCAAAACTTTGTCACATATTCTAACTCGTACGTCCTTGCGTTCCTTTCATTAAACCATAAAAATACATCACCTAGGAAGTGGAAAGCATATACGAGCAATCGCTAGATCAGTTTTGTCCATCCTATGAAATCATTAGGCGGGATAGTAGTCATCGTCACTAGGAGTATAACAGGAGAAAGTTTCGAGATATATTAAGTTTGTTTCGAGTCCACACGGAGGTATATTTTGTTTTACCTATTCGATTGTTAAGATTACATTTGTTTTTGTTGTTGAATCGTTATGGGTCAATACTATCGTTAAAGGAAACTAAAATCAAATTTTAACGTCGGTGATGTCGAAAGAAAGTTTTTTCGAACTATAATATAAGTATGACATTAATTAGCACAAAAATAGTTTATTGACTAGTACATGTCGAGGTCGATTTTTTTGAAATTAACCTGCTCATGAACATGTGCAGGGGACAATTCATGTCTTCATGAGAATTTTACTAGTTCTTTTGAGTAAATTTTAATAGTTCAAGTTAACTTTTGTGATGAGATTTTAATTCGATGGATTAATAACAGATTGATTTTTAAATGGTCAAAAAACCTTTTATAAGACTCTAAATAAACCTTGTCACAAATTTTGTTTTAAATGGCTTTACTACCAAAACGAATGGATAGTACAGTTTATTAGCTTAAGTAAACGGTCACTTGGTCAGTATGGATGGATAAGTTAAGGTAGACGAACTATAATAAGAATAAGACTTTAAACGTAATTAAACTCTTCGGTTGTAGATCTTGTTGACTAGAGGGATGTATCTGTTGGATGTTGCTAGTTTTAGATGCTTATGAAGGTACGGATTCTTATTTGAAACTATGTTCGTTATATAATAGTACAGATTTTTGTTTTAAACTTGTATGTTTACATATATATATCGAAACTATGATTTGAATTCCGTTTATTCCTTCCGCGTTACTCTGTTGTTAAAGTGATTTTGATATGTCTTTTATGGCCTCAAAACTATTTTGCTCGTTTATGCTATATGTTACTTATAATCTGAATGCTTTATATAAATTCTGATTTTTAAAAAATATGTACGAAAGATATTTGAATATGTTAAAATTTTGATTCGTAATAAGAAAGCTTTTGAAACATTATACGATAAGATTATTTTTGAAAAGCTATTTATAAAGTTGTTTTGATATATGGAAATTTGATATGAAAACCCCGAGCTAACCACCTGTAGGGGTACTACAGGCACATCATTGGGGGCACCAATGGTGTGACACTTCCGTGGCAGTGTGATTGGTTACGGCGTCTCCGTTTGTAGGTGTGCTATAAAAGCATTGCCTTTTGTTTTGGGAGGCGTATGAGTCGACTCTAGTTTGTAGGTTCTGTTCTGGTAGGGTGGATGGTTGTGTTGTGCCCGACACACCATTTCACATTTGTAGGGTACACTTGGATCTGCAGGTCCATTGTACATATGTCTGGCATTTGTTTATCGATCCATTGGATTCGATATGCAAATGTATGCGTTTTTGTTGTAGGAGCTCGGTTGACTTTGAAAATATGGAACTCTGAAATGTAGGTATTTTGATAATGTTGGATTTGAAAATATGAAGCTTTGTAGGCTTTTTGATAATGTTGAATATTGATATGTTCTTTTGATAATGCGAAAATTTTGATATGATATTATGACTATATTTGTTTCGAATAAATATTATTTAGTTAAAATGTCTCTTTAATATTTTGGTTCGTTAAAAGCATCTTTTAAATCTTTTTATGAGTTAAATGATTTTTGTTATATAAACTTCTTGGTCTATTATATGTATTTCTATATCCGCGCACTGAGCAATTGGCTCAGCCGCATTTTTTCTTTCCCTGCGGTAGGCTTTAACAAAGATAGAGCAATAGACTTTTAGCTAGCTTCCGCGCATAAAGGATTTGTTGAAGATTATGGTCAAGGATCGTTTAGGCTACAACAATTGTAAAAATATTAAGAGAAATTCTGTTTAGCACACTTGTATTGTTTAAGTTCGAAATGACACCTCATATTCGAGTTTAGAAGTGTGGGGTGTTACACTAATACATGACCCCCACAAGGTTTTTTTTTTAGGTGAATTTCGCTTGAACTTTCGTGTCGCGATTCGACAGCGAGAGGTCTAGCATACGTTGTACCAACCGGGTCCACGCTAGAGACTCTTTCGAAGTAGAAATGTCTATTTCAAATGTCCGATGGGGTGAAAACCCCTACTAATCCGCTCAAAAGCACGGCGATTAATAGGGGTAAACCATGTTCTCTCAGACTTGAACCTGGGTATATCCACAAGCTAAGGATGGGTAACCACTTATAGCTTGGATAATAAAAAGAGAAGATAGGTGTTTGTAGCTTGGATTGTAAAGCGAGAAGATACGAGTTGGTAGGGCTTTATAAATTATAGGGTAAATTACACAAATGGTACCTGAGTAGGTGTCGAAATTTCACTTTTCGTACCTCAAAGAATTTAATTACGCGAGTCATACCCAGAGTTGCCAAATTTGCACGTTCACCATACCTCCGCCTAACGGAGACTAACGGATCGTTAAAAGTGGTCATGTGCCACACACATGTGAGGGTATAAACGTATTTTCCCACCCATCTGCCCTCCTCCTTCATATTTCTCCCCCTTTTATCTTTTCCTTTTCCATTATTATCTCTCTCTCACCCTCTCACACACAGACTTATATATATATATATATATATAGTGAAGGGATCAAGTGAGAACCAACATATATGGTGAGAACCGTGAGAACCACTAAAAAACCATCTCTAAGGGCTTTGCCCTTAGAGTTAAGGGCTACGCCCGTACCGTATACAACCGTCACCATCTCTTAGATCGCCGCCCATCAAATCCATACGATTCCCATATGCGTCCCTTGACGGTCAGTTTAGAACGGATAAGGGCCTCTGGCCCGTACCGTATACATACGTTTTCTTAACGCGTAACCCATATGATTTTTTACAAAAAATTTTTATTTTTTTTATTTTTTTTTTGGAATGGGTTTTTGTTAAAAAAAATAAAAAACAAAAAAAAGTTTCAAAAAATGAAAAATAAAAATTAAAAAAATAAAAAACCACACAAAAAAGAAGAAAAATGGAGGAAAACTAGTGGTTCTCTCCATATTTGTGGTTCTCACGTTAACCCTACCCTATATATATATATATATATATTATATATATATATATTCATATCACTCTGTATATACATACATATATACATACAAGTACATACATTCACCTTCTGTTACAATTTTAAATCCAAAACCTAGCAGGTTCGGGGCATTTTTTATCTAGCTCTTCGGATTTTTCCGGGTACATGATTGGAGTTTTTTGTTTAAGGGTGAATTTAAAACTGAAAAGATATACAAGGTAATATAGTGAAAGAAACAAAAACTAATGGGGCACAAACTTTCAAAAGTATAGGGCTGCAAGTCTGCAGCTGAAACTTTCAAAAGTCAATTATCGCATATGTAGATGAAAAACATAAACAAGCCCATGAACATCAAATTCCCTCTTGTGTCAAATTAACATATTGTATGTATCGACATCATATGTATATCTTTTTGTAATTTAAAGGATTTGTAGCAAATCACTCATCGATTCACCCTTCCAATTCGACTCCATGTGCTAATTTTTTATTCACTCGCATAAGATTTATTATATATATTTTATATACATATATATATATATATATATATATATATATATAGTGAAGGGATCAAGTGAGAACCAACATATATGGTGAGAACCGTGAGAACCACTAAAAACCATCTCTAAGGGCTTTGCCCTTAGAGTTAAGGGCTACGCCCGTACCGTATACAACCGTCACCATCTCTTGGATCGCCGCCCATCAAATCCATACCATTTCCATATGCGTCCGGTGACAACCCTTTAGAACGGATGAGGGCAACGCCCGTACCGTATCCATACGTTTTCAACGCGTAACCCATATGATTTTTTACAAAAAAAAAAAAAATTATTTTTTTTTGGAATGGGTTTTTGTTAAAAGAAAATAAAAAACAAAAAAAAGTTTCAAAAAATGAAAAATAAAAATAAAAAAAATAAAAAACCACACAAAAAAAGAGAAAGAGGGAGGGAAACTAGTGGTTCTCACGGTTCTCTCCATATTTGTTGTTCTCACGTTAACCCTACCCTATATATATATATATGTATATATATATATTTATATATATATATTCTTCTTATTTTGATTTTTATATAAAAATGATATCTGTTTGTAGTATATCGAATAGAATGGGGATGCGACATACTATTTTGTTGTTATAGATTGATTTGTTTATAAAAATGATGATATTTTTTGAGGTTTGAATATATATATTTATATATATATGTGTGTGTGTGTGTGTGTGTTTGTATATGTGTGTATGTGTGTAAGGTTAAATTACAAAAATGATACCTAGAGTTTGTTCGAAATTGCATTGTAAGGGCAGATATGGGGGTAAACCAGTCATTTACACATTCACGTGTGAGACACATGACCAATTTTAACGATCCGTTAGGCTCCGTTAGTCGGAGGTATGGTGAGCGTGCAAATTTGCCAACTTGGGTATGACTCGCGTAATTAAATTCTTTGAGGTACGAAAAGTGAAATTTCGATACTAACTCAGGTACCATTTGTGTAATTTAGATAAAGATATTAAACAATTTGGTCATTTGTAGATATAAATTGCAAATCGAGTCTGATATGGTCTCGTCATTCTACTCATCTTCTTTTTTAAAAATAAAAAAGAGAAATCATAAGCATTCAATCTTTTCTTTTGAAAAACGATTATATGGTGATGGTGGACCTCATGTCAACTTTTCTTTTTTATTTAATATGTGTTTGGGTATTGTCAGAAAATAAGATACACATTGACAGAATAAGATAAACATTGGCGGGATCAGCTTCACATCATTTCCCTAATTGAAGATTTCACGAATCCTTTCCATCAAGACATTTAATATATTTTCATAGTTAGGGACATTTGTATGTGTATAAATCAGGGATTTTTTCCCATTGCAATATCATCAGAGAATTCACTAAATTCATATTTCATAAGTCTTTTACTCATCTTTGTTTACATGGTATCAGAGCCCATGGTTCGGGTCTCATCATCTACCTGTTAAAACACGTTTTCTCATCAATCAAAACCCTAGCCACCATGGCAGATGGTGCCGGCGGCTCAGGATCAGATCTCATGTAACCCAATTAGCCAACTTATTGCAACAAAATGTCAATCAACAACCCTTAAATTAAGAAATTATTTATTATGAAATATAGATTTATAATCGAATAAGAATCACACCTCAGAATTAGAAGAATGAATATTATTATTATTATTATTATTATGATTATATATCGATCGATTACAGAAATATATCAAATATCAAGATGATATTTGATTAGATATAAAAAACCCTAATTGGGATAAAAAACGATTACAGAGAGAAAAAATAATATCAAAAATTATGAATTAATTTTTTTTTTTGAAAAAGAATACACAATTGTGTATATATATATAGTCTTCAGTATTTACAAAACACTCCCTTGGATAAACCACCGACTTAATCATTAGTCCTCCTGCTTGAATCTTCTAACTCTCCTGGTCCTTCCAGCTTACAAATATCCAAGAGTAGTCCCTGCAGTTTACTAATCATACAATAAGAACAATTTCCATATAACAATACATGTTTAAACTTATAAACTGGAAGCTTATCTTTAACACACCCCCTCAGTTTGTAGATTTAAACATGCCTAAGAGGTTAAGTTTCTTGACCAACTTATCATGTTGATCAAAAGACAAACCTTTTGTGAATATATCAGCAGTCTGTTCTGCAAAATCAATTTTGATTGGCTTAATCAAACCATTCAAAATCTTTTCTCTAATGAAATGTAAATCTAACTCAAAATGCTTTGTCCTTTCATGAAAAACAGGATTTGAACTAATTTGTATGGCAGCTTTATTATCACAAAACAAAGAGATAGGTTTACTAACATGAATTTTCAATTCTGAAAGTAAATTAGAAATCCACATGACTTCACAAGTTAAAGATGCAAGAGCCCTATATTCTGCTTCTGCAGAAGATCTTGACACAACAGACTGCTTTTTACTCTTCCAGGAAATGAGTGAATCCCCCATATACACAGCATAACCAGTTACACTTCTCATTGTAGACTTGCATTTAGCCCAGTCTGAGTCTGTGTAACCAGTTATGTTCATATGTGGACTCTTAGAAATATGTACACCAGTTCCTGGACTACCTTTAATATACCTTAACAATCTAAAAGCCAGTTTCAAATGAGAATTATAAGGAGAATGCATAAACTGACTTAAACACTGCACAACATAAGATATATCAGGTTTGGTGTGTGTGAGATAAATAAGCTTACCAAGCAGTTTTTGATAATCTGTCACATTCTCAACAGGTTTATCATCATCATTCAAAGGAAATCCATAAATTACCAGTTTTGACTCAATGGGAGTCTTAGAAGGTTTACAAGCAAGCATACCATATTCTGAAAGTAACTCAAGAGCATACTTCCTTTGTGAAAGACAAATGCCTTTCTCAGTCTTTATTACCTCAATACCCAAAAAATATTTGAGTTCACCAAGATCCTTAATAAGGAACTTAGTCCTTAGAAAATCTTTTACTTTGTTAATTTCAGAATCATTGTTTCCAGTTAAAACTATGTCATCAACATATACCAATAAAACAATGAACACATCATTCTCAGTTTTAATAAACAAAGAATAGTCACTTTTACTTTGCTTAAAACCATTTTGAATTAAAGTTGAACAAAGTTTTTCATTCCATTGTCTTGTAGCTTGTTTAAGCCCATACAATGATTTTTTTAATTTGCAAACTCTATGATCATTTTCTGGAAAATATCCAGGTGGTAAAGTCATATAAACTTCTTCTTTAAGATTACCATATAGAAAAGCATTATTAACATCTAATTGAAAAAGAGGCCAATCATTTGAAAGAGCAATACTAATTAAACATCTAACAGTTACTATCTTAACCACAGGAGAGAATGTCTCCTCATAATCAACACCCTCTCTTTGATTATACCCTTTAGTTACCAACCTAGCTTTAAACCTTTCAACTTCACAGTGGATCTATATTTAACCTTATAGACCCACTTGCAGCCTATTGGTTCTCTGCCAGGTGGCAACTCAGTAATATCCCAAGTATCATTCCTACTAAGTGCATCCATTTCCTCATTCATGGCTGCAGTCCAATGTGAATTGGTGCAGGCTTCATGATAAGTCTTTGGTTCACTTATTTTGTTAATACTTGTGGAAAAACAGAAATTTTCTTTACTTAAATTAGAGTAATTGACATGTCTTTCAATGCCATATTTGACCTTTCCATCTAAAACATAGTCACCAAACTTAGGATGCATACCTGCTCTTCTTTCTGACCTTCTTAAATTATTGTTTAAATCAATTTGATTATTACCCTCAGGAATTGCAACTTGTGCAATATTATCATCATTACCTGCCATGCCATCATCTTCATCATTGACATGGAAATCACCAAGTGAACTTGCATCACTGGCATTCTCCTCACTGTCACTAGATGAAGATGGGCTTGCAGGTTGTGATATAGCCTCTGCATCATCATTGGGTAGTGTATTTGTTGGGATAGAGGAAGAATAAGGAGAATCAAAGAAAGTTATAAAATCTTTTTCAGAATAATAAGTAACAGAAACCTTATCAGAATTATTCATCTTAAATGGAAAAATATTTTCATAAAATTTTATATCTCTAGTGAAATATAAAGTTTTCTTTTCTAAACTGAACACTTTATAACCTTTTTTATTATTAAAGTACCCAACAAATACACATTTATCACTTATTTTAGAAAATTTGTCAGAGTTGTTTAAAAAAGTTGCAAAGCAGAGGCAACCAAAACTCCTAAGATGGTCAATATTTGGAGATTTTCCAAATACTAACTCATAAGGAGATTTTCCTTTAAGAACAGAAGAGGGAAGTCTATTAATAAGATAACAAGCAGTGAGAACACATTCAGTCCACAAGCTGAGATGATTAAGTCGGTGGTTTATCCAAGGGAGTGTTTTGAAAATACTGAAGACTATATATATATACACAATTGTGTATTCTTTTTCAAAAAAAAATTAATTCATAATTTTTGATATTATTTTTTCTCTCTGTAATCGTTTTTTATCCCAATTAGGGTTTTTTATATCTAATCAAATATCATCTTGATATTTGATATATTTCTGTAATCGATCGATATATAATAATAATAATAATAATAATAATAATAATAATAATAATAATAATAATAATAATAATAATAATAATAATAATAATATAATAATAACAACAACAATAATAACAATAATAATAATTATTATAATAAATAGTACGATAATAATAATAATAATAATAATAATAATAATAATAATAATAATAATAATAATAATAATAATAATAATAATAATAATAATAATAATAATAATATAATAATAATAATAATAATAATAATATTCATTCTTCTAATTCTGAGGTGTGATTCTTATTCGATTATAAATCTATATTTCATAATAAATAATTTCTTATGTATCAGAGCCAACCAAAACTCCTAAGATGGTCAATATTTGGAGATTTTCCAAATACTAACTCATAAGGAGATTTTCCTTTAAGAACAGAAGAGGGAAGTCTATTAATAAGATAACAAGCAGTGAGAACACATTCAGTCCACAAGCTGAGATGATTAAGTCGGTGGTTTATCCAAGGGAGTGTTTTGAAAATACTGAAGACTATATATATATACACAATTGTGTATTCTTTTTCAAAAAAAAATTAATTCATAATTTTTGATATTATTTTTTCTCTCTGTAATCGTTTTTTATCCCAATTAGGGTTTTTTATATCTAATCAAATATCATCTTGATATTTGATATATTTCTGTAATCGATCGATATATAATAATAATAATAATAATAATATTCATTCTTCTAATTCTGAGGTGTGATTCTTATTCGATTATAAATCTATATTTCATAATAAATAATTTCTTATGTATCAGAGCCAACCAAAACTCCTAAGATGGTCAATATTTGGAGATTTTCCAAATACTAACTCATAAGGAGATTTTCCTTTAAGAACAGAAGAGGGAAGTCTATTAATAAGATAACAAGCAGTGAGAACACATTCAGTCCATAAGCTGAGAGGAATTCCCCCTGAAACAAAAGAGACCTTGCCACATTCAAAAGGTGTATGTGTTTCCTCTCAGCAATTCCATTTTGCTGAGGGGTATAAGCAATTGTAGTTTGATGACCTATTCCATAAGTATGACAGAAATTTTCCATATTTGAATTAACAAACTCAGAACCATTATCACTTCTAAATATTTTAACAACTTTAGAAAATTGAGTATTCAAATACTGGTAAAAAATAGAAATATATTTAAACACTTCATATTTTCCTTTTAACAAATAAACCCAAACTGCCCTAGAATAGTCATCAACTATAGTCAAGAAAAACCTAAAACCTTCTTTACTCTTTACCCTATATGGACCCCAAACATCAAGGTGAACAAGTTCACCAACAGAAGTTGAAACATGATTACTTAAAGGAAAAAGATCCCTTGTTTGTTTTGCAAAATGACAAATATCACAAGGTGAAGTAGAACCATCACCTCTGATATCTATCTTTCCTTTTAAAACTTTTAAAACTTGATCAGATGGATGACCAAGTCTATTATGCCAAAGAGTATTTGATAAACAAATCATAGTATTATTACATTTCACAAATTTTCCAGGATTATTGAAGTCCAGAAAATACAAACCTCCTGACTGACTACCTGTCCCCAGGGTTTTCTTCAGTTGTAAGTCCTGGATATAACATCTTGATTCATCAAAACCAACAAAAACCTTACTATCTCTTGCCAGTTTATGAACTGACAAAAGATTCACACTATACTCTGGAACATACAACACATCATATAAAGTTAAAGTATCACTTAATCTTAAATTTCCAACCTTCTTAATGTGTGCAACAGTTCCATTAGGATGATCAATTTGCAAATTTAAATCAGAAATGTCAACAATATTTTCTAAGTTATCCAAACTAGTAACCATATGTTGGTTTGCCCCAGAGTCAATGATCCACCCTTTGTCAGTTTTATAGATTTTAAAGAAAGTCTTTGTATTAGAGCAGAAGAATGTACCTGCCATATTGGCTTGTACATTCTCTGGAGGTTTAGAATTCAGAAGCTTAAGAAGTTGTTGCACTTGGTCTTGAGTAAAAGGTGAAACATTAGTAGTCACAGAATTATCAGAAGAAGAAACACTGTTATGAGTAACAGTTTTATTTTGTAAATTACTTGAAGCCCATTTCTTCTTAATATAATCAGGATATCCAACAATTTTAAAACATTTATCAATAGTGTGACCAGTTAAACCACATTTAGGATTTGAACAAACAAGATTATTATTTTTACTCACAGAAGGTTTTTTAAACACAGAATTCACACTTTGATATTTAGCATTAAAAGTAGCAGTTTGAGGTTTTGAAATATTAGCAGAATGAGAAAAAGAATCTCTATGTGACTCTTCCCTAGATACAACAGAAAAAGCAGTTTTAACATCAGGCAAAGGATCTCTAGTAAGTAAAGAACTCCTAACAGATTGATAAGCATCATCAAGACCCATAAGAAATTGCATCAACTTAATAAGATCATTATGAGTTTTAAAAGATTTTTGAGCATCACAAGTACATGCATGCAGTTTAGTAATAGCATCAAATTGTTTCCAATAAGCATTCAGTTTATGATAATAATCAGACAAAAGAGCACCATTTTGTTTTAAACAATTAATCTGTTGATACAAGTTAAAAGTTTCAGAACCATTAATCTTATCATATGTCTCTTTTAGTTCTTTCCAAACATCAGTAGCATTAGTAGAAAAAATCTGACCTAGATACAATTCCTCAGAAATAGAACCTAAAATCCATGAAAGTACCACAGAATTACACATATCCCATTGTCTAGCTAAATTAGCATCAGAAGTAGATTTTTTACATGAACCATCAATAAATCCAATTTTATTTTTAGCTTGCAGAGCAATATTCATAGCACAACTCCATATAGAATAATTTTCAGTTCCTTTCAATTTATGTGACACAAAAGAAGTAATACTAGAATCAGTAGGATGCAAGAACAATTCATCACCAAACACAATAGTAGCAGGAGTGCTACCACTCCCTAAATCACCACATCCAGTCATTATTAACCACCTAAGAACTTAATTAAGTAGCAAGGACACTTAATAACAAAGTCTATCCATTATTCCTGAACACTCAAGTGTCAGGTCAAGGACCAATGAAATTAAGGTACAAAAATATGCTACCAGTAATCAAGCTCTGGCAATAAAAACTGATGGCAGAGAACAATCAAATAAACAAATTATTAAAAAGATGTCCTGATTTTACCAAAATCAGGTAGGATAAGATGTAACCTAATGAGCAGCGGAATTTGTAGTAGATGAATTAGGGCTCAGAAACCCTAATCAAGGAAACACAATCAACAATTCGTAGATCTGAAGCAGAATCCCCAAAATCGAAACCCTAATTTTTTTGATTGAAATCTAAATTAAATTAATCAAAAGTATAATCGATTTTAGATCGAAACACACTCGAGATTAACCAGATATCAGAGAACCTGGCTCTGATACCATAAGAAATTATTTATTATGAAATATAGATTTATAATCGAATAAGAATCACACCTCAGAATTAGAAGAATGAATATTATTATTATTATGATTATATATCGATCGATTACAGAAATATATCAAATATCAAGATGATATTTGATTAGATATAAAAAACCCTAATTGGGATAAAAAACGATTACAGAGAGAAAAAATAATATCAAAAAATTATGAATTAATTTTTTTTTTTGAAAAAGAATACACAATTGTGTATATATATATAGTCTTCAGTATTTGCAAAACACTCCCTTGGATAAACCACCGACTTAATCATTAGTCCTCCTGCTTGAATCTTCTAACTCTCCTGGTCCTTCCAGCTTACAAATATCCAAGAGTAGTCCCTGCAGTTTACTAATCATACAATAAGAACATTTTCTATATAACAATGCATGTTTAAACTTATAAACTGGAAGCTTATCTTTAATACAAATCTGAAACTGTCTGACAACCTCCAAATCAATATCAAACTAAACAGTCAAAACTACGCTCTATGAACTCGAATGATTAGAGTCGCAATAGGCGGAAAATCAAAAACTTTGCTTAACCATTTAACCGAAATACCATCAGATAAATTAACAACAGGTAAAAAGGAAGTTTGGGAACAAGAAGACCTGATCGTCTTTTCGTGCCTTATCCAAAATATCGAACCCAATATTGCTGGCAACCTAACCTAGTGTCCCACTGCTAAAGCATTATGGGATGCGTTGGTGGTTACATACAACAGTGGCAAGGATAAGCTTCAAACCTTCAATCTCCATGTCAAGGCAAATGAACTCAAACAAGAAGATAAATCCTTGGAAGAGTTCTTGTAACACCCCAAGCCAAGGCTCAGAATATCACGGAAATCATATAGCGCAAGGTGGGATTAATGTAGAACATGAACTAAATGCAAATAAAGGATTCAGTGAATCCAAACAATAATAATAATAATAATAATAATAATAATAATAATAATAATAATAATAATAATAATAATGTTGTTCAAATAATAATAATAATAATAATAATAATAATAATAATAATAATAATAATAATAATAATAATAATAATAATAATAATAATAATAATAATAACTAATAATAATAATAATAATAATAATAATAATAATAATAATAATAATAATAATAATAATAATAATAATAATAATAATAATAATAATAATAATAATAATAATAATAATAATAATAATAATAATAATAATAATAATAATAATAATAATAATAATAATAATAATAATAATAATAATAATAATAATAATAATAATAATAATAATAATAATAATAATAATAATAATAATAATAATAATAATAATAATAATAATAATAATAATAATAATAATAATAATAATAATAATAATAATAATAATAATAATAATAATAATAATAATAATAATAATAATAATAATAATAATAATAATAATAATAATAATAATAATAATAATAATAATAATAATAATAATAATAATAATAATAATAATAATAATAATAATAATAATAATAATAATAATAATAATAATAATAATAATAATAATAATAATAATAATAATAATAATAATAATAATAATAATAATAATAATAATAATAATAATAATAATAATAATAATAATAATAATAATAATAATAATAATAATAATAATAATAATAATAATAATAATAATAATAATAATAATAATAATAATAATAATAATAATAATAATAATAATAATAATAATAATAATAATAATAATAATAATAATAATAATAATAATAATAATAATAATAATAATAATAATAATAATAATAATAATAATAATAATAATAATAATAATAATAATAATAATAATAATAATAATAATAATAATAATAATAATAATAATAATAATAATAATAATAATAATAATAATAATAATAATAATAATAATAATAATAATAATAATAATAATAATAATAATAATAATAATAATAATAATAATAATAATAATAATAATAATAATAATAATAATAATAATAATAATAATAATAATAATAATAATAATAATAATAATAATAATAATAATAATAATAATAATAATAATAATAATAATAATAATAATAATAATAATAATAATAATAATAATAATAATAATAATAATAATAATAATAATAATAATAATAATAATAATAATAATAATAATAATAATAATAATAATAATAATAATAATAATAATAATAATAATAATAATAATAATAATAATAATAATAATAATAATAATAATAATAATAATAATAATAATAATAATAATAATAATAATAATAATAATAATAATAATAATAATAATAATAATAATAATAATAATAATAATAATAATAATAATAATAATAATAATAATAATAATAATAATAATAATAATAATAATAATAATAATAATAATAATAATAATAATAATAATAATAATAATAATAATAATAATAATAATAATAATAATAATAATAATAATAATAATAATAATAATAATAATAATAATAATAATAATAATAATAATAATAATAATAATAATAATAATAATAATAATAATAATAATAATAATAATAATAATAATAATAATAATAATAATAATAATAATAATAATAATAATAATAATAATAATAATAATAATAATAATAATAATAATAATAATAATAATAATAATAATAATAAAATAAAATAATAATAATAATAATAATAATAATAATAATAATAATAATAATAATAATAATAATAATAATAATAATAATAATAATAATAATAATAATAATCCTAGCAGTAATAATAATAATAATAATAATAATAGCATATAACTTCACAACTTAACTAAGTCAATCAAACGAAATGACCCGTCTCACCAATCTCAATCACAGAGCCGTCGCATCCCAAATCAATCAAACTACAATGCACATACATTTCATACGACTTTACATTTAAGGAATCATAGATGTTTATATATAGGGTCACCCGCAGCCTTCCCACCACATCTACAATTCATTAAAGGTATCATCATCTTCCGTATATGTACAACTATCCTAATCACAATATCAAATCATTACAAGTTCATGAGGGTAAGTACTTGCGTATAATAACTGAGTACGCGAATTATTAACGTCAGATCACGTGTCATACGTATGTAAGACCATAATGCATATCACATGCGTATCAATAACGTCCTCAATGCAACAATAACAGTATGTCTGGGTGTGCACCGCACAAGTCGAGCATAACAAAGCGTATATGAACATCCCAACACATTCCCAATATCCAACAATCATTCTAAACAACGTGTACATACACTTCGGAGGATTTTACTTTCATCGAGTTCTAGATGCTTATGTATAGGGTCGTCCGCAGCCTTCCCACCACACCTAAAACCTTTTGAAAGTAAAACCGACCTCTATGTATACACTACTATCCTAATCTATTTAACAATATCACAATCTCATACAAACCCATCAAACACTAAAGCAAAACTATCCATCATTCATCCAATGTCACCAACTAGACATTTTGTACGTGAGTAAAATCAAACAACACCAACAATCATTTACAACACAAATAACAAGTAATCACATAAGTTTACACTTTTCAGCCCGAATCTCAAACGAGTAGGGAACTACGGAACTCACCTTGATCGGCAAAGAAGCTTAAGTCGAGTTAATAAGAGATTAATAGCGAGTATTAGGATCCACACGGCCACAACCTATTCATATACATCATAATACCATAATGTCAACTATATAATCCTAAACAAGTAAGTTTAGCACAATTAGGTCAAATCGCAACCCTAGACGCCTTTACAACTTTACCGTATATGAAACAAGACGCTTTGACTCGACATTTTTAGAAATGACGGAAGATTCATACAAAAAGAGTGTTACTACTAGAAACTAGACACTCTTACGATTCTAACGATAGGTCATACGACTTATTTGGACTTACGGATCAAAAGTTATTAACGTTTTAAAACTGACGCGCAAAATTTCCCCGAAAGTATCCACTGCGCCGCAGTGAGCCAAAACCATGCCCACTGCGCCGCAGTGGGCTAAGGAGCCAGAATGGCCGAGGGAATCCACTGCGCCGCAGTGGGGACTATGCCCTCCCACTGCGCCGCAGTGGCCTAAAACGGACCAGAAGTAGCAGCAGCACCAGCATATGCAGGAACCTAAACCAAAAACCCCCAATTCGACCCAAACCAACCCAAATCGATTTGTAGAGACTTGTAACTTAATTTGAAGCATAAATAAACACCATTAACCATAAATAAACATAACCCAATCCACAAATTCGACCAAAACATCAAAATCACACCCAAAACCTTCAAACCCTAAACAAACCCTAATTTGACCCAAAACACGATTTGAGCCGATTTAGGACTTGTAAATGTTCAAGATGACTAGAAATGCATAAACAAACATAAGTAGGTACAAATGAGATGAATTTGACTTACCAAAACTCCTCCTTGAGCTAAAACCCGAAATTAGGTCAAAATGGATAGAAACCTAGCACTATGACTTTGATTCTTCGATATGGTGACAAAGAGATGAAGACGGTGATGATTCTCGAGTTAAACTAGTTCCCAAACGCCAAATGATGCTAGAGAAATGAAGAGAGGAGATGTTTGGTCTTGCTTTTTACTTAGAGAGAAAAGAGAAAGAAAGAAAAGAGAAGATAGAAAAATGAGAGGGGAAAAGGGAAGGATAAGGGGGAGGATGGGTCATTGGTGGCTGGTGGGTCATGGATTACCCACGGGCCGACCCGCTTCTCTTCTCCCGCCAAAATACAATCGTTACACATTTAAACACCCATCAAAACGTGTTATCGACTCGAATCACACAATGTCATTTAATTCACGAAACGACCCAAATAACTTCCACATTGCCATTTAATCACCAAAACGACCCGAATACTTTATTAATCTATATTGTTAGTCATATTACATGTAAAGTCAACGAGTCAAAATTCGCGGATGTTACATTATCCCCCCGTCAAAAGAATTTCGTCCCGAAATTCAACGAATCACCAATCGTTAAACAAATGTGGATACTTAGGCCTCAACTCTAGCGATCTCCACCCCTCATCAACCCATTTCTTGTCTTTGGCGACTTCATAATGAAGCCCATTGCAATTTGTTTTCCTTCAAATCTCTCCCTGGGTCTGTCACTACACACTTATTCACATCTCAGAAGTCCATAAGGGTTTTGACCACGCGCGCGATGTTAAGTAGTTAAGCGTATACGAAATTTAGTTATCGAAATGGGAAAAGCCCGATAAGTCACCCGGAGAGACCTCGGGAGGCTCAAGATTATCAGAGATGACGTTAGTTTTCAGATTCTTAAGACGGTAGCTCTAAGGACACTTGAGTTGACAATTTGCATGAAACCCTAAAATCCTACCGTTAGATATTTTTGCATCAGTAACCCTACTACATAATTAAGAATCATATTAACCGTTGCATTCAGATTTTATTCACTTTATTGCCAGGAACCTTAACGTCATAGAGCACAACGTACTTGAAGAGTTTGTCGCCTTCTAGGGTTAAGAGGTACACACGGGGTATTTGACCAAATTTGGTTAGTGAGTCGTTAAACACCCGAAATCTTTAAACATATAATTTCCAAAACACACGAACGAGCATAATTCAAGGGAGTAACGTTAGGATAAACGAGGTCATAGTCGGTTTTGATATCGAATAGTGCCATAACATCATAACCGTGAAGAGGAAGGTACCTTAACCAACGTTTGGATCATTTTGGCCTCCATTGCCATTTCCCGCAAAAGCTCGGCCACGAGGATGCACTTGATGGCCTTGTTGGCCACGGTTTTGGTTCGGCCCAGTAATTTGGAGTTGATTCGGATGGACCGCCACTTCAACTTGTTGACCAATCCATTGTGGACAATTATTCCGGTAGTGATCAGGGCTTCCACATTTAAAGCACGTACCCCATGGAAAATTTCCTTGAGGATAAACGGTTTGAAGAGGTACTACATTCAATGGCGCCGCTTTCGGTGCTCTACAATTCTTGGACATGTGCCCAACTTGGTTGCAATTAAAACACGCCCTGCATTGAACGTTAGTGGGGTGGTGATTGTTGCATCTTTCACATAACGGATGAGGTCCTGCATAAGCTTTCTTCACCGGTCCCGTCGCCGCCATCGCTCTACCCCTAATAGCATCTTTGGGATCAAACCTTCCCATTTTCTTCACCCCACTTGATTCTCCCATTTCCTTTCTTTTGTTTGTTGAGGAGTTACTCAAGACACCGCTCCTCAACAAGTCTTCAGTCACACTACCGGCTCGGTTGACAGCATCGGCCAAAGAAGTAGGCATGTTAGCATTCACATAAGATCGGACCTGAGGGTTCAAGCCCAATACAAACTTCTCGATAGCTCGAGACTCGGAATCCACCAAGTGAGGAATGAGGGTAGACAACTCTTGGAATCGTCTAACATAACTCTTGAAATCGGCTCCTTCCATATTGAGATTAGCAAACTCAATGGTCAAGTTTTGTAGTTCATAGGGAGGACAAAACTTTGCCTTCACTTTGTTCTTGAAATCGATCCATTCCAAGTTATAAGTCCGCCCCAAAGTTGTCTCTTGGTTCCACCAACTCAAGGCGTCGCTTTTAAACATGCCGGATGCATAAGGAATCCGGTCGTCATATGTGCAATGACTTCTTTCAATCACTGCCTCGATCTCCTCAAACCACCTTATACACTCAGTGGGGCCACCTCTCCCATTAAACTCCGGTGCCCCACAGCTTTTGAAATCCTTGAATATACAACCCTGTCGGTATCCCCCGTATTGATTATACATGGGTATACGGTTATCAATTCTCACTGGTTCCTCTTCTTCGTTTTCTTCGTCCTGAGGTTGTGCATTTTCATTATCCACATTTTCTGGGGCTTCATTGTTTTGAGGCCCATTGTTT
>CM067171.1:68738070-68893070 GCA_034093135.1 Erigeron breviscapus | reverse complement strand
ACAAATTCGACCAAAACATCAAAATCACACCCAAAACCTTCAAACCCTAAACAAACCCTAATTTGACCCAAAACACGATTTGAGCCGATTTAGGACTTGTAAATGTTCAAGATGACTAGAAATGCATAAACAAACATAAGTAGGTACAAATGAGATGAATTTGACTTACCAAAACTCCTCCTTGAGCTAAAACCCGAAATTAGGTCAAAATGGATAGAAACCTAGCACTATGACTTTGATTCTTCGATATGGTGACAAAGAGATGAAGACGGTGATGATTCTCGAGTTAAACTAGTTCCCAAACGCCAAATGATGCTAGAGAAATGAAGAGAGGAGATGTTTGGTCTTGCTTTTTACTTAGAGAGAAAAGAGAAAGAAAGAAAAGAGAAAGATAGAAAAGAGAAAGAAAGAAAAGAGAAGATAGAAAAATGAGAGGGGAAAAGGGAAGGATAAGGGGGAGGATGGGTCATTGGTGGCTGGTGGGTCATGGATTACCCACGGGCCGACCCGCTTCTCTTCTCCCGCCAAAATACAATCGTTACACATTTAAACACCCATCAAAACGTGTTATCGACTCGAATCACACAATGTCATTTAATTCACGAAACGACCCAAATAACTTCCACATTGCCATTTAATCACCAAAACGACCCGAATACTTTATTAATCTATATTGTTAGTCATATTACATGTAAAGTCAACGAGTCAAAATTCGCGGATGTTACACTTCTGGATCTCCCTTCAAGGCATATGGGGAGAGATTGACCGTATAGATCCAAACCCCATGAAGTGCAAAGAAGATATTCAAACGTATACCCAAATCAGATCGGAACAGAAATTGTTCCAATTCCTAAACGGAATTGATCGAAAGTTCGAACCGACAAAGAGGGAGATCCTCCGGGTTGATCCATTGCCCACCGCTGAAGCCGCTTACGCCATGGTCCGCAAAGAATCCGCTCACCAAGTTATTTTGGGAGCAACTAATAATGACAGCCATGGCATAGGTACCGGGTTAACTGTCGAAGAAACCGACGGTGTGGGTTTGGCTACCAAAGGTTTCCGCAGGCAAGATGGCAAGAAGAAACCGGCAACCAAAGAAGATAAATCACATCTTAAGTGTGAAAAATGCGGTATGTATCAACATACCAAGGATCAGTGCTTCGAGATCATCGGGTACCCAGATTGGTGGACCGATGGCCACAAAACGGCGAGCAATTCAAGAAACCGATCAACAGAACTCCGACCACTAATACCAGTAATCCGGCCACCAAAAATAGCAATGATCAACAAGGTGGTTTCGGGGGAATAGCAGCGGCGGACGGAAAAGGAAAAGAGGAGGAAGGGTTTTCGGTGGAAGGTAAAGGGGAAAGAGGATTTAATTCCAAATCCCCGTTTTTTGTGATAGATACACTTCCCACAAATGGGATCCGTTTTTTAATAGATACACTTCCAAAAATTGGGGTGTTTTTGGCTTTTATAAAACTGGTCCCCATAACCCTAACCCTAATCGGTCATATGGCCCATTTAAAAGCCCAACTAAGCTTAACCCAAAACAACTTGCTTAGTTCTTATAATGGCCCACCAAATTTAAATGGGTCTGCTTAAATGGCCCAAACCTGTTTTAAAAACCCTAATGGGCCGTGGATATTCGACTGTGGTGCAACTGATACAATGACATATGAGCTATCAGATTTTACCGAAATATCCAAACCCATAAAAACCCACATCCAAGTTGCAAATAAAGAAAAAATGGATGTAAAAACAGGGGAACTATTAAAATTTCTCCAAACATCAAACTCCCAAATTGCCTTCATGTTCCCTCTTTATCACACAAACTTTTGTCAATTAGCCATGTGACAAAGGAGCTCAATTGCTCCGTTCTAATGCACCCGACTTTTTGTCTCTTACATGATACCAGGACGGGACGGATTATTGGGCGTGGCACTGAAAGGAATGGATTATACTATGTTAATTAAGTGGTTCAAGGTGGTACTGTGATGTTAGCTCATGGAACAACCGAAAGAGAAGCATGGTTATGGCACCGAAGACTGGGACATCCTTCAGTTAGTTATTTACATTCTTTGTTTCCAAATTTGTTTCCGTTGAATAAACCAAGTACTTGTGAAACCTGCATTTTAGCTAAAAGTCATAGACAAAATTTTAAACCCAGAAATACAAGGGTCAAAAACCCTTTTTCTTTGGTTCATTCTGATGTGTGGGGTCCTGCTCCTGTTACCGGAGGTCAAAATTTTCGATATTATGTAATATTTGTTGATGACTGCACCCACATGACCTGGATTTATTTTCTAAAAAGTAAGCATGAAGTTTACGATAAGTTCACCAATTTCTATGCCATGATTCAAAACCAGTTTTAAAAAACCATTCAAATTTTTCGATCTGATAATGGTGGATTATATGTGAATTCACAAATGAAAATATTTTTTCAGTCCAAGGGAATCTTCCATCAAACCTCTTGCCCCCATACACCGGAACAAAGTGGTGTCGCCGAACGAAAAAACCGCCTCCTGTTAGAAATAACAAGAGTACTCATTATCGAATCACACATACCTAGATCCTTCTGGCCAGAAGCACTAGCCACTGCCACATATCTAATCCATCGCCTCCCAACCAAAATCCTAAAGATGAAAACATCATTAGACACACTTTTTGAATATACCACAATTCCTAAGCCCCTCACTCTTCAACCTAAAGTCTTTGGGTGTACAGTTGTTGTACACATTCCCAAGTCCTACAGGGACAAACTTGACCCGTGTGCTGAAAAATGTGTTTTTGTGGGATATGGGGTAAATCAAAAGGGCTACAGATGTTATAACCCACAAACTCGTCGCATATTCACCACAATGAATTATGATTTTCTTGAAACAAAGTACTACTACTCCCCTCAACACAGTGGTCAGGGGGAGGAACAGAGTGACCCACTGAGTTGGTTGAGTTATAATACTTCCATAGGAACTGAGACTGAGCTTCAAAATCACAGTACTACATCTGTTGAAGCTCTAAATATCAGTGCCACTCCTGACAATCCTGCTCCTGAAATAATATCTGAGGTAAGTAGTCCTCCTCAAACAAATAATTCAGATGAAGATAATTTTCAATTGGAAAACTTGGATGATGCTCAGGAAATTACTAATGATGGCCAAAGTCTAATTGTTAATAGTGTGCAGGAACGTGGAGAAGGAGTGCCAAAATATATTTTTCCGGCAAGAACAAACTGGGGAGTTCCAGCAAAAAGATATTCTCCGGAAAAAACCACTAGAGGAGACAAGTATCCAATAGCCAACATAGCAGAGGGAAATCTGTCTAATGACGCAAGAGCATTCATTGCAAGTCTCTATTCAGAAGAAATTCCCTCAAGCATCGAACAAGCCTTAAAATCAGAAAAGTGGAAGAATGCTATGGATGAAGAGATGGAGGCATTAAAGAAAAATGATACATGGGATCAATATGCTCTACCACAAGGCAAATCACCAGTAGGATGTCGTTGGGTCTTCACCATGAAGTATAAACCAGATGGAGCAGTTGAACGATATAAAGCTCGGTTAGTGGCAAAGGGATACACTCAAACTTATGGAATCGATTACTCATAAACCTTTTCCCCAGTTGCAAAAATGGATACAATAAGGGTTCTGCTGTCAATTGCAGCGAATAAAGGGTGGCCTCTTCATCAGTTTGATGTAAAAAATGCCTTTCTACACGGGGAATTGAAAGAAGAAGTGTACATGGAAGCTCCACCTGGTTTCTCAGAACATTTTAAACCTGGAGAAGCATGTCGTTTGAAGAAATCTTTGTACGGGCTCAAACAATCTCCTAGAGCTTGGTTTGGTAGATTCACACTAGCAATGAAGAGGTATGGATTTAAACAGAGCAATTCAGATCATACTTTGTTCCTTAAAGCTAGAGGAACTCGTGTAACATGTTTAATCATCTATGTCGATGATATGGTTATCACCGGGAATGATGAAGAAGAAATAAAGAGACTAAAGGAGGGGTTGTTCACATAATTTGAGATGAAAGATCTGGGAAGTCTTAAATATTTCCTTGGGATTGAAGTTCTAAGGTCACAAAAAGGGATATTCATATGCCCGAAAAAGTATATATTAGATCTCTTATCAGAAGTAGGGATGGTCGATTGCAAACCAGCTGACACCCCTATAAGCAAACAAGATACCATTTGGGGAAGTTATTATATGAAAACTATGTTTTTGTTGAACCCTCAGCGTGTCAAAGTAGTGTATCTTACCTTGATACAGCTTACCAACGAGTTAAAGTGTCTTACGGTGCTTGCTAAGTGCTCCTGACTACCTATAATGAGTATAAGATCGTTCTATAAGCTAAACAAAACTTAGGTACCAAACTGGACCCATTTGTGCACCGCATGGATGTCCTGTGCGCCGCACAAAACCATAAAAAGCATTTGTGTACCGCACAGAAAGTCTGTGCACCGCACAAATCAACTTTTCAGAAGTCAGAAATTTTCATGCGTTTGCATATGCCCCGCATGGAAAATCCATGCACCGCATATCGGGCACCCAACTGAAATCCATTTTTCAAAACTTGCTTTTGTGCACCGCACAAAATCCTTGTGCACCGCACAAAACCCAGTTCGACCAAAAACCAACTTTTAACCCTTTAATCGAATCCCATACGAACATCAACCATTAATTCGACCTGGAGACATAAAATTAACCTTTTTAACAACACTTTTAATGACTTTAATCAATCAATCAATCCTTTAATCCTCTACAACATGAATCACTCATTCAAACACCCGAATAACATGAAATCGGTAAACGTTTAATCAAATAACCCAACCCAAACCCCATGGCCTGGATTGAATACTCATCTATGACTCAAATAATCAGATTTCAAAGAGGATTGCACCTATATTACCTGCACTTGATGTAGGGGACTCGAGATCTAAACAACACTTGATCAAAAACGATACGAAACGAATGGATCTTGGCTTGGAAAGGGAAGGGATCGGTGAGGGCTTTTCTCACACACTAGTACAGTAGATTTGTGACAATTAGGGCTGCTTAATTGCCCTCTAATCCCTGGCCAGCCATTATTAATCTTACACTTAGGACCCCTCAACTTCTAAACTTAACTTTCTTAGCTTATCTTTCTACCGGGAGTCTTAACACACTAACAAGCACCTAATTACTTAACGTCACTTTGATTACTTTCATTAAACATTACACTACTCATTTCACATTAAACACATAAGCACATAATCTCATAATCACATATAAGACACATAACTTAACGAACCTAACGTTAACTAACGGAAAGTCAAATAGTCAAACACAAAACGTTTGGGATGTTACAATTACCTCCCCCTTAAGAGGATTCTGTCCTCAGAATCATTTCGCCACTCATATATAAATAACTTATCCGTATCCTTAACTTTATCATTTCATTTCACGATTCCCTTGGGTTGTTCTTTAACTTAGCATAGCCAAAGTCATTTTGTTTCTTACGTAGTCTCTTCCACTTTCACTTCCTTAGAACCAATGCTCCCATCTCCCAATGAGGTCACCTTGGTTTCATCATCAAAGCATATGTTCAATAACACTCACGAAAGTACCATGGACGTCATCTAAAAGGCAATACACAAGCACTTATCATATATCTTCTAGAGTTTACCCTTTTTATGAAGATCAAACACAATACTTAGCGGAACTGTAACACCCTTCATTTAAAAATACGGGTTTCCTAAAATTTTCGCCTAACGACGTTATAACAAAGCGGAAGTAAACTTTGAAAGTCCAAACCAATTAAAATCTGTTTGGTTTCTTTAATCATTGGTGTTACTCGGTCATATCGTCAAAACAAGTTTAAATAGAAACCCGTCGGCTGCCCAACACAAAACAACCGACTACATAACATGCAAAATACATAAATGCCAAAACATAAGCAAGAGTCTAAAAATGTGCAACAACTATGGGTAGCTAAGGTCATCAGCAAGCTATCTACCCATTCCTCGCTCTTCTTCATCAACTACCTCAGCTACGCTAAACCTGAGGGAGCAACACATTTCAAAAGACAAGTGTTAGCTAACGAATTAGCTAAGTAAGATAACACTCAAGTTATAAAACATTTATCCATTTCAAACATTGTGGATTTAATCAACGTCATTAAGGCACAACACACTTCAAGCATATCACATCATCAAAACTACATAATAGGATAAAACACCCTAAATGTGCCTATCCTTCATTCTGCATTACACACATATAACCACATAACTGCATTACTACTTTTAACTGCGTAACTACATTTTAACTGCATTACTACATTTTAACTGCTTTACTACATTTTAACTGCGTCAATGTGTAACATAAGTTACACCCGACTAGATGACAACCATTCAGTTGAACATCAAACGTCGTTAAGGAATGGCAAGCCAATCCCCGAGTAATCCGTATGCACAAGACAAATGAGGGCGGGTCAGACCCCTCGTATTACTCAGCTGCATCTCAATGACCATGTTGCAAGGAGCCACCCAAGCAACCTACGTCAACGCACTTAGCCGGGCTAGGGCAAGTACGGGTTAAGCTTAACACTTTCCTGCATCAAAGTTTAACGAGCTCGATCCTGCATTATTTAGTTTAGGTGACTGCATTACCTAAACATTTACTACGTTTACTGCTTTTACGTTTTGGGCCCTTAAACGTGCACGTGTCATGGCAACTTAACAAGTCTAGTGAACTAGATGAGCAAGCCATACAATCATGCACATATCAACAATCAACAACATATACTACATCTCAAAGCATCACAAGCTACTGCATATCACTTCATAACATAACACTACATTATACTTCATATCATAACATACACTACATTATACTTCATATTATAACATACACTACATTATACTTCATTTGGGACTGCATTTCATGTCTCAATGGTCAACTACATAACCCATATCACCTCCCGTGTAACCCTGAATACCCACAAGCAATTCAAGATATAAGTTGGGAAGTTATTATTTGAAACCATCTTTTCGTTGAACCCTCAGCGTGTCAAATTAGTGTATCATACCTCGTGACGATCAATAAGCAACGTTAATGTATCTTGTTTGTGATCCCGACAACCTATCTCGAGTTCATAGTCATTAAACCTGTATAAACCCAACCTAATAAGGTTATAAGACCATACATTTACTTAGGTACACTTAAACGCTTGTTTCGGACCTCAAACGGGCTCACAGACCCTTTATGTGGCGCATGCTTTGAATATGCATCGCATATTTGCTTCAAAAATCACCCAGAAACCTCCCAGTCCCCGATATGCGCCGCACATAAGTTATATGCACCGCATATGGAGTGCTGGTCTAAAGACTGACTCGCGCCCTTCACTTGCAAGCGACTTTTCGACCTCAAGACGACCAAATGAGTCAAAACTTAGTTCTTAAGGAATGTAGGGAATTCAAAGACCTTTCCAGAAATATAAAGTTTGACACTTGAAGATCTCTAATGAATTAGTTATGGCGTCTGCAAAATAGACCTACAGAATTCGTCTTAAATCCGATCACTTCTGGAAATTGACATTTTTCACCCATATCTGGGCAAAATCAAAAGAAACATTGTTCATATCGAATCAAGAGGACACATAGACCTTTTCAAAAATATAAGATTCATCTTATAACTCTTCTAATTGAAAGAGATATGATTTTTTCAATATTACTAATTTTTCAGATCTAGTAAACCCTTAGTTTTGCAAGCAATTTTCGACCATCAGATAACCATAGCAACCACCACGACCTATGAACCTCATATGCACCCAAATATGACTCATAATGATTTCACATGATCACTTGTTCCAGGAACAAGAGGATACAAGTACAATACATTAAATTACCCGAAAACCCCAATAATCGACAATGAAACATAATCAAATCAATCTCAACCCTAGAGACCAGAAGTAAGATCCATATGATCGTCTCTTATGATCACAAATCAAAGGGAAATCGTCTATATTACCTGTAGATGAAAGCAAGGATGAGAGATCTTGATCAAACTTCACTTGAATCACACGTTTTGAAGGATTTTCGGCTTAGGAATTTGATAGGGGATCAAAGGGGTGGCTAGGGCTTGGGAGAAAAGTTATTAGATCTGATTTGATAAACTAATGACTCCCCCATTGACCCTAATCCCGTTTTTGACTTTCACACCATGTCAAAACTGATCCCTAAACTTCGTAAAGTCATATTATTAGCCCAAAACACCTCTATGGACTATATACAACTTGATTAACACTTTGAACACCTCTAAAAGGCACATAACTTCTTCTTTAAACATATTTCTACATCAATTAATAAGACATTCAAGTTTCACACATAAAACACTTTAACTACATATAAGCGTTAATCCACCATAAACTTAACGAACACTTTACGTTGACTTAACGACTCAAGTCAACCGTTAATTAAAAAGTTTGGGATGTTACAGGAACTCCATGATTACTTCACTTATGTACAAAGTGGCAAGCTTCACCACGCGCACATACTCATGAGTAACGAGAAGAAGGAGCATCTTTATCAACTAGTCTACAACGACTCATATCACATCATTGCCTCTTAGGGATTATAAGCATTTCGTCACATAACCATAGTCATATAAGTACATTTCTTCTTCGGAATAATCAATCGTTGCATCTTTCCTAAACCTTCATCATTCACATTAGCATCTAAAAGAGCTCCAACCTGAGCCGACTTGATACGTTCAAGCAACTCAGATTCACTCGAGCAATCATAGCACATATCTTACTAGTAACTCGCCTTTTCAACTCAAAGCATCCGCCACGACATTAGCTTTACCTGTATGAGTCCCTTATTTAACGAGATGGTTAACCAATAGAAAGTGTAAAATACAACAAGTCTAATAATCACTAGATTTGGACTAGTATTACTTGTAAATAAAGATGCAAGATATATAAACAAAGTAATACAAGACTTAAAGCAATAAACAAATAAAGTGGACCATTATGTATGTTTCATAGGTATTTCATTTATTGATGTGTAAATAAAATACAAGGTTGTTGCGGAATCAAGATAACACAATTAAGTGAGTATCCTAACAACCTATGAGTTACAATATGATCTATATTTGTCAAATAGCTCTTTAGGATCGAGATACTTAAAGTTGTGAAGTATCCCTGTTTAAGATCGAGAGTATTTGAACAAATTCACTTAAATGCAAAAGGAATGCTTAAAAGTATTTTTGTCAAGGAAATGACTTTGTATTTATAGGCAACAAATTCACCAGTGAATTTGTGCCGTACAAATATGGTTGGCATACATTTAATGATCCGACAAGAAAATTAAATGTATTGGATAAGGAATAAGGATAAAGTCACATCAAGTGCAAGTGTATCCTTTTATCCAACCACCTTAACACACGTATACTTTGTTAAAGAACAAGTGGATTGTTCTTTGGAAAGTGTGTTAAAGGCAAAAGTCAATCCTCGATATTAGTGTTCAGACTTGCAGGATCTAGAACACTAACAATCCTCCAGTGTGCAGATCTGGTAAGACTTTCCAGTGGACTCCGCCATTTGTCATTCTTCTTTCTTCAGACTTCAGTCTTTGACTTCAGTCAGAATGTCTTCAGTAGAGTAGATCTGGACTGGGGTGAAGTCTTCAGTGAGCTAATCTGGAGAATGCTCCAGATTACCTGTACAAGTAAATGCTCACTAGTCTTCAATTATTTCTGGACAAATCTTTAGAGGGACTCCAGATTCCAAGTCTGGAGTAGGTCCAGTAGAGAAACGTTTTCTGGTTAGATCTTCAGTGAGCTCCAGTAGTCGGGTCTGGAGCGAGACCAGCAAAACAAGTTTTCTTAACAAACCTAAATAAGGTTCCAGTAGTCCAGTCTGGAGCCAGTCCAGTAAGTCTGGACTAAATCTGGACCTAACAACCTCTATGGTGCTTGATTTCACATTTATAATCTCTAAGTAATTCCATCCATCTTCTTTTATCTCACATTCATATACGTCTAAGAAAACACATATTGTAAGCTCTTATGATCAGTGAATAGTGTACACTTAGTGCCATATAAGTAGTGTCCCCACAACTTTAATGCAAAGACCACTTCAGTAACTCTATATCATGAGTGGGGTAATTCTTCTTATAAGGCTTCATCTGACGTAATACTTAAGCAACGACTTTGTCTCAATGCATATGTTCACAACCCAAATCATCTATGCCCCCAGGTAAGAATAAAACAGGAGCTTCACATAACTTCTCTTTCATACACCTTTTCCTTCAAGTCCAATATAACGATGCGGTGGTTCACCAAGAATAAGCATTCCTGGACAAACTTCCTACTAATGGCTCATATCATATCAATACCTTTAGCTTCCTCGCAGCCTTGTCCCTTAGTCCATGATAACATGACTTCACACTTCCGTTAAAAGGTCCTTAAATACTTTATTTTGCTACAAAACTTTCGGTGTCTGGTCTTGGCTTTTAACCCTTATCACACATCAACATATAAGATTTACTACACCTCGTATCATAGTAGGTCGTATCACATTTCAGGCGACATCCAAATAAGCATGCCACCACGGTTCATAAGCCTCCTCAAGTACAACTTTTGGGTCATATGATGACCAGATGAGACAAAACTCAAATCTTATCAAATGTAGAAAACTCAAAGAACTTTTCGAAAATGCAGGGTTTGACTCTTGAAGATCTCTAATGAATACGTTATGATATTTGCAAGACAAGTCTGCAGAATTCGTCCGAAACCTGACCATTCCTGAAAATCGACATTTTTTCGCATATCTCTGGGTAAAATCACAGAAAACTTTGTTCTTATAGAATTTAGGGGACACATAGAGGTTTTCAGATATGTAAGATTCATCTCCTAAGTCGTTGATATAAATAAGATATGATTTTTGCAATATGACTGAATTTTCAGACCTAATAAACCCTTTGTTTTGCACACAATTTCCACCATCAAACATCCATGTCAAGACACCACGACCTCTACAGTTCATACACATCAAATTATGACTTAGTTATCATTATGAAATCATCAATTGATTTATGGATTCATTATCCTCATTTTACAATCGATTTGACACCCGAATGACCTAAATCGACTCACCAACGCAATCGAATCCATATCAAACCTCAAGACCAGATGTGAACCCTATATTGGTTCTATTTGAACATTAAAATGACACTAGAAACAACTTCATACCTGTAGGAAATCTCATGATACATATTGATTGCAATAACAATCGCCGAATGACCCGAAATCGCCAATTTAACAACAAAAACGTTTCTTTTCAATCACTACTCAACAAGTCCAGGTATGGGCGAAATATATGGATAGATATGACTTATATTCTGCAAAGATTTCGTTCTATACCTTGGAGGATGATAAACGGATCGATTATATGCACCGACTGATCATTAATCCATCCTAGACTTCTATACGTCACATAACTAGCTTAAATCGCCCACCGGGAATTCTATCGACATATTAAACACATCTTGGCATCTTTAACACATAAACGCATATATCTTTAAGGCATTAAAGCCTCTCACATATAACATATTATACCCACGTAAGCATTAACTCGTTAAGAGACTTAACGGTAGCAAGGTGTTGACTTAATGACTCAAGTCAACCGTTACACAAAAGTTTGGGGTTGTTGCAATTACCTCCCCCTTAAGATACTCGTCTCTATCGTCACATATCGTCCCATAGCAAAATCAAAACTAAACGGGTCAGAAATCCAAAACAGACGAGAATATGCGCCGCATGGATAGTGCATGCGCCGCATATCGGGCTTCCTTCAGAATACCCATTTTCAAAATTGGGCATATATGCGCCGCATATCGGGCTTCCTTCAGAATACCCATTTTCAAAATTGGGCATATATGCGCCGCATATAGCTTTTGTGCGCCGCATATTATCTTTGATCAGGAAAATTAATTTCAAACGAAACCTGAACGTTTTCCTTACTCCCAAGCACAACTTTAACACTTCACAGCTCGAATGCAGCTTCACATCATAACATGGTGTAAATAGAATGGGAGAGCTTCATGGTAAAGGGTTCAATCAACCTTAGAGTTAGCTCCTTTACTTGCTTCTGCTTAATCGTTCTTTATTTCATTTATAAGTGTCTACTCTTCGCGTGGTTAAATACGATACCATTAAGTGATTCATCATTCCCATCTTCACTTTAATCGGATCAACACAGACACAGTCTCACAAACACACACATGTCGTGATACATTTACAATTACGTTCGCGACCGGAATTGTAACTATATCCTTCCATACATGTGTCCGGTAACCCTTCTATGCGTCACCTACTTATAACCCTTCAAGTATCCAGCATCAACTATACTCGTCAACTTCAAGTCCCTGCCCTTTAAGCTAGTAGACTCAACAACATTAACTACCATTCACTTCACTCCTCACCTACCTTTAAGCTTCACTTAACTTTATGTACATTATAATCATCAAAAACATTTAATCCGGCTATCACTTTCCACCGTTCTTCACACATTTCCACATACTTGAAGCATCAACATCATTAAAGTTGTAACACGGTGTTTACTCTTGACAAATAGGGTACAATACATAAAAATCTCCCCAACTTCATTACTTTGCACACCAGTCAACACAAGCATGGCCATACAAACACGCTCGTGTCGTGATACGCTTGCAACTATGTTCCGGACCATAATTGTAATTGTATCCTTTCACACGCGTGTTCGTTCCCACATTTGTGTATCACCCTTTTTCATCAATTCCTTTCACGTGATTTTCAGCACACTTACTACATCTCATTTCCTTTGCGGTCCTTGTCACTAACCCCATGGGCTAGCCAACATTGATGGAATACCATTTCACCTAATTCCCCACTTCCATTCACCTCAGCTACTTCACACATAAGTTATATCACACGGTTATTAATTTCAGTTAGGGAAATGGCACATTACCTCTGGGACCGTCTATCGTAGCAATAAGATATTTTAGCGACGGAGAAGCGAGAAACGGAAGAATAAAGGCTAAAAACATATTTACGTATCAACAAACATTATTCATATAGCCTTAATCCTACACTCTCACTCATCCCAACCCGTCCTAGGGCATTTCATCTCAAAGGCTAAGCATACCTACTTAAGCCTACTTATCCTCTATCGGTTTAAGTCCAATTCCTATGGCATACCTATAGTCATTGGTTCACTTAAACCATTTCTCTGATACCAACTTGTAACACCCGTCGTTTAAAAACAAGGATTTCCAAAAACTTTCGCCTAACGGCGTCAAAAGAAAGCGGAAGTAAACTTTAAAAGTCCAAACCAGCAAAATCTGTTTGGTTTATTCATTAAATGGTGTTACTAGCCATATCATCAAAATAAGTTCAAATGGAAACCCATCGGTTGCCCAACATTAAACAACCGACCACATTATCAATACAAGTCATTATTATCTAAACATAAAGCAAATGTCTAGAGCGAGCAGCCACTAGGGGTAAGCTATATCCAGCTTCAAGATCATCTACCCATGCCTCACATCTTCTCACATCTACCTGCTCACTAATGTTGGACCTGAGGGAACAACATATTTTAAAAGAGCAAATGTTAGCTAACGAATTAGCTAAGTAAGATAACACATAGTTTATAAAACGTTTGTCCATTTAAAACATTATATAAAAGTCATATTAAGTCGTTAAGGCACATATCATCAAACATATCATCTCACATACATATCATAGCATCAACATCTTTCATATTAGGATGGGTCATCCTAAATGTGCCTAGTCATCTTTCGCATCTCCACATATCACATCTAAACATCTTATTAGTTGTGACATAAGTCACACATCTCACATATAACATTTACATCTTTATAAGTGTGACATAAGTCACACCCGACTGGATGGACAAAACTTACGGGTGTACATCATTGTCGTTAAGGAATGGCAAGCCAATCCCGGAGTAATCCGTATGCTCAAGGCAAGTGGGGCGGGTCAGACCTCCCGTATTACTCTTCACATCTTTGACCATGTTGCAAGGAGCCACCCAAGCAACCACATCTACGCACCCGCCCGGCAAGGGCAAGTATGGGTTAAGCTTAACACTCTCACATCTAAATTACGAGCTCGATTTTCACATCTCATATAGTTTAGGTGTCCACGTTACCTAAACATCATCACATAATCATCTTTTACGTTTGGGCCCTTAAACGTGCACGTATCATGGCAACTTAATAAGTCTAGTGAACTAGATGAACAAGCCATGTAGTCATGCACATTTTACATATCATCAACATATATCACATTTCAATTCATCTCAAGACATTACATAGCATATCATTACATCGCATACATTGTTACATCACGTACATCATCATAATTCATTACATATCGTATATCATTACATATCATCTTTTATTGCATAACATAGTTCATTACATATCGTATTATATTTCATAGCTACTCAAAGCATTTCATATCATATCATAACGTTACATATCTTTGGGGTAGCATTTCAGGCTTCAATATGCATGTACATAGCCCATATCACCTCCCGAATAATCCCGAATACCCATAAGCAAACAAGATACCATTTGGGGAAGTTACTATATGAAAACTATGTTTTTGTTGAACCCTCAGCGTGTCAAAGTAGTGTATCTTACCTTGATACAGCTTACCAACGAGTTAAAGTGTCTTACGGTGCTTGCTAAGTGCTCCCGACTACCTATAATGAGTATAAGATCGTTCTATAAGCTAAACAAAACTTAGGTACCAAACTGGACCCATTTGTGCACCGCATGGAAGTCCTGTGCGCCGCACAAAACCATAAAAAGCATTTGTGCACCGCACAAATCAACTTTTCAGAAGTCAGAAATTTTCATGCGTTTGCATATGCCCCGCATGGAAAATCCATGCACCGCATATCGGGCACCCAACTGAAATCCATTTTTCAAAACTTGCTTTTGTGCACCGCACAAACCCAGTTCGACCAAAAACCAACTTTTAACCCTTTAATCGAATCCCATACGAACATCAACCATTAATTCGACCTGGAGACATAAAATTAACCTTTTTGACAACACTTTTAATGAATTTAATCAATCAATCAATCCTTTAATCCTCTACAACATGAATCACTCATTCAAACACCCGAATAGCATGAAATCGGTAAACGTTTAATCAAATAACCCAACCCAAACCCCATGGCCTGGATTGAATACTCATCTATGACTCAAATAATCAGATTTCAAAGAGGATTGCACCTATATTACCTGCACTTGATGTAGGGGACTCGAGATCTAAACAACACTTGATCAAAAACGATACGAAACGAATGGATCTTGGCTTGGAAAGGGAAGGGATCGGCTAGGGCTTTTTTCACACACTAGTTACAGCAGATTTGTGACAATTAGGGCTGCCTAATTGCCCTCTAATCCCTGGCCAGCCATTATTAATCTTACACTTAGGACCCCTCAACTTCTAAACTTAACTTTCTTAGCTTATCTTTCTACCGGGAGTCTTAACACACTAACAAGCACCTAATTACTTAACGTCACTTTGATTACTTTCATTAAACATTACACTACTCATTTCACATTAAACACATAAGCACGTAATCTCATAATCACATATAAGACACATAACTTAACGAACCTAACGTTAACTAACGGAAAGTCAAATAGTCAAACACAAAACGTTTGGGATGTTACATCAAACCTAACGGACACCTGAAAATTCAGATATATATAGATGCTGATTAGGCTGGAGATAAATGAAATAGACGATCAACCTCAGGTTATTATTCGCTAGTAGGATGTAATCTCGTTACATGGCGAAGTAAGAAACAAAATGTAGTATCATTGTCAAGTGCCGAAGCTGAATTCAAAGGTATAGCTAAAGGATTAGCAAAAGCATTATGGATAAGAAAACTTGTTTTCGAAATTGGATTTCCTCAAAAGAAAAGCACTCAAATCATGAGTGACAATGAGGCCGCCATTCAAATCTCAGAAAACCCGGTACAACATGACAGGACGAAGCATGTAGAAGTCGATCGACATTTTATCAAGGAAAAGCTCGAGGCCGGAATTATTAAAGGGTTAATTGCTTGGAAAGTACTCTAACTTTGACACTTTTGTTTTTGTGGGGCTCCAAAAAAAAAACTTTTATTGTGAGGAAGGAAACCGGCTAAAACATCTTTTGTGAGATCGCTTTTTCTCTAACCTCGATCAAACCGTTTTTTAAACGCAAACGGTTTAAAAAACCGACGCCGCCCATCGGCGGCTTAAAATTCCTAGTTGTAATATAAGTCAACATAAACATACTTGTCATCTTAAAATATTCCGAGAAAATTTCAAAAGTAACAAAATAACTTCACACACACAAACACACAAAAGTTGTTTTATTTCACTAACAACACAAGATTAATAAAAGTAATACACCTTGATGTAATCACTACGTGTAATGCCCAAAGGCATGAGAAGACAACCTTTTTAGCCATTCCTATTTATCTATACATATCAAAAAAATGGGAGAATTTGTTGTGGGACAGACACACACTTGTCCATTTAGCTTATAAATACCATCCTCGCAAATGGATACGAGACAATTCATTCATTGACAATGAATCATTCATCCACTAAAAAACATACTTCCTTCTATAGTGAGAAACCAATAGCTTTCTCACTCTACGTTATCTTCTTATCACCTTAGGTTCGTCAAGAAGTTAGTAGGTTTGTACTCTCATATTGAGGAGATTAAGAGGATAACACGGTAAACACCCTCGTGATTGAGCCTGAAGATCTACGCTCAAACATTGGCGCCGTCCGTGAGATAAGGTTACGGCTCCCAAAGAATATGGTGGTTTGGGAATTGGTTCTTTACGGCACATAAACTGTAGCTTACTAGTCAAATGGTTATGGCGTTTCAACACCGAACATCCAAAGTTATGGAGATGTATCATTGCTACAAATTCATAACAGAAGTGTAGACTCTAATATTTGCTAGGTAAAGCACTTATTGACCTAATGTAATATAAATCTGGCTGAGCATATGTATCGTGAATCTGGTCCGGGTCAAGACGGGATTGGACGGATGGTTTGGGATGCGGGTGGCAGTGAGCAAACAATTTATGTCAAGTATTGCAAAACTGTTTATCCAACTTGATGAGGAAGCTTCTTATCATTTTTGCTCGAATAATTGGATCCCTTTGAAATCTAATGTCTTCGTTGGCAAACGGATGTGAACCGTCTCCCAACCAGAGATCTAGTGAAGAGGAATATGGTTATCCCTTGTATTATGTGCATGTTGTGTTAGGAAGTCCCGGAATCCCCTGAGCATCTTCTGAGATCATGCTTATCGGCTACCGAGGTATGGCATAGGATTGAAATGTGGTGTAAAATTCCTTCCTTCTTTGCTTTCACTGTTAATGGATCTTCAGGAATAAATTAATTTGAACTCAACTTCAAAATGTATCATCCAATATGTCGTTTGATTACTTGTTGGAGAATATGGAAGGCGATGAATGTTTTTTAGTGAGGTTTTAGTATCGGCACATGACTTGGTACAAGTCATACAATCATTGGGCTTCTTATCGGTTCAGGCCTCAAGATTGAGATTGAAGTGGAAAAATTGGATAAATTTATGCTTTATGTAAATATTATTTTTTGTTATGTACTCCGTTCTATGTAATATTTGTTGTTTATAAATAAAATCATAAGATAAAAAAAACAGATGTATAACTATAAAAATTAATGTTATTTTTCTTTATTGAAAACTTTTAAAAATAAAATCTTTATAATAATAGTTAAAACTAAAATACATCCCTTTTAGCCAATGATGTCTAACCTAGCTTGTCACAAGTATTCTCAGTTTTACTTTCGGGTTTTTCTTTTTGAATATATTTGTAACTATCATAGTCAACATCTCATTGTTAAAAGTATGTGTAAGGCTTCACCATTATACAATGAGTTTCCTTGATAGTTGTATATCGACGGAATGCTTTGGAAAAAAAAAACATTCCTTTAATTAAAAGTTTTGGATAAATATGTTAAGTTTATCGATTTAACCCTATTAATAAAGAATTCTTTAATTAAAACAAAATACACAAACAAAACAAAAACAGACACATGTTTGTTTACCCAAATCATTTAAACCCAAAAAAACATCTTCTTCTTCATCTTCTTTCCCCCTAATTTTCTCCTATCTCCTCCCTGAATTCCCTTCTCTCCCGGGTCGGTTCGGTTCAGGATCCGCCACTTTCTCAATTCGGTACAACTCTTTTTTCTTTTTCATCCAATATAAACTACAAACTAAATTAAACTGTTCGTTAACATAATAATGTGTATACGTATATATATCTATATATATAGCTGTTTTTTCTCTTCCAAACACACACACACATATCTATATATATATATAGATATATGTATATGTATGTAGGTATGTATGTATAGCTTGATACATTCTCGGTAGTTGTAATATTTTAGCAAATAATGAAAATATTATGTCTTTTTAAGATTTATTTAACAATTTCTTTCTGCTATGATAATGAGTAATAGTTCAGCATAATATGGAACCCTAACATTAGTGTTTCGGGAAATTTCGGAATGTCCGTCTTTGTAGTCAGAGGTTTTCTATGTTCATTTAAGTACATTATAACTTTATTTGACTGGCTAAAGCTTACACTTTACAATTCTAAACCGGTATCACGTGTGACATGACAAAAGATAATTTCGTCGCGCTGTTAGCCTGTCAAATAAAGTTATAATTAAGTTATAGTTATTCAAAGGACATTCCGTCGAAGTTTATTGCTATTTCATGACATTATATGTCACCTCTTTTTTAATTTATTAATTATATCATTAGAAATTTTATTGTATGTATTGGATATTATTGAGTTTCGTAGTTGCATGTTTTAATTGATGTATTAGAAACCAACATTTTAACCTGCTTCTAGAGTAATTTTGATTATTTTATATGTAGTTACATTATAGTTTGTAGAAAGTCCTCTCTACAGAAACCCTGTTTACGGCATTATAGTTTTATGCTCTTTATAGCTTAGAGGTGCAGATATTTGAAAATTTTATGGCACATGAGGCTGTCATATGAGAAAAAGTTTGGGATTTAGATAAAAGTTAATCCTAGAAGGGTACGCGGCTGCTTGATTGGCTGCCTGTGGCTAGAATTTATGCATAGCGGGAATGCATCGTTCTTAACTGTAGTACAATTTAAGGTTGTTCTTGTAATGAAATGTTGAGCACACAGTCACACACTAAGACTATATATGTAGAACATAAACTGTATCGAAAATTAAACTTTCATATGTTTTCTTAATTGTAGGATAAGTATATTGTACATGATTTATGCCAAAAAAAAATGCAGTACCCTTGATTTAATAGTTAGATAAATAAAGAGTCTTCTAGTAATGGTTAAATTACAATGCATGTTACAAAGAGCAGATTGGGAAAAGTTTTGCACCATGAATACTTGTAATGATTCGTGGGGAAAATATGTTAATCTTTTATAAATTTTTGCTACAATTTTGCTATATTATTTTTATGCAGGTGTTCAACCTCAGCTGAAAACAATTAGCGGGAGACTAGAGATTGAAGTGCTGTTTAACAAAAAAAACAAAACTGAGCAAAAATGAATTATTCATCTGACGAGGATGATCAACCTATGGTGTTTAGAAGGAACTTGAAAGTTGATAAAGTGAAGTGTTCTTCACAGTCTACCAAACCAAGCAAAGAATCAGATTCTGAAGATGATAAACCGCTGAGTACTAAGATTTCAAAAGTATCAAATGGGGACACAAATAACGTTCAGAAAGGGGTTGGAACAGGTCCATCTCCACTTCCAAAACCACAAGTAAAAGATGAAGATTCTGATGATGAGAAACCATTGTCTTCAAAATTTCGAAACAAATCGAATGTGAAATCATCTATGTCTAAGAATATTAATGAACAGAAGCTGGGTACAAGTGCATCTCCATCTCCAAGGCTACAAGTATATGGTGAAGATTCTGATGACGACAAACCATTGACTTCAATGTATTCTAACAAATCCAGTGTGGGATCCTCACTCACAAAAAAAGTATATCAAAATGGTTCTGCATCAAGGGACAATCAATCTAGGGGTCTTGTGTCGAATAAGAGACCAGCTGATGATAAGCGATCTTCTGTACAATCTTCTGTTAAAAAGTCAAAGCTTTCGGATTCTTCAACTCCAGCCAATCGCAAACCAGTACCTTTGAAAGCTGAAATCAAGTCTGATGATGATGAAGATGATGAAGAGGATGATGATAGTGATGATGACAGTGAAGATGATGATGATTATGAAGATGAGGACGAGGTTCCAATATCACAAAAAGTAAAGAAGCCAGCCCCGTCTAGTAGTAAATCGTCATCTGTACAACTGAAAGCGGTGAAAAAGAATTCTTCATCTGGAAGACAAACCAACAGAAGTTCAAAGAAGGATGTGAAAACTTCAAAGTATTCCAAGCCATCAAAAGTCCTGCCTGGCTCCGGGGAAGGACAGAAATGGACAAGTTTGGTCCATTGCGGTGTAATTTTTCCACCTGCATACAAGCCTCATGGGGTTAAGATGCTCTACAAAGGGAAGCCCGTTGCTTTGACTCCGGAACAGGAGGAGGTGAACCTTAGATATTTTTAACTTCCTTTTTTCTTTATCTATATATAAATGTGTATGTATGTGGTCTGTGGGTGTATAGATATGTATATTTATATGTATGTATGCCATGTGAGAAGGTAGGCTATATTTTGGATTTCATGGATTGATGATATTTGGCATTATTGTTAGGTGCACATTTTTAGGAGCATATATCATTTCCCTTATGATGATCATATTCTTAATGATACATGTTACAGGTTGCAATAATGTTTGCAGTGATGATAGATACAGATTATATGAACAAACCTAAGTTCAAAGAAAATTTCTGGGATGATTGGTCAAAGATTCTGGGAAGAAATCACACAATCCAGAACTTGGATGATTGTGATTTTAAACCAATTTATGAGTGGCACCAGGCTGAAAAAGAGAAGAAGAAGCAAATGAGTAACGAAGTAAGTTGGTGGTAATTGTGATAATAGTATCGATACTGTTGGTTTTATTCCTTAAGACTAAGCCAGTTCTGTCTTTATAGACGAATTTTTTAGACATTTGACTAAGTGTGAAGCATTTGTAGATAATTTGTACAAAACACAAGAATTTTATTCAAGAGTTTTTTTATGTGCAGGAGAAGAAAGCGTTGAAAGAAGAGAAGATGAAGCTAGAGGAGAAGTATACTTGGGCAATTGTTGATGGTGTCAAAGAGAAGGTTATCGGCATTCATATCTTACATTATTTTTCTAATATGATGGCATTTTGTTATCATGTGTTGTGTTAATAAATGACAAGAGTATGTATAAGTGAGGTTTATTAATGAAGCTGGAACTCGTGTATTTTATATGACCAGAATAGTGAATTTTAGTATTTATGTTGCCAACGTCATTTTTTTGCATATAAAATAAATTGGGTTGTTTATTACATCTTCATTTCTTTTTCCACTATATAAGTCAGATTTTAAATATATTGAAAAGAAAGAGAGCATATATATAAATTTATAGGCATGTAAGTTTTGAGCAATTAGAGTTTATTACTATGTAAATGACTTTTTGTCAACTTACCTGTTGACATTGTACCAGAAAGCAACATTTATTGTTTTTGTTGTTATTTCATAAATTTTTTTTATCACAATATGTTTGAGTGGAAGGGGAACAATGCATGTTTTCACTGCATCTGTTAACTGGAAATGTTTAAGGAGTTCTCTTTAAAAAGCTTCAGTGATTACTCATGCATGTTTTCAAACATATCAGTTGTTCATTATTCTTTTCTTTTCTTTCCTTTTGCATTTTTTCCCATTCGTTTAATTGCATAATCTAATGTTAGTTATATGATAATGTAGGTTGGAAATTTTCGAGTTGAGCCACCTGGATTATTCCGAGGTCGCGGGGAACATCCAAAGGTTGAATTAAAACTTTGTTCATCTAAGGGAGGATTCTAGTTTAGTACACTAGAAATTACTCTTTTTGGCACATAATGTTGAAACATTTACCTTTGCATAATGTCCCATGAAGATTGCAAAGTTCTCCATTTCATATGGACTCCAAGTTAAAATCTCCTTTTTTTCATTATAATCATTACCAAGTTATTGATGGCACCGATATTGGATTTTTCTTTTCCTTTTTGGCCAAATCAATGCATTAATAATGTCATGGATATTTGACAAATGGTCAATTTTTGTGTAAAAGTTGGTTTTGTTGTAGTTACTCTTACAAATTTTGGTGCTTACCACACATCATAATCATCATGGTTTTCCTAGATGGGGAAGCTGAAAAAACGTATCCATCCAAGTGACATTACCATAAACATTGGAAAGGATGCTCCAATCCCAGAATGTCCAATTCCTGGTGAAAGGTCTCTCTCTCTCTCTCTTCTACCTCCCTCCCTCTCTCACACACACACACCTGTGTTTATTTCCCATAAAATAATAGAATGTTCTTTTAACTAAATCAGTTTCTTGCAGATGGAAAGAAATTAGGCACGATAATACTGTCACTTGGTTAGCGTATTGGGTTGATCCAATTAATTCAAAGGAATTCAAGTATGTATTCCTAGCTGCTAGCAGTTCCTTGAAAGGTCAAAGTGATAAGGAAAAATATGAGAAGGCGAGGATGTTGAAGGTAGGTCAGATGAGTTATATTCACAAAATCACAAGTAGGGCGGCAATCTGGGCTGGTCTAAACGGGTGATGATACAGACCAGGTTCTGTAAGACTTTTGGTCTATTATATATATATATATATAATGAATAATTAGTATGAAAAATATGATTGTGGAAGCTATATGATTTCATTTATAACAAACAATCCGAGTAAACTTGTGTAAATGCTATCTACCTGTTTAACCCGTTTTCTTTAATACAAGTGTATGACTTGTTGGAGATAATATAGCTCGCACGAAGCATTCATAAGTAAATGGTTTGAAATTACTACCCTTTGTCCCAATTGACAATTTTTTTGATGCGTTACATTTATGGCAAAGTGTTTTATAGATTTTTTTATCATTTACTTGTACCTCCACTTGATCATAGGGCTACATACAAGGCATTAGAAATGCCTATACTAAAGATTTTGGAAGCAAGGATGTGACCAAGAGGCAAGTAGCAGTTGCTACATATCTCATTGATAAACTAGCACTCAGGGCAGGAAATGAGAAGGTACTGTTGCTGATGATCTCACTCTCTATATTACTTGTAGCTAGAATGATATTTATTGGTCCTTATGGTTCACGTACCATATATAATTTTCCAAAAAAGTGCTCTTTTGTTTATTATATTGTTACAATATGGTGGTGGCTGAAAAAATGGATCGGTTGGGTTATGAAATGTTTAGAGAATTGGTTTTGGTTTACTATCTGGTTATAACTTATTTGTGGTTACAGGATGATGATGAAGCTGATACAGTAGGTTGCTGCACTCTAAAAGTGGAAAATGTCGAGCCAAGCCCTCCAAATGTCTTAAAGGTCTGTGTACTCTTTTTGTGTGGCTTTTCGGATTATAAATCTGCACATTACATTTTACGGTTACATTTGCATGCCACAACGAATTTTTGTTGCATTCATCTAGAAAATAAATAATGATATAAGATTTGATGTTTCTCCAGTTTGATTTTCTTGGTAAAGATTCTATAAGGTACCAAAATGAGGTTGAGGTAGAGCTCCCTGTGTTCAAGGCTATCCAACAGTTCCGAACAGGTCAGTCATTAAGTTTATGAGGTGGCAAAGACAAGCATTTTGGGTGGGGGAATCAAAATTACCAACCACTTTCTTTTGATAGTTTCATACATGTTTCTACGTGTCCTGTATCATATGTTTGACTTTGTTTTACACAATTCAGGGAAAAATGGCAGTGATGATCTTTTCGACAAGCTTGATACAAGTAAGCTGAATGCTCATCTGAAGGAACTCATGCCTGGCCTTACAGCCAAAGTTTTCCGTACATATAACGCATCCTTCACATTAGATGATATGGTAAGATCCATGCTAACTCCATGCCATGAAAATTGCATTATTTTCTATTTCAGTATTTCCTGAAGTTTTTATTGTCTATATTTGGAGCAAGTTTTTAACTTACAGCTGCATACGTCGCCATTGTTCTTACTATATATTACGATAATATTTGATTCTTGGTTAACAAGGTTCCTTCCCATTGCCTTTAAGATATAGTCAAACACATTCTTTGATCAGAACAACACCAGATAAAAGAAGACCAAAAAGAATTAGCAAGAAAAGGGAATGGTTTGTATTATATAAATAACTGTAATAGTAATATATAGAAATCAGAAGAACCAGCAAGTGGTTAACTTCTCTGCTCAAGCTAATAGCCATAAAACTCGAAACTTTTTTTCCTGGATACCCTAATTGCTCCCACTATTAGGATATATAATAATAATCTCTTTCTTTGGCCTAACAACTAATTCAACTGCAGCTCGTTTACCCTTCACGTGTGTCTCCCCGAAACTTATTTCATCTGTAAACTTTCCAAACTTTAGGCCCGTTGGGCCGCTGGTTCTACAATTGATCCATATCACTTTATCAATACTGGTCTCATTAAGAGCAGACTTGTCCTCAAGTCGGAAATCAGGAAATTGACTTTTGATAGCATAAGCATTTTCCCAGGTAGCATCCTTAATACTTCCTTTCTGCCATTGAATAAACCATTGAGGTACTTGCCCAACATTCTTTAGCACATCATGAGTAGCTAAACATTTATCAGGAAGTAGAGGAGTCGTTAAATCAGTTTCAAGACCAGGAAGTAAGAATGTTTCAACTGGACTGGAGCCCACAGCTTTTTTATGGAGTGAACATGAAATACAGGTTGGATTTTTGAACCTTCTGGTAGTTGGAGCTTGTAAGCCACTTCTCCAATACGAGCAATGATAGCCCATAGAATCGAGCTCATGACTGCAAGCTTTTGGTTAATCTGACGAACCACTTATTGTTGCCGATGAGGAAGAAGCTTGAGAAATACCCAATCCCCCACTACAAACTCAACATTCTGACAATGCTTATCAGCTGCTCTTTTCATATGCTTTTTGGCTAGATATGAAATTTTAGTTGCTTAAGTGCCTCGTCCTGGTCCAACAGATCACGCATGACTGGTTCACAGCGCACTTTATCAGGATCAAACTAGAGTACTGTGGGAGGGGGCCTTCCATATACAATTTTAAAGGGGGTAGTGTTGGTGGATACATGATGATAGAGATCAAGAGGCCCGGTGGGTTGTGATATAATTTCCCATCAATGATTGAGAAACCCTGACGAGCTTGTGGGTAGATAGTATATGAATGATTTTTCTGAAGCTGTGGATCAGATTCTATACCTTCCAGTAACTTTTATACCATCGAACCATCGAGGATATGAAACCATTGTGCATAGTCCAGGCTCATCAGAGATGCGAGATAGGGCCTCAGCTAGTGCAGAGTCCTTGATCAGATTCTGTTCCTTTCAAATACTTTGTACCATCGAGCCATTAAGGATATGAAACCATAGTGCATAGTTCTGGCTCATCAGCTCCCGTGTACTACCTTCACCAAGTTTTAGTTAACTTTTGACTTTTATATATCAAGCAGCTGCTTTTGAACATCCAATAGACAAATACTACGAGTTTAATATTAGTTTTAGAAAAAATGTCCAGCTATTTTCAAACTTATGCTACTTATATTACGATAATATATTATTATATGTCTATGTGAGCCATTTAGAAAAAAATCAATGTTCACTTGGTACTACTACCTTAAATAAGATTATAAGAACAAGCTATGTACCCTTTAAGGTTGACAACGGCAGATGAAGAATTCTAACATCTATCTTTTTACCTTTCTTTTCTTCTGTTGATTGTAGCTGAGTAGGGAAACCAAAGGTAGAGATGTTGCAGAAAATGTAGTTGTTTATCAACACGCAAACAAGGAGGTAATGGCCGTCAAATTTCTCTGAACTTTATTTCTTGGACTAATTGTAATTTTGAGTTTGAAGTTAAACATTATTTGTGGTAGGTTGCGATCATATGTAATCATCAACGTACCGTTTCAAAGTCTCACGGAGCTCAAATAACAAAGTTGAATGAGAAGATAGATGAATTGAAGGTAATAAATTTAAATTACAGCTAAGTTTTCTCATCCGAAGTTCCCAACATGTTCTCTATTTCTTTCAGCTCTAATCTTAATTGTGGGGATTTTTCTGATAGGGTATTATAAAAGAACTGGAAACTGATTTGGCTCGTGTGAAGAAAGGGAAACCTCCATTACAGAACTCTGATGGAAAAGCAAAGAGAAACTTGAACCCTGAAGCGTATTATGCTATTCTTCTTTCATTTTAGATGGTAAATTTACATATGCTTCTTGATTTTTTGAAGTTATTGACGATTCATGCAGGTTAGAGAGAAAGATAGCTCAAGCTCATGCAAAAATTGAGAAAATGGAACGTAACAAAGAGACGAAGGAAGATTTGAAAACCGTAGCATTGGGCACTTCAAAAATTAATTACCTTGACCCTAGGATAACAGTGGCATGGTGTAAGCGTCACGAAGTTCCCATCGAGAAGGTAAGAACATACTTTTACAAGCTCTTTTTGTGTTCTCTTCATATATTTAATTGTAATATTCTGTTTTGGAGTCACTTTTGTTGGGTTTTTTTTTTGATCTTTTGCAAATGAGTAATTAAATATGTGAAGAGTAATCTTTGACATCTATTTCTTTTTAAGTTAATTAATATCACAATTGCATAGATATACTCCGATTTGTAGGACAGACCCATAAAAATCCAGTTTTTTTCCGGTAAAAGGCCGTCACCCCTGGCTAGAAACATAAAAATCCAGTTTAACCAGACAAAATAAAAAAACTACAGTACTACACAATAATAAAACTTTTCAAAACATCCAGCATACTCAGCAATAATATTCACACATTCAGTAGCTATCTTTAAGTTTGTTGCCATGTATCAGGTAATCTCTCTCTCCCCACCCCCACCCCCCTCTCTCTCTTCGAGATGAAACAAAACTGCAGTAGCCCGTGTGAGTTTTTTTGATGATGCTTTACTAATACTAAATAGTTTGATAGCCATCATTTTCAACACCCTAAAATTCCCAGTACCTAGAACTTTAGCTGCTGAATGCTGATTTTGAAATGGCACGGGGTTTACCCGGTTAGCCTGCATACATTTGAGTCAAAAGCCTTGCTCTCCCTAAGTAACCCGAAGAGGAAAACCTCAACATCTTGAAACCAAAATAGCCAAGGTGAGGTTCTACTTCTGAAGCCAACAAAAACTTCCGCTTTTCCTCCATCTATATACTACTAAGGATAGAATTTTGAGAGACACTCACTTTTGCAGCGTCATTAGTAAAGATCAATAATAGTGAGCTAACCATCATTCTTCTGAATAGAGTAAAAAAGAAAATATAGTTGTGAGAATGAGCAACTCTGGGTGTTGCATAGTTGTAAAAATGCAAGAATATTTTGGCTAGTTTTGCTTTAGAATTTAGATTCACTTGTTCATTTAAAAAAGTAATATATTTTTTTGCATTATGATTGGTTTTTATAATGAAAAGAGAAGTAGATGGCTGGAAAATTCAGATTACCTTTTTTTCTACCAACTAGTGGCGAAAGCTTGCGTAATCCAGCCTTCTTTGACAAATTTCTAGCCTCAGTAAAGCCGAGTCTTTCTGCACTTTGGTGGTTAGAATAGCTTTTGTAATAACATGTAACACATAAACCCTTAAATTGTGGGTTTACCCAACCTGTCCCTTATCAAGAAGTCACTTATGATCAGACCTGCATGACATGCTCATAATACTAACTGAATGTCTGAATGTGGTGCAGATATTTACGAAGTCCCTACTAGCGAAGTTTGCTTGGTCGATGGATGTGGATCCTAGTTTCAGATTCTAATTTTGATAGTATTAGTTAAGAGGTGGTTGCGGCATCCCCATCTTACAAAATTGACAACCATTTGTCGGAAAAATGTTCCTTGACCTTCCTGGCATCTTTTATCTCCTATATAGCAACTATTATTGCTGACATATCGTGTTTATATGAAATCTGATCAAGTGAATCAATGATAAATTGATTTCACTTGTGATTAACTGAATGTTTTCTAATCTAACATTTTGAACCAGACTTTCTTTCTTTGTTTTTGTTTTTTGTTTTCGCTTGGCATGATATCAACACCACATTAGGACTTAGGTTATTTATCATCCTAAACTACTAAATAATTCCAGTGCTGCCAACCGGGTTGTAGCGCCAGTGCCTAAGGTGGTGCTGGTGTATGAGGGCAGGTGATTTAATTCTGTTTATTCAGTTGGAAAAGATGGTGATGATTTTATGTTTATGATAGCAACATTCTTGGATTTTCTTAATTTTTCGTAAGAAGACATATTTTCAGTTGTATCAATTTTGGTATTTCACTCGTATCCTATATGCACATAATTTTTTGGACATATAATATTATAATATAATGACGTGTTACAATTTAATATCATCTTAAACAAAACTTTTGAAGTTCGACTTAGTATCAATGGACATGACTTTTGAATTTATCTTCGTTTCACAGAATTTAATGACGACATGATGGGACAACCGAATATTATTACAATAAAAACTTGAAACAAATAATTAAAGTTAAATTTTAATTTGTTATGTGTTTTAGCCTTTTATGTTTAATTTCAATTGGCTGGGTAGCAGGAACAACTTTTAATTTATTATCAAGCCGAAACGATGGATTATGTTCATATCTGCAGCTAGCGATTCACCACGACTCCACGAGGTTGCACATCATACCTTAATGCATCTTCAATAATAATTATAATAACCCATAACTATGTAAAAACTTGCTCTAACAAATGTGATTGTGATAAAACAAAATACATGTGATGTTCATATAATTTTCATCTTGCAAAATGATCATATAAACCAAGAAAAATCAAACAAAATAAATAAAATACATATATAAAACAAAACACATATGATATTCATATAATTCTGGTTCGGTATGGTTTCAATGGTTCGATGTTTCCTTAGGAAACCAAAAACTGACCCGATCGTTTGGTTTTGAAAATCGAAACCGAATCCAATTAGTTTTTGATCTTTTACATTTCTTATTTATATTTTTTTTAGTCTTTTTTAAGTTTGAATTATTGGTTCAGTTTATTTTACCCATCTTTCAATCACAAGACCACTGGATTAGACAATGGATCAACCGGCCTGTTAGAGGTTCAGGAGTTGTTAAAAACTCATTGATTTGTCACTTCAAAGAGTCAAACTCAAAACCCGTGAAAAAAACCAAGGATGTATCTGCATCATAAGATTAAATGACCTAATGGCAGGAAATAAGGGTTTTACGACTGACAATTCTATGAGTTTTCATTCACGTGTATAAAATAGTTGTATCGTTATCATAAAAATTCAGTCTTTTTGATATAAAAGATATAGTTTTTATGCATGTTTTTGAAGGATTGTCATTAGAAAAAATCCATGAAATGAAACTTTAAAATAATAAAAGGGGTTAGCTTATATTTTATTTTATATTTGAACGGCAAATATGGAGTATATTTCAAAACTAGCGAGACGCTAGAACAATGCTTACAAAATATAACTCCCTCCAGCTGTCACAGCATATAACATTTTGTCGTAGTAAAATTGCCAAATAGTGAATACTTTAGGGATGATCTTGTAACTTTACTTTGAAAAAATTAAAGGAACAAACTTCCAAATCACATGCATTTGCAGCAGGCTTGAGGCCCAGATTTTGCTGCTATCTCTCTCACTCACTCACTCACTCCCAAAAGCCAAACATAATCTTGTAGTGTACTTCTCATCACTTTTTCAAACCACTTTTTCAAACAAACACATGAAACCACACTTATTAAACTAAACCAAACAAATAATAATAATTATGCACTAAAAACAGAAAAATAGTTGAGAAAGATCAAAAGGGTATTCTTTATTTTATATATATTTTCAGGTGGGCAGCCATGGATGTAGGTTTACATATTCATAATAATACACCATCTTTGTGTTGTGCAAAAACAGTTGAAAAGATTAAACCTTTTATTGGGTCTCATACTTCAACAACAACAAACTTGTTTTCACAGGTAACAAAGATCAACCTTTTTCATTATTTGGGCTTTCTTTATCATTTCTTGTTATGTAGCTTTGATTTACTTTAAATGTTGTTTTTTTTCTAGGAAAGTTGTTTTTAAATGAAATGTGTTGGGATTTGAACATTTGTGGACCAAATTTCGGTTCTTTTTTTTTTTTTAAAGTTGGGATCATTCTTGATGTTTATATACTGTCTATTTTCAGAATGCTTGTAGTTTTAGAAAGAGCAATCATTACACTTTTGCTCAGTAAAATGTCATCTTTGTCATCTAAGTTGAAACCTTTAAACGGGCTATTTCGGGATTACCCAAAATCACAAGGTGTATAGTACTTTAGATGAATTTTGGGCAGAAGATTGTTGGGATAGCTTCATTCTTTTTTATAATTTTTTCTTCTGACGGGTTATAGTTTTTGATGATAATTACTTGTAGTTTACGCAATCTTGTTCATGGTACAAATATTCCGCAATTGCTGGATTCTCGTATCAAATTATTGCAAGTTCAGGTTAGACTCTGACCCTCTAAATAGTAGCTAATGCCTAATGAACAATTATTGAAGTTTAACTAGTAACTTCGTTGAGAATTGATTTGGGTGTTTGAATGTTCTTTGCTTATTGAGATTGTGACTCACCCCTTACAATGGTGCTAATGACAAAATTTGATTTTTTATTATATAAGAAAGTAGAAGACAAAATGTGGGGCTAGTAAATGGTATATAAGCAATTTCACACCATCTATGAAAATGTGAAAAACCATCTCCAAGGTTGCCTAATGGTAAGGCGTGCTGTAGGTCTTAGAAGAGACCAAGGGTCGAACATCACTGGGTAAATATCTGGGGTGGCCAGCGAAAAAGTCTAGGAAAGGCCAAGAGAATACCAGTTAGGCTGCGTATATGAGAGCCAGGGCTCATCTTTCCCGGGTAATCTGAATAGGGATCCCTCACTGTTTTACCTAAAATTCTTAACTACTAAGAGTATAATGTGAGTACACTGAAGTCACAATAATCTGATCATATCTTTTAAGAAGCACATTCAAACACACCCTCACCATAAATCGTTTTAATTGTTTATGTTGCAGACTTTTCTAGAAAGAGACGATATAAGGTGTCCACACCAAGAGCAAATGACTCCGCACCAAAGGGATTTAAGCCGAAACAAAGCAATTCAAAAAGAGATCAAAAGTCAGCTGAAGGAAAAGAAGTTCTGAATCCTTCTATTTCTACAGAGGTTGTGAGTTCCTCAAAAAAGGAAAGTAAAATTCAAGTAAAAATTGATGAAGTTCCTGAGTACAGTCAAAGGGCAGAAAAGGTAAAAATTGATATTACAGATGAAGCAAGTGTATCAGGTTCACAAAAAGATAATCAAAATGAAACTTTAAGCAGTGAAAATGAAGATGACGAGGAGGATTTACGAATGTTAAAGTTAGAAACGGAAGCACGTTTACTTAAACAGCAGGTAGAAGAGGAGTTGCGTAAGAAACGGATGGAAGAAGAGCTGCGTAAGAAGCAGATGGAAGAAGAGCTGCGTAAGAAGGAACTAGAAGCTAATTTAAGAATTCAAGAACTCAAAAAGCTTGCTAACGAGACTCTTGTTAGTGGTGGAAAAGTATTTCATTATCCTAGAATCGTGACACCTGATCAAGATATAGAAATATTTCTTAACAGAACTGTTTCAAGTTTATGTGATGAGTCAGAAATCTTGATAATGGGAGCTTTTAATGATTGGCGGTATAAATCTTTCTCTGTAAAGTTAACCAAGACAAATTTTGGTTTGGATTGGTGGTCTTGCCAAGTCCATGTTCCAAAAGAAGCATACAAGATGGATTTTGTATTTTTTAATGGGAAGGATGTTTATGAAAACAATGACATGAAGGATTTTTGTATACTTGTAGAGGGTGGAATGGATGTGTTTGAATTTGAAGAGCTATTACTTGAGGAAAAACGAAAAGAACTTGAAAGACTTGCAAAAGTACAGCTTGAGAGAGAGAAACAGCTGGAAGAACAAAAACGGATTGAAGCACTAAAGGCATCCAGTGAAGCAGATAGAGCGCAGGCTCAAGGTGAAGCCGAGCGAAGAAGGGGAATACTTGAAGAACTTTTGGTAAAGGCGAGGAAGTTTGATGAAAATGTTTGGTACATAGAGCCCAGTGAGTTTAAATGGGAAGATAAGGTTAAGCTATATTATAATAAGAGTGTGGGTCCACTTGCGAATGTTAAAGATTTGTGGATTCTCGGAGGTTATAATAATTGGAGGGATGGTCTGTCTATTGTTGCAAAACTTGAGAAGTTTGAGAGGAAAGATGGTGGCGATTGGTGGTATGCTGATGGTATGCAACTGTATCTGCATGTTTAATGTATCTACTGGTGGTAATTGTGACTCATTTATTCATAAATGGGTCGATTAGGGTTATGTTTATCCATATTGAGCGGAACGAAAGAAGTAAAAAACAATTAACATTAAAACATTCAAGGGACGGGCTGAATGGGTTGTTATGTTCCATTTCCTTTTTCCTCTTGTTCAATGCATAACAAGTTTGCTTGTTATCACCATCATTATCGCAAATTAGTTATATGATTGAAGTGGGTCTACATAACGAGATTCCATTGTTTATATTTATTGAAAGCTATTTTCATAATAAAAAAGTCAATTATAATCCTTGAATTGTGTGATTTTCATACTAAGGAAGAATAATTAGGTACTATAGTGTACTTCTAAGGATATTTAGAAGAGGTTTGATTGTGTATATGGACTAGTAACTAAATTCTACTCTTGTACCTTTTCTAACTAGAGAATATCTTTGATTATAGTTGTTGTCCCCAATCGTTCACTAGTCTTGGATTGGGTGTTTGCTGATGGTCCACCTCAGCGTGCCACCATGTATGATAACAATAATCGTAAAGATTTCCATGCGATTGTCCCCATAACCATTCCTCAAGATCTCTTTTGGGCTGAGGAAGAACATGAGATTTACAAGAAACTTCAAGCTGAAAGAAGGATTAGAGAAGAAGAAATACGTGCTAAGGTTACAGTCATATTCATCTTTTTATGTTTACTGTACAGTTAATCAATAGTTATTCTGTGTGTCATTTCATTTATAGGCTGAAAAAACAGCACGTTTGAAAGCAGAAGCGAAAGAAAGAACTATGAAAACATTTTTACTGTCACAAAAGAACATAGTTTACACCGACCCTCTTGATGTCCAAGCAGGAGGCGTTGTGACGGTTTTCTACAATCCTACGAACACGGTGCTAAATGGGAAGCCTGAAGTATGGTTTAGATGTTCTTTTAACCGTTGGACACACCGCATAGGCCTTTTGCCACCTCAAAAAATGTTGCCTGCAGACAATGCAACACATGTCAAAACATCAGGTAAGCAACTTCGATCCAATTTCTATGTTTATAACCAAATTTTTTAGGCCTGAAAAGACCATTTAAGTTCCTACATGTTAATGACCACCTGTAGATTTTTTGAATCAAGTTAATCTGATTACCCCATGACGTAGCACTTAATGTGTTTGTAAATTTGACCATGTTGACTTATGTTGGACATGAAAACTGGTTGTATTATTTAATTACTTTAAGTTGAAAACTTTGGAAATTTGACTGTGTTTTTGGGTAACAAAAAGTTGGTTACCCACTTACCAATAATAGAACTTATACAAAAGTTAGCTTATTGGCAATTTGCCTTTTTTGAATTGCAAAATAGATACAGTAATTGGCGGGTTTATAAATTATACTGCGTATATCATTTTTGATTCGGAGCAAATTTTCAATTAGCTTGGAATTTTTATTTGCTCGCAGTTAAGGTCCCACTAGATGCGTATGTGATGGACTTTGTATTCTCTGAGAAGGAAACTGATGATGGTGTTTTTGACAATAAAAATGGGATGGACTACCATATACCCGTGTTCGGAGCAATTACAAAGGAACCCCCAATGCATATTGTACATATTTCTGTTGAAATGGCTCCCATTGCAAAGGTAACCTTTATGTTTCATTTAATCATTTTACTAATCGTTTTACTTAATAATACCATTAAAAAAACTGATGCCGAAGTACTTTAAAACTTGATTGTTTTGGTAATTTGAGTATTTGACCAGAAAATCATTACTAAAACCAAGAATTATTCCTTCTTTTTGTTCGTTTTTCCAGGTGGGAGGCCTAGGTGATGTGGTGACTAGTCTTTCTCGTGCTGTTCAGGATTTGAACCATAATGTCGATATCATTCTTCCAAAGTATGATATTTTGAATCTAAGCAATGTAAGCAATGTTTTATTATGGACTTATTTTTGAGCAATAAGGTGAGGTCACCACAAATAACATATCTGAGGTGGTGAGTCAAAGCCTTAGTAGGTGTTTGGTGCAAGTTGTTTATTCTGGTTGCGTAACTATACACTTAGAATAATGACCCAGTTCTCCTTTAATAAAGCAACAACAATTCCCAGTCCTACCAGCAGCGGGGAATATGAAATGTTTGAGTAAACTATGGCCTATGGACAACTTTTGTGTAGTTGACCTGTTGGAGGTAAATATAAATAAAATTGAACCAAAGTTCAGTAAATGGTGAGGATTGCCTTCTTTACTGAAAAAGTCAATTAAAAAAAACTCAATCATATTGAGCACTTTTTTCCTTCGCAAATTACTCATTTTTACCTAGTGTAGTGTTTGTCATTGTGAAATTATGAGATATGAATAATGATGAAATTGCTTAGGAATTCGATAATCTTTTCTTTTTTTGTGTTTTAGTGTTTGGGAGTGAGTTTTGTCTTTTGTCATTTGTTTTAGAGACCTACATGACTATGAGGACTGAGGCATACTTGTTTGCCTTACCATTTTCTGCTTCTCTTTTTGCTGCAGGTGAAGGACTTTGGTTTCCATAAGAGTTACTCATGGGGTGGGACTGAAATAAAAGTTTGGTTTGGGAAAGTTGAAGGACTTTCTGTCTACTTTCTAGAGCCTCAAAACGGGTAATAAAATGATACTCTTAGTCCGTCATAAAAATCTGTTATTCTGCCTAATTTTGTTGAACGTAAATATACAACTTTATCCAAAGTATGAATCTTTTATTTATATCTATCAGACTCTTTTGGAAAGGATGCATTTATGGTTGCAACAACGACGGTGAAAGATTTGGTTTTTTCTGTCATGCTGCTCTTGAATTCCTTCTTCAAAGTGGATCTCATCCTGTAAGCTTTATTGTACTTTCTTAATTGTCCACATATTTTCTTTCTGCTTCAGTTGGTTATAACTGAAGAATTTGCTTACCAAATGATATAGTTTAATGTATTCTCAAAATAAGTAGAAGCCATAGCGGTTGTGGGTTACAATCCTGACTCAGACAAAGGTATAGATTTAGGTATCAGGTATGTAGTAGAAGCATGATCTTTAAGGAAAAATGATATGGAGTTGATATTCTTCACATATGACGTAGTACAAAATATACATTGTCTGTCCTCCGTTCTACTATTATTGTCCATTAGAAATATGTATTTATTACTTGATTTTGCAAAAGTCACAAAAACGCAATTTTACCCACAAAAAGGCAGTTTTACCCTTTTTGCAATTTCGATTAGGGGTAATATGTTAAACTTAAACAATTCCAACTATTATCTTTAGTAGTGAACAATTAGGTTGGGACAACCAAAAAGGAAAGGTGGAAAGATAATTTGGGATACAGGGTGTACTGGTTCGAAATATGCTCCCTGATAATCAAAAAAAATCTGAGTGCTATTAAATTTCTGATAATATAAGAATAAATAGATCAAATGACATCATCATCATCAACAGTACCCAATCCCGCCATAACCGGGGTATGTTGGAGTTGAGATATAGATAGTCTTATGTTACATACCAAATGGGAGAACACAACCCAAAAGACTAGCCTAATGGGTGAGAGAGCCCAATTGATATATAAACCCCACATTGGTTTCCCATACAACCGATGTGGGACAAGTCCCATACCTTGCAATGGTTTCGATCCGTAACAATCGTCCCCCCTTAGAGACCGACGTCCTCGTTGGTCACGGCCACGTTGGTCACGGCTAGCTCCATCCAAGCTACCACTCCAAGTTGGCTCTGATACCATTGTTACATACCAAATGGGAGAACACAACCCAAAAGACAAGCCTAATGGGTGAGAGAGCCCATTTGATATATAAACCCCACATTGGTTTCCCATACAACCGATGTGGGACAAGTCCCATACCTTGCAATGGTTTCGATCCGTAACATCTTACTCCTACCGGAGGGTAGGAAACTGCTTCCCGAAGGACCTCCGGCCAAAGCGTGTGAGAGTAAACAGATCAAATAACATTTTCTTAAATATATAGACACAAAATATGGAAATAGAATTCTTTCATATTCTATCAAAGTAGGGGTTAAATACCTAACTTAACGTATCCTTCGGATAATCAGTTTTGTTGCAGCGTATGAAACTCATTATGTAGCCCTAACCATTCTTGCTAACTGTATTACGCAATTTTAATTCTTGCCAACCATTCCTAACTTTTAACTTGTGTTTATTTTTTGATTATTGGGCGTCATAACTCGTATATTTGTATAGTTTTATAAGGAACGTCTCGCTTTTTCATTTACTGCAGGATGTGATTCATTGCCATGACTGGTCTAGTGCACCCGTTGCTTGGCTGTTTAAGGATGAGTATATGCATTATGGTCTGAGTAAAGCACGAATTGTCTTCACCATTCATAATCTTGAATTTGGGGCTAAATTGATTGGGAAGGCAATGGCCTATGCTGACAAGGCTACTACAGTAAATCCTTATGATGCTCCATAAGTTATTCTCTTTAGTCAATTGTTCCTATTATAAGTAAATGTATGTTATGAGATGGAAATTAATTACCAAATGTAAAAATTAAGTTAATTTAATACAGTTTCACGGTAGCACATGTCCTGTCAATTACTTGACCTACATCAATCCTCATCTGAAATTCTTCATGCAGGTATCTCCGACTTACTCAAAAGAGGTTGCTGGAAATCCTGTGATTGCCCCTCATTTGTACAAGTTTCATGGAATACTTAATGGCATTGACCCAGATATATGGGACCCATATAATGATAAGTTACTTCCTGTAAGTGGCTTACAATCTATATTATATTTATATATCTGTATATCTTGTTATAATAGAGAATCTATTAAATTCGAGTTTCATATACTAATTCGTATGTTATATGTTATTTTAGGTGAGTTACACTTCAGAAAATGTGGTGGAAGGCAAAAAGGCTGCCAAGGAAGCCTTGCAACAGAGTCTTGGTCTAAAACGAGCTGATCTACCCTTGGTTGGAATCATCACTCGTTTGACTCATCAAAAAGGAATTCACCTTATTAAACATGCCATTTGGCGGGCCCTGGACCGTGGCAGTCAGGTTGTGTTGCTAGGCTCAGCTCCTGATCCTCGAATCCAAAATGATTTTGTCAATTTGGCAAGTCAACTACATTCTACACATAATGACCGGGCACGACTATGTTTGACCTATGATGAACCTTTATCTCACTTGGTATACTTATTGAACTTCTAGTTCACCACTTCTTTTTTTTATGTATCCTTGATTTATTGACCTACTTTAGTATATTGTTATAGATATATGCTGGTGCAGATTTCATCTTAGTCCCTTCAATATTCGAGCCTTGTGGGCTAACTCAACTCACAGCAATGAGATACGGTTCGATACCTATCGTGCGCAAAACTGGAGGTATTGGTTGTATATGTACAGTTTGACTTTTTAGGTCAAACTAGTTAAAGATTAATTATATATTTTGTTACCTATTATTATGTTAGGAATAATAGAAACTGTTAAGTTCATTATAAAAAATGAGTTATTGACTTCAAAACTGCTTTACTCTGCTTTTCGTTGTAAACCAACTCTTTCGTGTAAGTGTTGAATAAAACTGTATGATTGCGTTTGTTACCAAGTTTGGAGAAACTAATGAAATGTAAATGCAAATGACATTGTACTTAGCAATTATGCTCAGAAAGCACTTATTCTTATAGGTACCGTCTTTCTTTTCTGCCTTTTCATTCTGCATGAAATGCCAGATACAATGGTTCTAAAAGCTCATGAGATTGTTTGACTATTTGTTAGAAGTCTAGAATATCCTTCGATTATCACAAAATTAAGGAATCTCGTGGAGCTGAATAATCATCATAAATATAAAAAACTATTACAACTGACGTAGAAGTAACTTTAACATGAAAACTTTCTACCAATATACATTTTCATCATTTTACGAGTATGAAAAGCAGTTTCTTTGACCTTAAAAGTCGATACATTCTAATAAGTATACCTTTGTAATTGTGTTTTCAGGACTCTTCGATACTGTATTTGATGTTGAACATGATAAAGAAAGAGCACAATCACAAGGGCTTGTACCAAATGGTTTTAATTTTGAAGGAGCCGATGCTGCTGGTGTTGATTATGCCGTCAACAGGTAGTACATTACTCCGTTAAAATTGATTATCTGATTACTGTGATGTGAAGTTACAATAATCAGCTACTGATATTTGGATTAGCATATTATGTCCCACTACACAGGAATCATAATCAGTTTCATTCCAGCTACAACAATGTTGTGTATATACTACTAATATATAAAGTTACATATCTGTGCTTTTAATCTACCTTCAGGAGACCTTACAAACAGCAATAAGAGTTTTTACGGAAACCTTCTTTTTGGTCACTTTTAATTGTTGAATCCTTGAATAATTAGAATCTGCCAATTACCCAACATTTAATTACTTGAACATAACAACATCAAACCATATATTTTATCGCAGCTGATTTTTCACTATACCGTAATTGATCAATAATAAAATAGATTGCTTACTCATGTATAGTACAGTTTTTACGCTCATCATATTTTTTACGTTTTACCACAGGGCAATTTCTGCATGGTATGAAAGTCGGGATTGGTTCAATTCATTATGAGAAAATATGAGAAAGAGATAAGATGAGCTACCTTTGTCTTTTAAACTAATGATAAAAAGAAAGGGAGTTTTTTTTAAAAGACTAGACTTATGCCCGCGCAATGCGGCGGCGGTGGGGTAGTGATGGCGGAGGTGGTGGTGGTGACGGTGGTGGTGGCGTGGTGGTGAATGTAAAGTAATTGATGTAAGAGGGGTTAATATGGTTCTTTATGGTTTTAGCTTAACTCGTACACTCGAAAAATGAATCTCGAACTTGTATACATATATAGTTGGTTAATGAGAGGTTAGTAGTTATGTAATACGTCTAATAGCTAACTGAAATTAAATTACCTCGTATCTAAATCTTTATTTTTTTCACCATTTTTTAAGATGTGTTTTCTCATGAGAAAATATGAGAAAGAGATAAGATGAGCTACCTTTGTCTTTTAAACTAATGATAAAAAGAAAGGGAGTTTTTTTTAAAAGACTAGACTTATGCCCGCGCAATGCGGCGGCGGTGGGGTAGTGATGGCGGAGGTGGTGGTGGTGACGGTGGTGGTGGCGTGGTGGTGAATGTAAAGTAATTGATGTAAGAGGGGTTAATATGGTTCTTTATGGTTTTAGCTTAACTCGTACACTCGAAAAATGAATCTCGAACTTGTATACATATATAGTTGGTTAATGAGAGGTTAGTAGTTATGTAATACGTCTAATAGCTAACTGAAATTAAATTACCTCGTATCTAAATCTTTATTTTTTTCACCATTTTTTAAGATGTGTTTTCTCATGAGAAAATATGAGAAAGAGATAAGATGAGCTACCTTTGTCTTTTAAACTAATGATAAAAAGAAAGGGAGTTTTTTTTAAAAGACTAGACTTATGCCCGCGCAATGCGGCGGCGGTGGGGTAGTGATGGCGGAGGTGGTGGTGGTGACGGTGGTGGTGGCGTGGTGGTGAATGTAAAGTAATTGATGTAAGAGGGGTTAATATGGTTGTTTATGGTTTTAGCTTAACTCGTACACTCGAAAAATGAATCTCGAACTTGTATACATATATAGTTGGTTAATGAGAGGTTAGTAGTTATGTAATACGTCTAATAGCTAACTGAAATTAAATTACCTCGTATCTAAATCTTTATTTTTTTCACCATTTTTTAAGATGTGTTTTCTCATGAGAAAATATGAGAAAGAGATAAGATGAGCTACCTTTGTCTTTTAAACTAATGATAAAAAGAAAGGGAGTTTTTTTTAAAAGACTAGACTTATGCCCGCGCAATGCGGCGGCGGTGGGGTAGTGATGGCGGAGGTGGTGGTGGTGACGGTGGTGGGGCGTGGTGGTGAATGTAAAGTAATTGATGTAAGAGGGGTTAATATGGTTGTTTATGGTTTTAGCTTAACTCGTACACTCGAAAAATGAATCTCGAACTTGTATACATATATAGTTGGTTAATGAGAGGTTAGTAGTTATGTAATACGTCTAATAGCTAACTGAAATTAAATTACCTCGTATCTAAATCTTTATTTTTTTCACCATTTTTTAAGATGTGTTTTCTCATGAGAAAATATGAGAAAGAGATAAGATGAGCTACCTTTGTCTTTTAAACTAATGATAAAAAGAAAGGGAGTTTTTTTTAAAAGACTAGACTTATGCCCGCGCAATGCGGCGGCGGTGGGGTAGTGATGGCGGAGGTGGTGGTGGTGACGGTGGTGGGGGCGACAGTGGGGACGGTGATGGGGCGACGATGGTGATGAATGTAAAAGTAATTGATGTTAAAGGTGGTATTGTAGTTATTTAAAGTGTTTGGGGATCTATACTGTAAATTATTTTATTAAGGGTATTATAGGTATATTAGATGGAGATGTTTAAATTAGTAAATAAAGGAGAAGAGTATTTTTGGTTTTTTAAAGACAGAAAGTTTAAGGGAAAAAAAAAGTAGTTTGTTTTATTAGATAGTATAGATATAGATATAATTAATAAGTTATTTTGAAAAATAGAAAATAAAAAAGAAATATGATGGGTAGTGGTATTTTTTTAAAAATGGAATGAGAATGAAATAATGTAACAACTGTGTGACAATGAAAGATCAAAAGATGAAAATTGGGTAATGGCTAATCCATGTAATTGCGTTTTTTATCTTCTATAACGAGAATTTTACCCCCGCGCGTCGCCGCGGGTTGTTGCCCAAGTTTCAGGGTTGTTATATAAAAGAAACATAACTTTCAAATACTCTAATAACAATCCTTTATTTCTAACTATGCAAGAATACGATACATACCAATATGTAAAAGGTTAAAACATTAGAGAAATGAGACAACTGTTGATGTCTTCTGAATCAGTGAGCAATATTGTAAGTCTATCAATACCCATGACCGGAGCAGTAATTAGTGGCAAATCGTATTCTACAATTATAAAAGAAGAAACATATGATAGTCTAAGTCGCATTTCATGAGAATGAAATTTTGGATGGAAGCCATCCGAATCGACGCCCTTATTCCATAGACGGATTGTTTTAGCTGAAAAAGTATGGCAAAGCACATTTTATTTCCTTTGTAGAGCACTTATACTAACATTCAATAATGACATGAAAACATTAAATTACCTGCTGTGGCTTTATATTCTTGTCTCTTGAAGATCCTTTGCAAGAGGAGCTGATGGCACCAAAGTAAGAGCAGCAGAGCCCAGTGAAGAAACTTTGATCAAATGAGTAAAATGATATCATTTGTTACCTCCAAAAAGGAAATAAACCAGTAACTTCCAACCACACAATAAAATTGCTAGGGAACAATCATGTAATATACAATATAGCATCAGATCTTTACGCAGGCAAGGTCATATTAGTAGATAAGATGAAGCCAACACGAAACTGCCGTTAACATGAACAGCCCAAAAACATGCTTTGTTGAAGTATGTATATAGTGTAGCAGCAAGCTTTGCTTTTCTTTGAGACGACAACATTATGAAAGGATCAGACTACTTTCACACCAAACTAAGCTAAAGCTTGTAATATCATATATGTTCAAAAAAAACTACCTTAGACACAAAAGGCTTTATGCGCACTGAAAAAAACATAAAGCATTTAGTCAGCAAATTATATTGGTCCAGCCTAAGAGTCTGCATTATCCATTGAAACATCACCCGTTCAAAATAAAAAAAAAAACTATTGAAACAATACCATGGAATTGGTCAACCAATTACTATAAAAAAGTAACCACTATTAACCCATGATTCTTGTTGTTCTAACCATTTATTGAAATAATGGAATCTTAAATTATGCAATAAAGACAGTACTATACTACAGTAAAGAAGCAACAATACGATCATCAGGAGAGTGGGTAACAAATAAAAGGAACAACACTAGTGATACTAACCCTCTTTTATTTTTGTCAGAGATTCTTTACTTTGGGTGTTCGAAAAACAGAGAAACACAGCCGCCGAGTATTAGCAGTAGAGAAACACCGATGAAGACGAATAAGAGAGGCTACGAAATTTGAGAAGAAAGATACAAAGTTTATATAATAATAATCAATAAACCCTAATTAGAAAACCCAAATTCCACCATTAGCAAAGGATATGAAATCAGGAGATGAAAAAGAATAATAATAAGAGATAATACCTTGAAGGAAGCAAATAGAGAGAAAAAAATATTGGCTGATCGGCCGGTGATGGATCGGCTCTGATGAAGAAGCAGAGTGAGGAGAAGAGGAAGAAGCCAGAAAGGTCCCGAAATAAAATGAAGGTAAGAAACTGTAGTGCTACAGAGTTGGAAACAAATTTTAAAAAGAAAAAAAAAACTGTTAAAAATAAATTTAAAAAAATTGCTACAGTGCTACAGTGTCAAAGTCGGTACTGTTCACGGCTCGGCTTATTGTTCATAAGTCAAACCTTAATTGTTATATATATATAATTTAAGTTTTACTTTTTTTCTTTTTTTACATCTCTAAATCAGCACTGTCGTAACCTACCGCCGTCACCACCGTGTCCTGTAGCCACCGCCACCGTCATCCAGATCTACAAATGAACCGCCACCGTTAATCTTTTCACCAGATCTGAAAAGATAAAAAAGAGGAGTGGTGGAACAGAGGTGCTACAGGCGGCGGCGGCAGTTGAGAAAAGAGGAGGGGAGGCCGACGGTTGAGAAAAGAGGAGAGGAGGGGCGGTCTGTGAGGAAAGAGGAGAGGGGGTGATTAAGTTAGATTGAAACTTGGAAGGAATATAATTGGGAGAGAGCCAATTGAAATATTTTAGAATAAAAGTTAGGAAGGCTTTATGGATGGGGGAATAAGGGTTGGGTACTTGGGTGTATATACTTATATATATCTATTTTATCACTTCACTTATATTATTACTTCTTACTTACAAAATAGTTGTTGATTACATTAGAAACTTAAACGTCGACTTTTATTTATTTTTATAAAATTATACTATTGTTATAATTTTTACACTAACTTATACTATACTATTCTTTTCTTTTTTTTCCAGATGTCATAATCTACCGAATATGACTCAAGTGGTGAAGATGATTTTTTTATGAGAACACCCGAATTTGTCACTAATGAGGTATAACTTTTATCAAAAACTTTTATTGTTATTTTTATTATTTTATGTTTTAGTTTTGTTATTGTAAATTTATTATTATTATATGCATTTATTATCATTATTTTTATATGTTTATATTGAGTTTTTATTATTAAAAGCATTTGTTATTATAATAATTGTTTTTAACTTTATTATATTTTATTTAATATGTAATTTTTATTATTGTTAAACTTCTCAAAATTAAAAGTAACACATATAAACTCGTTTGTAGGTGTTCGGATCTCGTGAAGAATTAGTCGATTGGGTACAAAAGTTGGCATACTCACTTGGTGTTGTCATCATAACAAAAAGGTCGAATAAAAGACCTTGTGGTTTCGTGTATAGGCTTGTACTCAAATGTCAACGTGGCGGCAAATATGAATATAAGGATTCAAGTAAAGATTCTGGCACCAGAAAAACTAATTGTCCATTCGAATTAGAAGGAAGATATTCAGATGAATATGATTGTTGGATCTTAAGGGTGATATGTGATGAACACAACCATCGACCTATATTGTATATGGAGGGTCATCCATATGCAAAGCGACTTTCCGAGGATGAATTTAATTTTGTTGCAGATTTAACAAGGATGAATTTTCCGAGGATGAATTCAAACTATTGCGTGGTTTTGTTTCAAATGAAGCTCTCAAAATAGTTCTTGAAGATCGTAAGAGATGGAAGGATCATAAGGGAGACTGTGGTTGTCGACTTCGCACTGCTTATGGGTTACCATGTGCGTGCGAACTTTCAATGCATATAAGTTCACGTAAGTACTCTCATCTACATGCAATTTATTGTTTTAAACTATTTATTACAAAATTTTAAATGAAGTAATACTTAATTATTTCTAAATACAGGTCAATATATTACATTGGACTCGATTGACATTTTTTGGAGGAAGCTAGATATTTCACCATCATCTATGCAAAAAGACGATGTTAGCTGTGACAATGTACTGCAACATTTTAAAGAAAACTATAACAAGCAGTCCAAAGTTGGTAAAAAAAGTTAGTTAAGAAAGCTGATGAATATTTTTAGTCCAGATACAACTGACATTCGGGAACCTCGAGTTCAAAATAAAACTCGTGGATGACCAAAGAAATCGCAACAAAAAAAGCGTGCCGGATTTTGTTCAACGAGATTTAGTTGTTCAACCATGCCCGATTTTGTTGAACCGATTAGGGAGCCTGCCAGAAAAAGTACATTTGAATTTGACTTGAACAAGGAGCCAAAGATAGACTTGAACGAGGTCCCATATGAGTTCCAGGGTCCACACATGTTGGACTTAAATAAAGCGCCACTGAAGCGTGGTTCAAATATAATGGACGATATTCCACAAGTATTTCATCCATACATAACGAATATACAAAATGTTTTCGGTGATGGAAACTGTGGATATCGAGCATTAGCTGTTGGTCTTGGACTTAATGAAGACGATTTTTATGAGTACATTCGGCAACAAATGAGAGAAGAGTTGCAAAATAGATATGATTTCTACTCGAGGATTTTCGTTATCGATATAAATTCATTGTATCACGACCTGTGTTTCTTTGGTTCCCCTTGTCCACCGGAACATTGGATGAAAATGCCCGAGGCAGGTGTTCTAATTGCTAATAAGCTTGGTGTGATCGTCCATTCTTTAGACAAGAGAGGCAGTACGACGATTTTTCCGTTTTGGTGTGGTCCGGAAGATGTTCAACATCACAGAGCTCTTACAATTGCCCTTGTAAATGGAGAAACACATTTTGTCATAGTGGAATTACAAGGCGAGTACCCAATGCCTGTTATCACGCCTTATTGGACATTTCACCATGGCCCGTCTGCAGCCGGATGGGAAATCATGTATAGGTCGCGTCTAGATCTATATATCAGCCTTTGTCGTCGTGAGAGTGGTGTTATTAATATATTTGATTAATAAGTTAGTGTTTGTACTTTTATTATTTTATTACTAGAGATTTAAAATAAACCTTTGCATTTTGTTAATTATTTTAGTGTTTGTACTTTTATCATGTTAATATTGGAGATTAAAATAAATAAAACATAATCATTACTTTAAAAAAGCATAATCATTACTTTAAAAACATAATCATTACTTTAAAAAGTAATCATTACTTTAAAAATTAATTGATTAAAGATAAATAAAACATAATCATTACTTTAAAAAAGCATAATCATTACTTTTTCTTATATCTAGTTAAAAAGTTAATGATTATTATGAAAAGTTAGTCCAAGGTTGACTTATGGGTACAAAAGGTTTTTTTTTATAGGTCTAATTTATTTATTTTTGAAAAGTAAACTTTCTATTATAACTCACCCCGGTAACACACCGACGGTATATATATACAAACTATTTACAAGACATTAAAATTACACCAATCTTCCCATGTAATACTTTTGTGTTTCGACCTCGTACTATACCATAAATATCCTAACGATTTGATGTTTTGAAGAGTCCTCATGTCGTTTCTTTTGGCATTTTCGAACTTGATTTCATTCCTTGTCTTCCAAATGCTCCAACAACTAATCATTACAATACCTTTAATAGCTAACTTCTCTTCCTTGTTTCTCCCTGTTTGCTCGTGATAGCTCAGCAGGTCCTTTATCTCAAAGACAATAAAAGGTGTCGATCTACACCATCTGCTTATGGCATGCCAAATTCTTGCTGCTAATCCACATTCACAGAAAAGGTGCTTGATAACACAGGTTAGATCCCCATTAAAGCAATTCCTAGTCTTGAGTGCAGTCATAGTAGGGATACGATCTAGAGCGGATCTCCACATAAAAACGTTACATTTCTTCGGAATCCATTTACACCACTCTATTACCATTCTGTTTTCCACTTTTAAATTTCCCAGCAGGAACTCTTTGACGTTTCTAACCGACATCACATTGTCTTTGCTTCCCATCCATATCCACTTATCGGGCCTGTTGTTAATAGACACACCAACCAGAAGCCTATTCAGCAAATCTAGCTCACCAACTTCCTCTAAGCTGGCCGGTCTTCTTGTCCACTGCCAACCTCCACCAAAGCTGCCATTCTCTTTGTTAAATAGATTCACCACCAACACCTTTTTATCTTTGTCAAGTTTGAATAATAAAGGGAACTTGATCTTCAGTGGCTCACAACAAACCCAATTATCGAGCCAGAATTTGATACTTGTGGCGTTTCCCACCTCCCCTTTCAACATGTGATTCAATCCTTTCCCTTTGACGTTCAATGCTTCAACACATTTAACAATATTACACCACGTCCCCGGCATATATTTATTCATCGGAATTTGATTCCAACCCCTCTTGGTATCATGAATCGCATCTATTACCAGTCTCCATAGACTTCTAGGTTCCGTTTTATATCTCCAAATCCATTTTGAAAGTAAGGCAGCATTCGAGTCTTTGAGCTTGCTAATGCCAAGTCCCCCCACACACTTGGGAAAGGCGACCACATCCCACGACACCCAGTGAATCTTCCTTCCTGACTCCGAGCTACGCCATAAGAATCTCCTCATAATTGACTCCAGCTTATCGATAACAACTCCGGGTGCTTTGTACACCGAAAAAGAATAAGATGGGAGGCTTTCTAAAACGGATTTAAGTAAAGTGATTCTCCCTGCCATAGATAAGCATGAAGATCTCCATTTGGAGAGCCTGGACTCAAAAATATCGACCAGAAAATTCCAATTGGCCGACTTGTTCATATTAGCACCAATCCATATTCCAAGATGTTTGAAAGGCAAACTACCAGCTAAACATTTAAATTCTTTTGCCATCTCATCTACTTCCGACTTACTCACACCTATCCCAAAAAGATTTGATTTCCCCAGATGAATTTTAAGACCCGAACATATGTTGAAAACTCTTAACACCTTAGCAATGCTTCTTATATTATTTAGTGACCAGTCACCCAACACCACATAATCATCAGCATAGAACAAATGAGAAAGAATCAACCCATCTTTACCTAACTCAACACCTTTCACCGAGCCATGTGCAATCGCCTTCTTTATCATGCCCGATAATGCTTCCATAACAATTATAAAAAGAAAGGGGGCTATCGGATCTCCTTGTCTCATACCTTTCTGACATTGAAATTCAAAAGTGGGAGATCCATTCACTAAGGATTGATGATCTCGCCGAAGACAAAATTCCACGAATCCAAGTCAGCCATTTAGCAGGAAACCCCATGAACTCCATTATAGATATCAAGAAATTCCAATTAACATTATCATAAGCCTTCGCGAAATCAATTTTGAAAGCAAAAATCTTCTTGTTCTTCTTTCTAGCCCAACCGAAGACCTCATTGAGAATCAAAGGTCCATCGATTATATGTCTATCGCCAATGAAAGCTGTTTGATCAGCCGAAATCACCGACCCAATCACCTTTTTAAGTCGATTAGCCAAGACTTTTGAAATGGTCTTGTTAATGACTCCGATAAGATTGATTGGTCTATAATCATTCAAGCCCCCTGGGTCCTTCATCTTGGGGATGAGAGTTATAAAAGAGGAACCACAGCCCCTACTAATTCTTCCAGAAGAGAAAAATTCATTGAACATATCCAAAAAATCACCTTCAAACAAATTCCAAAATCTTTTTACAAACTTAAAGTTAAATCCATCCGGCCCGGGGGCCTTGTCATCTCCGCATTCAAAAACTGCTTTCTTGATTTCCTCTGAAGTGAATCTCACAATCAGTCCATGGGCCTCTTGCTCATTAAGTTTCGAACCCTCCCAATCGGTGAGTTTGGGCCTATTTACCCAATTCTCACTGAATTTATCACGGAAAAAGCCCAAAACATGTTTCTTAATAGTTTTCGGCCTCTCAACCCACTGCCCATCGATATAAAGACCCGGTATGTTGTTACAAGATGCCCGTTTATTAATAAAACCATGAAAGAATTTAGAATTCTCATCGCCATCAATGGCCCATTTGATTCGGGATCTTTGTTTAAGGTCTTTAGCTTTTGCTTCATCCATCTCTAAGATCCGTCTGAGGCATTCCGTTCTAATCCAACTTTCTTCATCGTTTAACTCCCTTTCCTCCATATAAGAATCAATTTCAGCGAGCTCCTCCTTGCATTTCTCCCGTTCTTCCCTTTCTCTATCATTACATTCTCCCTTCCATTTTTTTTATTGTTGCCTAACATGTTTCATTTTCAGCATCAGCTTCATGTCAGCTGACCCAAAAACCACCGCCTCCTTCCATGCCTTATTGACCACCTCCTCAAAACCTTCTTTGTCCATCCACGAATTGAATATTCTGAAAGGTTTGGGTCCAAAATTGGACTCTTTGAAAGACAAAACTAGAGGATTATGATCAGATAGTAATCTAGGTAAGGATCTCAGGCAAGCACACGGCCATTTGTTTAATACCTCAGTCCCCACAAGAAACCTATCAATTTTACTAAGTTTTCTTCTCCCGTCAACATCCTTCATAAATGTAAATTTGTTTCCTCTCATCTCATATTCATGGAGATCAGATTCATACACAAACTCGTTGAAAGCTCTTGCACACAACGGGTTAAAATTCGAACCACTACGATCTTCTGGACTTCTCACCGCATTAAAATCACCCATCATTATCCACGATCCTCCTTCCCTGTTTTTTAACTCCAACAATCTCTCCCATAATCGTTTTTTATCTCTAAGTCTCTGTGGGGCGTACACATTCACCACCATCACCGATTCGCCCCACCCTTTTATTTTTCCTTTAATAGCCATGAAATTATCCTCCTTAATATTCCCAGTACTAGTGAAAATACCGGGATCCCATACACATAACAAACCTCCTGAACGACCAGAGGGTTCAACAATCTCCCAACCCAAATCGTCATTTCCCCAATACTTTCTAATCATAGCTTTTGTTACCCTTGAGCATTGTGTTTCTTGAATAGATATAAACGAAATTCCTTCTTTTTTCTTAATACCCTGCACCCAACCGGCTTTCCCCGTACCCCCTAACCTACGAATGTTTAAAGATAAGCAATTCATTGATAAACCATATTAATACCTTCATTAATGATTGTCTCCTTCACCTTATTAGCGTGCTTCTGTAAATCAACCCCGACCACGTTTCCCATCTCCATCGTGCCCTGGTATTCTTCTTCAATCTTTCTGTCTAAGTTTTTGCCTTCCTCCACCTTTCCATCTTCAACCTCTATCATGATTTCTTCTCTTGTATTGCTAATGTGCGTTCCTGTCGAATCCAACGAGCTAGGGCAGCTGTTGAGATCCACTGTATTTGATTTATTTTTGATTCCCAAATCCTCCTTTACTCCTTCTGGTACATAGTTTTCTCCAACTGGGCCTTCGAATTCTTCAAGCCCAACCGAATCTGCTTCTCTAAGTCTCTTTTTGGGCCTAATATTTGGGTCACCAAGTTTATTGGCCCAATCTTCTAAAAAGCCATCTTCTTTATTATTGTTTTTCTGAATATTGTTTTTAAAATTATTTTTATGCATACAGCCTTTTTTTAATTTCCTATTATTAGTGGGGGCAGAGAAACAAATGCCTTTCTTGGGACCTACCTCCTCATTAATTTGCATGGGGAAAGTATGAGAAATCTTTCCAATTGAATCGACGTTATCTTTCCCATGCACTGCCTCGACCTCTTCAATGTTTGGACCTTTCGAATTCACCTCTCCATCTTCCAGTATCACATCGTCTTTGCCTGAAAAATTCACCGGCTATTCGGTTGAGGACACGACGGTACTTCTGATCTTCGTTTCCCCCCACGATGGACACCATTTCCTATATTCCTCCATAATCCATATCTTAAATAGCCTATCTTTCCATTTGAGAGTCAAAGATTTGTTCAAAAGATTACCATCTCCACATAGTATGCCAACGGAAAAACTCGAATAATTACTTTCCTCCTTCTCCACGATATCTGGAGGTGCCACTACTTTACCTATCTGCTTGCTAATAAGAGAAACCACTTCGTTTACAGCCAAATGAAGAGGCACTCCAATGACTGAAACCCAAGCAATTCTTTCAAACGGAAGGACTTGCCCCACCCAAGCTTCAACTTTAGTGAACCATTTCCTCCAGATCGACTCCGAGTAAATGAAATCTATGGCTTTGTTTTCATCCGAAAAAGAGAGCAATAGACTTAGACCTCCCAAATACCTTATCTCCACCTCATGCATCCCCACATCACCCAACAATGAGTTCACAGAGCTCAAAGTGGTGAAATCACCACAACGCACCACCATGGACCTTGAGTGATGACAGCTTAAAGCCGTCGTCAGGGGGTTAACCGATATCACCTTTTCATTCTTCTCCCCAACTGCATCTCCCACCACCGCATCTCTAAAAGATCGACCTCCAGACCATGGCTGACCATGTGTGACTTTGAAAGGCATTGGTGGTTTCGACATCGGCGGTTTAAAACTAAACGATGGAACCTTTCTAATATCTGGAGCCCCATTTTCGTCAGCGAATCTAGCAATATTTGCCACTAAATACTCTTTCCCAACTTTAGCATTCTTCATCCTTTTCACCAACTCAGCCCTATCCCTCACCTCTTTGAACGTGACAAAACCAAATCTCTCACCATCTTTGTTCTTCTTCCTTGCAATGTACACACCTTTAATCACCCCAAAGTTTTCCAAGCAAGATCCTAGATCCCAAGGGCGACAACCGTCAGGAATGTTTGACACGTAAAATTTGACAATCGAATCGTCTCTGTTGACATCTCTGTTAGAACCATTTTGTTTTTTCTTGTAACTGACCTCCCTCCATTGAGATTCTTTTTCTTGATTTTCTCTCTCTAGGTTTTCTCTCTCACACACACCCATCTCTATTTGACTTTTTATAGGTCTAATTAACAAGCCCCTTTATTTATAACCCCTATATTCCAAAAATCACCTATAATCCAAACATTACCATAGGTTTTTCACATCAAGATTCTATGCTGTCTTGAAGTTACAAATTTAATGAGATCTAGATACTTCTCTCAAAAAGAATTAATGAATTAAATTTAGGTTAAGTATAAATAAACCATTAATAGTTAATGTTTTTATTCAACTGTTAAAATCAAGTCTTATTTGTTTTATGTTAAGGTAGTTTTTTAATAACATGACGGCAATTACTTTAATTTGAAATCACGATAGGCCGGCCGCCAGCTTAATCAAAATTTATATACTTTCATGCTTAAATCATACTCATCGTATGCCATGGATATATGCAACTTAACTTTTTCCTGCAGTTCGTCTTCAAGAATTTATTTATTTATTTATTCATTTTTTTAATTAAACCATTGACCTCATTAACTAATCAAAATACTTCCTTTTGTCACCTTGTTTAATTTTATTCAAAAAATAAATCTCTATAACAATCAAGTGATCATCCAAATCGGGTTGAATTTAGAAAGAAAAAAAATTGCCTTTCAAGACAAATGTCAAACGTATTGATCCTCGATCACTTTTTATAAAATGGTCGAAGGTCGGCCCCCGAAAACAACCTAGTTATCTTAAGGTAAGAATTAGGCCGTCTACATATCACTTCCCTTATATCTCATGGAAGACGAGATTGGATAGTTTGTTAGTCATATTCATCTATAAGACTTTCCAAATATAATTAATATGCACATCTTAACCACATTGAATATACTCAGAAAACATGCGACCATTACATATGAAATGAGCAAGTTACAAGTTATATCGAAATTGACACAAACCTCAAAACTCATGTTTCCATACATTCACAATGGGGGTGTTTTTAGATATATCTAAAAAACTTTTGCCAGTTTTCTAAGCTCCTGTTTTAGGACTTTACCTGTTCCTGTTTTTGGCAGATCTTTAACAAATACTACTTTCTTTGGTACCATGTATTTTGGCATATTGTTTAAACAATGTTCCAAAATTTCGGTTTCAGTTGCGTCATGTGCTTTTTTCAAGACGACAAACGCGCAAGGGCTCTCTCCCCATCTCGGATGAGGCATTGCCACCACGGCTGCTTCCAATATCGCATCGTGTTTGAAAAGAACAGACTCTAGCTCCACACTACTAATGTTTTCTCCTCCTGATATGATCACATCTTTTGATCTATCTTTTATTTCAATATAACTATCACTATGGATGACTCCAACATCACCAGTAAAAAACCAACCATTTTGAAACGCGTTCGCAGTCTCCATGTCATCTTTTAAGTACCCTTTCATAATGCTACTTCCACGTAGCACGATTTCCCCAATTGTCTTACCATCGTGTGGGACGCTCTCCATAGTTTGCTTGTTCTTGACATCTACGTCTGCAAGCGTAAGTATACTTACGCCCTGACGAGCTTTTAGTCTAGCTTGCTCATTTTTAGCTAACTTATTCCATTTTGATTGCCATTCACATACAAGTGCAGGTCCTGTGGCTTCAGTGAGGCCATAAGCATGAACTATGTGAAATCCAAGACCTTCCATTTTCTCCAACAAAGCTGCAGGCGGGGGCGCCCCTCCAGTAAGTATGTTAACCTTAGAGGTGAGTTCACGACGCTCATTTGGTTTTGCGTGTAAAAGAAGATTCAACACAACCGGGGCACAACACATATGCGTCACGTTATGGTTTTTAATACAAGTATACATTATATCTGCAGTGGTATTGCGTATGCATATATTAGTACCACCTCTAGCCGCTACACCCCAAGTAAACGTCCAACCGTTGCAATGGAACATTGGAAGTGACCATAAATAGACCGGCTCGGTACTCATTTCCCAACCTTGAATCAAGCTCATAGTGCTCAAAAACGCACCACGGTGGCTATAAACCACCCCTTTAGGGTCAGAGGTGGTTCCAGATGTATAATTCAAAGCAATCGCGTCCCACTCATCTTCAAGATCTTCACCTTGGTAATCTGGGTTACCATCATCTATTAATTCCTTATACTCCATCTTATTACCAAAACGGACTCCAGTGGGTTTCTCAATATCATCGATCGCTATAACTAATGGAATATTGGGCTTTTCTGAGCCCAATGAAGTACTATCTTCTAAACCATCTAACAACAACCGAAGCCCTTCTGATGCTATAGGAATGTACTCATAGTCCACAAAGAAAAGCTTGGCTTCAGAATGGCGAAGAATGGTGGCGATGCTTTTAGCATCTAGCCTCGTATTTATTGCGTTTAGCACCGCGCCTGCCATTGGAACTGCAAAATGCATCTCATATAATGCTGGTATGTTTGGTGCCAATACTGATACCTAATTAAGATCAAAACAACTTAACAATCTTGTTCTATATATAACATGATCAACAAATTAGAATTGAATAATACATGTCTGGCTTAACAGGAAATTAACTTACAACATCATTTTTGACAACATTAAGCGTGCGAAGAGAATCAGCAAGACGGCGGCAACGTTCATAAGTTTGGCTCCATTTGAAATGGACCGTGCGGCCATATATGACGGATGTGCGGTGTGAATAAACGATGGAGGCTCTCTTAATGAAGGTGAGAGGAGTAAGGGGGACATAGTTAGCTAGACACTTTGCAAATCTATTCATGAATGATTTAGTAGCTAGCTTCAAATGACAAGGTTCATGAATGATTTTGTTGTGTATACATTATACAATGTCACTTTGACTAATCATATATATATATATAAACAAATATTCAGATTATATATAATCACAAATATCTTATATATATATAGTAGTGAAAAGTTATTTTGGAACCCATAAAAAAGCAAGAACCTTTGAGAACTTTTGAAATTCAATCTTGGCCGTTAAACATTGTAATCAATGGTGTAAAACGTTTGTGTCACTTTGGTAATTAAATTGAACATCAAATTAAAGACTTTTAAGAGGCAGAGGGTATTATCGGCAGTTAAGATTAACCCTCTTTCTTCCTACAACCTTGAATCAAGCTCATAGTGCTCAAAAACGCACCACGGTGGCTATAAACCACCCCTTTAGGGTCAGAGGTGGTTCCAGATGTATAATTCAAAGCAATCGCGTCCCACTCATCTTCAAGATCTTCACCTTGGTAATCTGGGTTACCATCATCTATTAATTCCTCATACTCCATCTTATTACCAAAACGGACTCCAGTGGGTTTCTCAATATCATCGATCGCTATAACTAATGGAATATTGGGCTTTTCTGAGCCCAATGAAGTACTATCTTCTAAACCATCTAACAACAACCGAAGCCCTTCTGATGCTATAGGAATGTACTCATAGTCCACAAAGAAAAGCTTGGCTTCAGAATGGCGAAGAATGGTGGCGATGCTTTTAGCATCTAGCCTCGTATTTATTGCGTTTAGCACCGCGCCTGCCATTGGAACTGCAAAATGCATCTCATATAATGCTGGTATGTTTGGTGCCAATACTGATACCTAATTAAGATCAAAACAACTTAACAATCTTGTTCTATATATAACATGATCAACAAATTAGAATTGAATAATACATGTCTGGCTTAACAGGAAATTAACTTACAACATCATTTTTGACAACATTAAGCGTGCGAAGAGAATCAGCAAGACGGCGGCAACGTTCATAAGTTTGGCTCCATTTGAAATGGACCGTGCGGCCATATATGACGGATGTGCGGTGTGAATAAACGATGGAGGCTCTCTTAATGAAGGTGAGAGGAGTAAGGGGGACATAGTTAGCTAGACACTTTGCAAATCTATTCATGAATGATTTTGTTGTGTATACATTATACAATGTCACTTTGACTAATCATATATATATATATTTAAACAAATATTCAGATTATATATAATCACAAATTATACTTATATATATATAGTAGTGAAAAGTTATTTTGGAACCCATAAAAAAGCAAGAACCTTTGAGAACTTTTGAAATTCAATCTTGGCCGTTAAACATTGTAATCAATGGTGTAAAACGTTTGTGTCACTTTGGTAATTAAATTGAACATCAAATTAAAGACTTTTAAGAGGCAGAGGGTATTATCGGCAGTTAAGATTAACCCTCTTTCTTCCTACAAACACGTGAACCAGTTATTCAACACCATTACTATTTCTATCTCAATCTTTTTCTTTTTCTCACAATTCACGATGGATACAAAATCCGCCATTCCTATATTATGTCGACACAAAAAAATACACAGGCCACTACCACATCTATAACATATGTTTTTTGGCATGGTGGTTGTAGGGGGCGATGAGATCTAGGAGTTTTCCGACAAGGGTGGTTGTTTTCTCGGCGAGGTCGAAAAAAGAAAATGTTACAGGCCACCGTCGTGTCCATATTATGTCAACACAAAAAAATCCACAGGCCATCACCACCTTTATAACATATGTTTTCCGACGTGGGTGGTTGTAAGGGGGTGCCGACGAGATCTAGGAGTTTTCCGGCGTGGGTGTCTGTTTTTCCAGCGAGATCGGGAAAAAAACACCTTCAATTCCAAATAACCAAATAAATGAAACATTCAATTGGGGTTTTGGAAATTGTTCACTTTTTTTAAATCTTGTTTTATGAAGAGAATCCAAAAGGGATTAAAACGGATATGATGATGCATGAATACGTGGTCGAGGGTTATGAATATATATATACGTGATCGATTGTATATGCACTAGAAGCAGTTTGAGCATATATATGCTTGCAATATTTTTTATGTTGTATATGTTTCATGTGCATATGTATGTATGGGTAAATATGTTTGTATAAGTATTTATATATATGAATTATCATATGTGCACATGTATGTAATTGGTAATCACATGTGTACAAACAGTTATGTATGTAGTTGGTGATCACATGTATATGCAAGTATTTTACAAATGAATATTTTATGAGGTTAGTTGATGATCACATGTGCATGAACAGTTTTATTAGCACATGTATGTTAGTATTTTGTAAACAATGTTTCATAAAATTAGTTTGTGATCACATGTGCATGATCAACCATATTGGTGATCACATGTGCATGAACAACTATATTTCTTTTATTTTCTATTAATTTAATTAATCAATTATAAAAGTACAATATTACCCTTGTATATATTGATGGAAAAAGGTTCCTAAAGGTTCCTGCTTTTTTAAGGGTTCTCAGAATAACCTTTCCCTATAATAGCAAATTAAAAATATCAAAGAAATTTCATAGTTAATCATAATTGTCTAAAAATATTAACATAATTCTTCAAACATAAACATAAATGTCTAAAAAAAATTAAAGTTTTTTTAGAAATATAATAAAAGTTTGACTTATGTTGTCCTTGGCCGATATATGACTGATCCGGCCAATATTTGACTGATTTTTACGATATTTGACCGGTCCCAGCCGATTTTACCATGGTTGACCCAATTTCATAGTATTAAGTGTATGTGTTTTGTGTGTGAGACGTACAAGCCTATTATATGCCATAAGAAGCACAACCACATAAGGACTAAAAGTGCAACATACTTAAATTGGCAAAAGGACTAAATTTGTAGCAGAAAAACTTGTAGATTTAAACAAGTTAAACTAATAAATATTTGGTCAAACTAAGTGTTTTTTTTTTTTTTTTTTTTTTTTTTTTTTTTTTTTTTTTTTTTTTTTTTTTTTTTTTTTTTTTTTTTTTTTTTTTTTTTTTTTTTTTTTTTTTTTTTTTTTTTTTTTTTTTTTTTTTTTTTTTTTTTTTTTTTTTTTTTTTTTTTTTTTTTTTTTTTTTTTTTTTTTTTTTTTTTTTTTTTTTTTTTTTTTTTTTTTTTTTTTTTTTTTTTTTTTTTTTTTTTTTTTTTTTTTTTTTTTTTTTTTTTTTTTTTTTTTTTTTTTTTTTTTTTTTTTTTTTTTTTTTTTTTTTTTTTTTTTTTTTTTTTTTTTTTTTTTTTTTTTTTTTTTTTTTTTTTTTTTTTTTTTTTTTTTTTTTTTTTTTTTTTTTTTTTTTTTTTTTTTTTTTTTTTTTTTTTTTTTTTTTTTTTTTTTTTTTTTTTTTTTTTTTTTTTTTTTTTTTTTTTTTTTTTTTTTTTTTTTTTTTTTTTTTTTTTTTTTTTTTTTTTTTTTTTTTTTTTTTTTTTTTTTTTTTTTTTTTTTTTTTTTTTTTTTTTTTTTTTTTTTTTTTTTTTTTTTTTTTTTTTTTTTTTTTTTTTTTTTTTTTTTTTTTTTTTTTTTTTTTTTTTTTTTTTTTTTTTTTTTTTTTTTTTTTTTTTTTTTTTTTTTTTTTTTTTTTTTTTTTTTTTTTTTTTTTTTTTTTTTTTTTTTTTTTTTTTTTTTTTTTTTTTTTTTTTTTTTTTTTTTTTTTTTTTTTTTTTTTTTTTTTTTTTTTTTTTTTTTTTTTTTTTTTTTTTTTTTTTTTTTTTTTTTTTTTTTTTTTTTTTTTTTTTTTTTTTTTTTTTTTTTTTTTTTTTTTTTTTTTTTTTTTTTTTTTTTTTTTTTTTTTTTTTTTTTTTTTTTTTTTTTTTTTTTTTTTTTTTTTTTTTTTTTTTTTTTTTTTTTTTTTTTTTTTTTTTTTTTTTTTTTTTTTTTTTTTTTTTTTTTTTTTTTTTTTTTTTTTTTTTTTTTTTTTTTTTTTTTTTTTTTTTTTTTTTTTTTTTTTTTTTTTTTTTTTTTTTTTTTTTTTTTTTTTTTTTTTTTTTTTTTTTTTTTTTTTTTTTTTTTTTTTTTTTTTTTTTTTTTTTTTTTTTTTTTTTTTTTTTTTTTTTTTTTTTTTTTTTTTTTTTTTTTTTTTTTTTTTTTTTTTTTTTTTTTTTTTTTTTTTTTTTTTTTTTTTTTTTTTTTTTTTTTTTTTTTTTTTTTTTTTTTTTTTTTTTTTTTTTTTTTTTTTTTTTTTTTTTTTTTTTTTTTTTTTTTTTTTTTTTTTTTTTTTTTTTTTTTTTTTTTTTTTTTTTTTTTTTTTTTTTTTTTTTTTTTTTTTTTTTTTTTTTTTTTTTTTTTTTTTTTTTTTTTTTTTTTTTTTTTTTTTTTTTTTTTTTTTTTTTTTTTTTTTTTTTTTTTTTTTTTTTTTTTTTTTTTTTTTTTTTTTTTTTTTTTTTTTTTTTTTTTTTTTTTTTTTTTTTTTTTTTTTTTTTTTTTTTTTTTTTTTTTTTTTTTTTTTTTTTTTTTTTTTTTTTTTTTTTTTTTTTTTTTTTTTTTTTTTTTTTTTTTTTTTTTTTTTTTTTTTTTTTTTTTTTTTTTTTTTTTTTTTTTTTTTTTTTTTTTTTTTTTTTTTTTTTTTTTTTTTTTTTTTTTTTTTTTTTTTTTTTTTTTTTTTTTTTTTTTTTTTTTTCTTTTTTCCAGCGAGATCGGGAAAAAAACACCTTCAATTCCAAATAACCAAATAAATGAAACATTCAATTGGGGTTTTGGAAATTGTTCACTTTTTTTAAATCTTGTTTTATGAAGAGAATCCAAAAGGGATTAAAACGGATATGATGATGCATGAATACGTGGTCGAGGGTTATGAATATATATATACGTGATCGATTGTATATGCACTAGAAGCAGTTTGAGCATATATATGCTTGCAATATTTTTTATGTTGTATATGTTTCATGTGCATATGTATGTATGGGTAAATATGTTTGTATAAGTATTTATATATATGAAGCTCCCCAAACAAAAAAAAAAAAAAAAAAAAAAAAAAAAAAAAAAAAAAAAAAAAAAAAAAAAAAAAAAAAAAAAAAAAAAAAAAAAAAAAAAAAAAAAAAAAAAAAAAAAAAAAAAAAAAAAAAAAAAAAAAAAAAAAAAAAAAAAAAAAAAAAAAAAAAAAAAAAAAAAAAAAAAAAAAAAAAAAAAAAAAAAAAAAAAAAAAAAAAAAAAAAAAAAAAAAAAAAAAAAAAAAAAAAAAAAAAAAAAAAAAAAAAAAAAAAAAAAAAAAAAAAAAAAAAAAAAAAAAAAAAAAAAAAAAAAAAAAAAAAAAAAAAAAAAAAAAAAAAAAAAAAAAAAAAAAAAAAAAAAAAAAAAAAAAAAAAAAAAAAAAAAAAAAAAAAAAAAAAAAAAAAAAAAAAAAAAAAAAAAAAAAAAAAAAAAAAAAAAAAAAAAAAAAAAAAAAAAAAAAAAAAAAAAAAAAAAAAAAAAAAAAAAAAAAAAAAAAAAAAAAAAAAAAAAAAAAAAAAAAAAAAAAAAAAAAAAAAAAAAAAAAAAAAAAAAAAAAAAAAAAAAAAAAAAAAAAAAAAAAAAAAAAAAAAAAAAAAAAAAAAAAAAAAAAAAAAAAAAAAAAAAAAAAAAAAAAAAAAAAAAAAAAAAAAAAAAAAAAAAAAAAAAAAAAAAAAAAAAAAAAAAAAAAAAAAAAAAAAAAAAAAAAAAAAAAAAAAAAAAAAAAAAAAAAAAAAAAAAAAAAAAAAAAAAAAAAAAAAAAAAAAAAAAAAAAAAAAAAAAAAAAAAAAAAAAAAAAAAAAAAAAAAAAAAAAAAAAAAAAAAAAAAAAAAAAAAAAAAAAAAAAAAAAAAAAAAAAAAAAAAAAAAAAAAAAAAAAAAAAAAAAAAAAAAAAAAAAAAAAAAAAAAAAAAAAAAAAAAAAAAAAAAAAAAAAAAAAAAAAAAAAAAAAAAAAAAAAAAAAAAAAAAAAAAAAAAAAAAAAAAAAAAAAAAAAAAAAAAAAAAAAAAAAAAAAAAAAAAAAAAAAAAAAAAAAAAAAAAAAAAAAAAAAAAAAAAAAAAAAAAAAAAAAAAAAAAAAAAAAAAAAAAAAAAAAAAAAAAAAAAAAAAAAAAAAAAAAAAAAAAAAAAAAAAAAAAAAAAAAAAAAAAAAAAAAAAAAAAAAAAAAAAAAGTTAGTTAGTAAGGGAAAAAAAAAAAAAAAAAAAAAAAAAAAAAAAAAAAAAAAAAAAAAAAAAAAAAAAAAAAAAAAAAAAAAAATTAAAAAAAAAATAAAAACATTACACAATTTATTTAAAAAAACACACAAAAAAAAACATTACAATACTTCAAATAAAGAAAACACACATTAAGCCGGGAGGCGCCATATATGCTCCGTAAGATCATGACGAAGAGCATGATGCACAGTGCGATCTCGAAGCTCCTTGCCGGTACGTTGGTGAAGTGCAATCCTTTCCTCAAACGTACGCTCCGGTAAGACGATTGGATCAATGTCGTCTCCATCCTCGAGTGAGCTTATGGCGTACCCCGCGTCTTCAACCTTCATGTTATTCAATATAACACAGGCGTACATTGTTCGAGTGATCCGATTCACGCTTTTTGATCTTGCTGGTTGGGTTAGAATGTGCCATGAGTTTTGAAGCCCTCAAAAGGCACGCTCGACATCCTTCCGGGCACTTTCTTGAAACTTTTTAAATTTCTTCCGCTTCTCATCTTGAGGGCATGAATACGACTTTACAAAAGTCGACCATTCGGGATAAATGTCGTCCGCGAGATAGTAACCCTTTTTGTAGTGGGTGCCATTAACAGTGAACGAGCTATCAGGTGCACGATCTTCAATGATTTCCCTAAATAAAGGCGACTGGTTCAGAACATTTATATCGTTGTTCGAACCAGCTGTGCCGAAAAAAGCATGCCAGATCCACCTATCGTATGACGCTACTGCTTCAAGCATGATGGTTGGATGACCGTGATCACCACGCGTAAACTGACCTTGCCATGCCTTCGGACAGTTCTTCCAAGGCCAGTGCATGCAATCAATGCTTCCAAGCATGCCTGGGAAGCCATGAAGCTCTTCATGTCGAGCGTACAAGCGTTGTATGTCCTCCGGTGTTGGCCTACGCAAGTATTCATCCCTGTAAAGTTCGAACACACACTTACAGTAATAGTCTAGATAACATCTTGATGTTTCTTCACCCATCTGTAGATACTCGTCAAGCGAGTCGGGATTGTAGCCATACGCCAACTGACGTATGGCGCATACACACTTTTGGATTGCACTGAAACCAACCTTTCCTCGACCATCAACCTGCTTGTCTTGCATTCTTTGAAAATGCAAAGGCACAGGACCTGGATGTCGAGATGGGTATGATATTATGTCGTTCACAATGCGCATGAACATAGGTCTAGACATACGGAATCGTCGCCTAAAGCAATTCAACGAATACTTTGGGTATTCGTTAAAGTAAGCTGCCATTAGGCGCTCGTCAGCACCATATCGATCTCTTTCGACGACCATACGGGGTATGTATGGTCTTGATGATTCACCTTGTTCAAGCAAATCAACACATTCGGCCATGATGCCAAAAAGCTCTTCATCATCGTCTCCAGTAGGAAACAAATCGGGTCTCGTGTACGTTGGTAAATTTGAATGAAACTGGTTGTTCATGATGATAGGTATACGAAAGTGTGTTTTGGTATAATATAGGTGAATATATGCAAGAGTGGTGTCAAATGGTGGTTCACTTGAAGTGTATATATAGCCATTTTGAAAAACTAGCCTGTTAAGGACTAAAGTTGTCACTTTTTTGAACCTGTTTTGAACTATATAGCCGTTTAGGGGCTAAAGTTGCCAAATGGTGAAACTTAAAAAAAAAAAAAAAAAAAAAAAACAAAGTTCAAGTTCGTCCCTGAAGGAACGAACCACCCGGACGAGTGAGGCGGACGAGAGGGGAACGAGTCCCACCCAATGGTGTGGACTCGTCCCTGTGAGTCGGACGGAGCCAAGGACGAACCATTGGCGAGCTTCTAACGAAAATTTCAGTAGAGGGCCCTATTTTATGTTATTGAGCAGGGCCTTCCAAAATCCACGGGACGGACCTGTCTTTCATAAAAGTTTACTATATATTAATATTGATTTTTTTTTCATATTATTTAATGCAACGAACTCTTGTTTAACAATGATTTGCTGACCTCATATTAATTAATATTTACATTTCTATATAGTTTAATTAATATTTACCAACTCTAGAATTACATATGTTTCTATTTATTAACAAAAGAACGGGCCCACCGCTTTTCCGCCTTTAAATGAGTGTTATAGTTGGTATTTTTCATGTTCTATAAATTTAAAACACGACCTCATTGTCACCACTATACCAATGACACATCAAACGTCATGAATACCTTGAGTGCCAAGTACTTCTTCACCTTCTCCTTCTTCAAAAGAGTCCCTAATCACTAATAGTAATCTCAACATTTCTATTAGTCACCGAACCCTAATTGCAAATATTAAAAATATGGTTAGGGTCTCGATTTTTGTACTTCAAGTATAGAGCAATGGCACCCGTAACGATGATCCCAACCAATGCCTTTACTAACAGGTTGATTAGATTATTATGTGTTTCAATTGGATCACATGGGTGGTGTTAACAGCCCAGGCAACCGTATCAAGATATTGTCCGATTTGGCTTAGCACCTCACGGTTTTGTTTAAAGCGCGTCTTGATAGGTAAGGTATCTAGTCCCTTATAAGTAGACTTTGATTTTCCTTCCGGCCGATGTGGGATCTAACAATCCCCCCCTCTCCCTATAGGGGACCACACAGGTACATCGACTCGGCCCTGGCTCTGATACCTGCGAAAATGGTGGTTGCTAGTCTCCAAAACGACGTCGTTGCTAAAGATGATCGCATCGCCCGAATCACTTCCGCTATTCGCGTCATTCCAGACTTCCCCAAACCAGGGATTTTGTTTCAGGATATAACAACTTTGTTGCTTGATCCGGTTGCTTTGAAGGATACAATTGATCTGTTTGTTGAGAGATACAAAGATAAAAATATCTCTGTTGTTGCTGGTGTTGAAGCAAGAGGTTTCATATTCGGTCCCCCAATTGCGTTGGCTATTGGTGCAAAGTTTGTTCCTATGCGAAAACCAAACAAGCTTCCTGGACCTGTTATATCAGAAGAATATTCGTTGGAGTATGGCACAGACAAAATTGAGATGCATATTGGAGCTGTACACGAAGGAGAACGTGCTCTTGTAATAGATGATTTAATTGCAACTGGTGGAACTTTGTTTAACAATGATTTGCTGACCTCATATTAATTAATATTTACATTTCTATTTTTTTTTTTTTTTTTTTTTTTTTTTTTTTTTTTTTTTTTTTTTTTTTTTATTTTTTTTTCATATTATTTAATGCAACGAACTCTTGTTTAACAATGATTTGCTGACCTCATATTAATTAATATTTACATTTCTATATAGTTTAATTAATATTTACCTTTCTAATAGTTTAATTAATATTTACATTTGCTGACCTCATATTAATTAATATTTACATTTCTATATAGTTTAATTAATATTTACCAACTCTAGAATTACATATGTTTCTATTTATTAACAAAAGAACGGGCCCACCGCTTTTCCGCCTTTAAATGAGTGTTATTCGGCTTTATTAAACTTAAATAAAACCATTTACATAATATATTCCTTTCATTAACAAATACCATTTTTCTCTAAACCTTATCTTACACTTATACTATGATTTCTTTTTTTCGGTATGCCGCTCCGCGAGCAAGGAGCGAGAAAACAAAGTGGGCTGTGGTGATGTCAGAATTTGCACCTATTTGTATCTATTTAGTGATCAGTCCGCTAGTTTCTTTGATCCCACTCGGTGTTCCTTTTCCATTTGCTTCCAATAGTTCGACCTATCCAGAAAAATTGTCGGCCTACGAATGTGGTTTCGATCCTTTCGGTGATGCCAGAAGTCGTTTTGATATACGATTTTATCTTGTTTCTATTTTATTTAAAGCGCGTCTTGATAGGTAAGGTATCTAGTCCCTTATAAGTAGACTTTGATTTTCCTTCCCGGCCGATGTGGGATCTAACAATCCCCCCCTCTCCCTATAGGGGACCACACAGGTACATCGACTCGGCCCTGGCTCTGATACCTGCGAAAATGGTGGTTGCTAGTCTCCAAAACGACGTCGTTGCTAAAGATGATCGCATCGCCCGAATCACTTCCGCTATTCGCGTCATTCCAGACTTCCCCAAACCAGGGATTTTGTTTCAGGATATAACAACTTTGTTGCTTGATCCGGTTGCTTTGAAGGATACAATTGATCTGTTTGTTGAGAGATACAAAGATAAAAATATCTCTGTTGTTGCTGGTGTTGAAGCAAGAGGTTTCATATTCGGTCCCCCAATTGCGTTGGCTATTGGTGCAAAGTTTGTTCCTATGCGAAAACCAAACAAGCTTCCTGGACCTGTTATATCAGAAGAATATTCGTTGGAGTATGGCACAGACAAAATTGAGATGCATATTGGAGCTGTACACGAAGGAGAACGTGCTCTTGTAATAGATGATTTAATTGCAACTGGTGGAACTTTGTGTGCCGCTATCAGTCTACTTGAGCGGGTTGTAGTCAAAGTTGTCGAGTGTGCTTGCGTTATTGAATTGCCTGATCTTAAGGGCCGGGACCGATTAGGAGACAAGCCACTGTTTGTGCTCGTGAGTTGATTGTGACGGTCATTATTACTTAAGCGTTGATTGCTATTACTGGTTCTAGGGTCTCATAGTTGGTATTTTTCATGTTCTATAAATTTAAAACACGACCTCATTGTCACCACTATACCAATGACACATCAAACGTCATGAATACCTTGAGTGCCAAGTACTTCTTCACCTTCTCCTTCTTCAAAAGAGTCCCTAATCACTAATAGTAATCTCAACATTTCTATTAGTCACCGAACCCTAATTGCAAATATTAAAAATATGGTTAGGGTCTCGATTTTTGTACTTCAAGTATAGAGCAATGGCACCCGTAACGATGATCCCAACCAATGCCTTTACTAACAGGTTGATTAGATTATTATGTGTTTCAATTGGATCACATGGGTGGTGTTAACAGCCCAGGCAACCGTATCAAGATATTGTCCGATTTGGCTTAGCACCTCACGGTTTTGTTTAAAGCGCGTCTTGATAGGTAAGGTATCTAGTCCCTTATAAGTAGACTTTGATTTTCCTTCCCGGCCGATGTGGGATCTAACAATCCCCCCCTCTCCCTATAGGGGACCACACAGGTACATCGACTCGGCCCTGGCTCTGATACCTGCGAAAATGGTGGTTGCTAGTCTCCAAAACGACGTCGTTGCTAAAGATGATCGCATCGCCCGAATCACTTCCGCTATTCGCGTCATTCCAGACTTCCCCAAACCAGGGATTTTGTTTCAGGATATAACAACTTTGTTGCTTGATCCGGTTGCTTTGAAGGATACAATTGATCTGTTTGTTGAGAGATACAAAGATAAAAATATCTCTGTTGTTGCTGGTGTTGAAGCAAGAGGTTTCATATTCGGTCCCCCAATTGCGTTGGCTATTGGTGCAAAGTTTGTTCCTATGCGAAAACCAAACAAGCTTCCTGGACCTGTTATATCAGAAGAATATTCGTTGGAGTATGGCACAGACAAAATTGAGATGCATATTGGAGCTGTACACGAAGGAGAACGTGCTCTTGTAATAGATGATTTAATTGCAACTGGTGGAACTTTGTGTGCCGCTATCAGTCTACTTGAGCGGGTTGTAGTCAAAGTTGTCGAGTGTGCTTGCGTTATTGAATTGCCTGATCTTAAGGGCCGGGACCGATTAGGAGACAAGCCACTGTTTGTGCTCGTGAGTTGATTGTGACGGTCATTATTACTTAAGCGTGGAATTTGCTATATTTGATTAATGAGTGTTATTCGGCTTTATTAAACTTAAATAAAACCATTTACATAATATATTCCTTTCATTAACAAATACCATTTTTCTCTAAACCTTATCTTACACTTATACTATGATTTTGTGCTAGCTATTGTTTACAGGTGGCTCATCAAGCTAGAATTGCATGATGATGCATTCGGGTAAACAATGAGAGTACTAGGTGATGTATATATATATATATATATATATATATATATATATATATATATATATATATATATATATATATATATATATATATATATATATATATATATATATATATATATATATATATATATATATATATATATATATATATATATATATATATATATATATATATATATATATATATATATATATATATATATATATATATATATATATATATATATATATATATATATATATATATATATATATATATATATATATATATATATATATATATATATATATATATATATATATATATATATATATATATATATATATATATATATATATATATATATATATATATATATATATATATATATATATATATATATATATATATATATATATATATATATATATATATATATATATATATATATATATATATATATATATATATATATATATATATATATATATATATATATATATATATATATATATATATATATATATATATATATATATATATATATATATATATATATATATATATATATATATATATATATATATATATATATATATATATATATATATATATATATATATATATATATATATATATATATATATATATATATATATATATATATATATATATATATATATATATATATATATATATATATATATATATATATATATATATATATATATATATATATATATATATATATATATATATATATATATATATATATATATATATATATATATATATATATATATATATATATATATATATATATATATATATATATATATATATATATATATATATATATATATATATATATATATATATATATATATATATATATATATATATATATATATATATATATATATATATATATATATATATATATATATATATATATATATATATATATATATATATATATATATATATATATATATATATATATATATATATATATATATATATATATATATATATATATATATATATATATATATATATATATATATATATATATATATATATATATATATATATATATATATATATATATATATATATATATATATATATATATATATATATATATATATATATATATATATATATATATATATATATATATATATATATATATATATATATATATATATATATATATATATATATATATATATATATATATATATATATATATATATATATATATATATATATATATATCTCTCATATATATATAAAGAAATAATAAATATGATATTTTTATTGTAGGGTATATATATATATAACTTGAGGATTGTAGGGTTATATACTTGTATATTCAGGCGGCCCTCTTTTACCAAAATAGAATCTCTAAAACCCAGATATAAGATTGTCCACCACTAAGTATCTGCAAGCGATGTGCAATATACATTGTCATGCATAAAGGTACATTTGGTTTCCCCTTAAACTTTCTTTTGCTATATTTTTTATTCCCATTCGTTGCCGATTGATTTCAGGAAGCTTGGATATATATCTAGTATTTATGCATAATGTATTCACAAGTTTATAGTTCATTCTTTTTATCATGTTTAAGTTAATTTCGTACAATATAGTCAATGTGTATATTTCCTTCTTTCTAGCCCATTAAAAAATTGGGACAATGTTAGCCCATATATTAGCCTGCATAAAACTGAGTAAGTTAATCCATAATTACGTTTAGAAAAAAGTTTAAGAAAATGACAGCAGTTAGGCGTACATTAGAGCCAAAAACTCAGATTCCCTTGGTAAGTAGCTCTTATTCGTATAGTAATAAATTGCCCGATATGAAATCTAAAAGAAATAAAGATTCTTGCGTTTGCTTTCTTTAGTGTTTGGGCTTTTTGAAAAAATGAATGATTGTTCTTTCTTGTTTTGAATAATGTGTTGTATTTGATTTTGTAGACATTATTTTACAAGAGTTCAATTGAATTCACCACCATTCAATTGGATTCACCACCAAAGAAATATTATGTACAAATCCATACCGGGAGTGATGTGTTGTGGATAAGTTGCAACCAATGTAATGGTTGCCTTGAATTGAGTGGTCTTCAAGTACTAATTTAGTTATTTGTTGTTAATACTATTGTTCTTGAATATATGATTCAATATTATTAAAAATTTGCAGTATGGTTAAAAAGTTATCAAAATAGATTTGATCAACTACATAATAACTCAATGTTCCACTACCATCTTCATACGGAAACGTGTAACTAAATTGATCAGTGGAACGAGAACAACTAAACACTGAGACCAAAGAAGCTGTCGATGAGCTTGATGGATCATAGCACTGAATTGGAATTTGTTAAACAAAAAAAGAACTATCATCCATCACGAATAAGGTGTTTATTACTTTAACTTTTTAACCATATATGGTTAAAGGAAATGAAAAAGGGAAAAGAAAGTAAAAAAAAAAAAACAGAGTTATTTTCGAGTTAGAACTAATAAAAAAGGAAAGAAAAGGAAAGTAAAGGTAGAAAATGAAAAGGAAAAAAAAGTAAGGAAAAGAAAGAATAAATATAGCTTCAATGGTTATATTAATACTTCAGTAGTGCATCAGAGATATTTTCTACTATAAGTTTGAACTTTGCTGGTGGTGCTTTAATGGTTTTAAGACCTCAAGACTATCTACCATAACTGGACATGTTGGTAAGTTATACACTAGTCGTATGTGTTATTTACTCATAAACGCATTCTTTGTCTTGATACATAATGTTAAATATTTGTTACTAGTAAAAACAACATATTTGATCATCAATTATAGGTTTTTCATGTGATATTTCCAGCGTGGAGTTTCACTTTCGTGCATGGGCGGCTTTCAGAAAAATCGGGGTCAAGGAATTCTTGTTCTAGGAGGTAGGATATCTCTCATCTTTTGCAACTTCAGCAATTTATGTTACATTTTTTTTTAAATGTGTATCATTATTAATTTTTAGTATGATTTAATGCAGGTCTTGTTCTAAAAGTCCGATTTTTATTTAGAGTAAATTACAATTTTCGTCCCTGTGGTTTATATCAAATTTCACGTTTCATCTTTAGGTTCATGAAATTACGTTTTTCATCCCCAGGTTTGGAACTCTGTCAACAATTTTAGTCCATACCACTAACAGATATTAAAAAAGTGGTCACATGACTAGCATGCCGAGGGTATAATGGTCAGTTCCGTTTTTCAGGGATCAAAAGTGTAAAAAATGTAATTAACTCTGGCCAGACTTAATCAAAGTCTCCTCTCTCTATCTCATCTTCTTCCCTCTTTGTTCATCTTTTTCTCCAAAAGAAAAAATCCAGTAATGAAAACCTCAATATACCACATAACAAATCAACTCTTTTAATAATCTAGTAAGAATACGTATAATATATTTATGGATATTTCTATATCATATCTGGATCAATCTATCAGTAACCATATACATATGTCTCTACCTGGATTTTCTATATCTATACATTCACTCTTATATACATATATAATACATATATATATAGTAATATATATACATACACCTGTAAGATCATACCACCACAACCACCACCAAGATCCGACCACCTTATACCACCACCAAGATCCGTTCTCCTTGCCCCACCACCACCAATATTCCAAGCCGGATTTATTCGTATTTCTATATCTATACCAATTTATCTTATATATATAACTTTCGATGACCAGTGCGGGTTATCGACTTGGTGATTCTCGGCTTGGTGGTGGTTTCTGACGGCTTGTAACAGGTGGGGGGAGAATATAGAGGTGATGGAGTGAAGGTGAGTTGGCCGGAGATGACCGTAGATGGTGGCCGGTGGGGTTTGGTGACCTGTGGTGACTAGTGGGGTGCGGTGACCAGATCGAGGTGGTAGAAACAAATGTCACGAAAAAATGTAAATATGTAGCAGCCGATTTTTAAGAGATTCAGAGTAGAGTAGTGCTGGGTAAATATACTTCATAAAGTCAAAAGATTTATAAGTTTGCTTTCTAAGAATCAAAAGGAGTTGTTTACTTGTTTGAATATCGAAAGTAGCTTTCTTGTTAAACCAAAAAGCATAAGCCATAAAAGCCAAAACAAACACCAAAATAGCTTCTTTGTAAGGAAAAAAACCAAAAAAGCTAAAAGCCCTTGAAAAAAAGCTAGGCCAAACACCCCCTGAATATCGAAAGATGTATAAGTTTGCATTTGAATATTATAGATTGAACTTTTGGATGGGATATATATTGAGATCCGAGAATAAAAGGGTAAATCAAATTGTTTTTTAAATAGCTCTTGTTGAGTAGAATACATTTTTTATAAGATTTAGGAAGATTTAACAGGTATGATGAATAAATTAATGGCTATAAATACGGATAGATGAACAGATTTATAGATGAAAAGAGAAAAAGGAAAAAGAGATGGATATGATGATTATGATGATGGTGGTTGTTCTTGATGTAGAAGATGATGAAGATAAATATAGATTAAAAGAAATTAATTATTAAAAAGAGTTAATTATGCTTTTGGTCTCTGTAGATGGAACTGACCATTATACCCTCGGCATGCAAGTCATGTGACCATCTTTTTAACGTCTGTTAATGGTATGGACCAAAATTGTTGACGGAGTTCCAAAGCTGGGGATGAAAAACGTAATTTCGTGAACCTAAGGATGAAACGTGAAATTTGATATAAACCACAGGGACGAAAATTGTAATTTACTCTTTTATTTATGATGACCTGGGTGGTCAGCGGATTGGTTGGGCAAGTTGCGACTATAAGTATATATTTATCCGTGATCTTAGTGACAAGTAACTAAACATTTGTGTTTTTAATTGTTAAAAGGTATATTCCCTTTGTCCAAAATCCACTTGTGATTATTTATGGACATAGCACAAATAAGTTATATTTACACAGGAACTAATTTCCAAATAGAGAATCTTTGAACTATTCACAGAGATGAAAGAAGTAATCTGGTTGACACAATTATATTTGGTAATTTCTATAAGGAAATTTCTTAACAAGTTCATTGAAGTGATAAAAATAAGATAAACTCTTGAGAAAAATACATGTTTCAGCAAAATATCACCGTTAATATGCACTCACGTTAAGACAATCATTACAGTGATCTAACATAACAATTTTCCGGAAAAAGAAACTTCTATTGATGTTGTGTTATATATAGCAACTCATTCCACTAGCATTCTGTTTTTTTTTTTAATGTCAGATGCATCGTCTGTAAATGGGTCGACGAGCTCAACTGGTGGCAGAAGTGAAGAGACGCGAATGCTGGTGTAGAGTGTGAGCCTCTTGTAGCACCCAATTGCGGGGTTAGATGAAGTAGTATCATGATGCATATATTACATGGAAGAGCTTTTTGGCTTGCATAAAGACACAAAAATCACAAGTTTCTCTAAACATTCTCCCCCTAATTACACTAATACTCCTAAACTATTACGAAAATAAAACTATGTCGCAAATAATATATATATATATATATATATATATATGAAAGTGATCCGTACACAATCACTTTTTAGTCATACACCATATATGTTATTCATCTCTACAAGACCTTAAAGTATGTTTTTAGTTAGTTCCCCATTTTCTATGTTTAGCCTTCTCATATGTTGACCAATCTCAATCTTCCCTGTTATGAAATTAAGCCAAATGCATAATCAATTTAAAACAATAACTAAGAAACTTGTTGTGGCCAATCCTTTGTCTTCATTTATATAGTATAAGGTATCAAGTAGCATGTATTGAATGTAATTCCTTATAACACTCACTACTCTTGATTCATATATCCTGTTAGGTCCAGTTCACCTGGAACTGGCCAGTCACCAGTTTCCACTGACCAGTTCACCAGTTGCATCTGGTGACCAGTAAACTGGTGACCAGAAGATTTGTCGAGAAATATATTGAAGTCCAGTTGCACCGTACAGTTAACGCAACTGAAGACTTCCTCCAGTTTAGAACTGACCAAGTTGAAGAAACATTCCAGTTGAAGTCGAAGACAACAAATGGAAGAAAGAGAATGACAATGGCAGCGAAGCCCAGTTGACATTCTAGTCAGTTACAAACTGGAGACCATCAGTGGAAAGCCTTACAAAGCTTTACACTGATTACGAGGAATTGACTTGTATACTTTATGTACCTTTACCCGGATAATAAGCCTTATCTTATTATTTAAGTATTAAAAGGTACATAAAGGTGGTTGTGTAAAGTCACTGTAACATGCGACTTTATAACACTTTTTAAGGAATTAAATGCTATTCCTTAAATGCTTCCAACCACTTTTGTACGGCTAAAGTTAACATCCCAATGTTAACTTTGCCTATAAATACAGTCATTTCATAACTTAACGATTATGTTTCTCATTTCTACAATTAATTAAGATTACCAAATTAGTCAAGACAACTTCTTGAGTTCATTTGGGTGTGGCCACACAAACATCTTCAATTAATTAATGAGGGCGCCAAATGGTATCATACTTCAGTTGCAAATTGAAGGAACAAATCCTGTATTGACTACAAGTGTCTGGCCATGTCGTTTCTTAACATTTCTGAAAATAGCCCTTTATTACTGCCTTGTTCAGGACAGTTAGAACTACAATCAAGAAATGCAATCCACACAAGCATAACTCACTTGTATCTCAAGTCAAAGGATAAATAAAGTAACCATTTCACGAATTTCATTTAATGACGCCGATCCATAAAATGATAATTCGTTCTGTGGGGTAAGTCCAATATTCACCTTTTGAATATCATGTGAGTTTGGTACGATCCACCATCTTCAAAATATTCCCTTAAATATTTTCACCAATCTCTCACAATTGTCTTACTTTAATTATATTCCCATATAATTAATCGACAATAGACATTTAGAATATTCACCTAATATTCATGGATTAAACATGCAAATATAGGACACAATTATTATAGAAATGAAACCACTTATACCGCGTATAAAAATTCATTTATTAAAAATAACAATTGTTTAACATCCCATTATCCAAATACTAATCACAGATTTACATGATATACCTTAGCAATATTTAAGACCTAAGCCTTCTGCATGCTTATTGAGCTTTCCCTTCGACAATGCCTTTGTAAAAGGATCCGCCAAGTTATTATCTGTGTGAACTTTGAGTAAATTGATTTCACGTGATTCGATTTGCTCTCGAACATAGTGATATCTCCTTTGGTAATGTCTGGCACCTTTTTGAACCCCAGGTTCATTGGCAATGACAATTGCTCCAGAATTGTCATAGTACAGATCCATAGGTGTGTTATTTGATGGCATCACATCAAGTCCAGAAATAAACTTTCTGATCCAGACAGCTTCCATTGCTGCATCCGAAGCAGCTATATACTCAGACTCTGTAGCAGACATAGCAACGGTAGATTGCTTCTTGCTTTTCCAATCTACTGCTCCTCCATTCAAAATGAAGACATACCCTGACTGAGACTTGGTATCATCCTTATCAGTCTGAAATCCAGCATCACAGTATCCAGTGACTTTAAGCTCTTGATCCGGATTTCCTCCATACACCAAAAACAATTCTTTAGTAGCACGCATGTACTTAAGAATGTTTTCACAGCAGTCCAATGATCCTTTCCGGGATTTTGCTGATATCGGCTTACTATATTTTTCGCGAACGCAACATCAGGTCTAGTGCATCTTACCGCATACATGATAGATCCCACCGCAGAAGCATAAGGGATTCTCTTCATATGCTCCACCTCTTCAGGTGTAGAAGCACCATTCTTGTTGGATAAACTAAGTCCTTCTTGCATAGGCAAGTTCCCGCGCTTAGAATTTTCCATCTTGAATCTTTTCAAGATCTTATCTATATACGCACTTTGACTTAATCCGATCAACCGTCTACTTCTATCTCTATAGATTTTGATTCCAAGTATGAATGCTGCTTCACCCAAGTCTTTCATAGCGAAACACTTTCCAAGATAAGATTTGACGTCTTTCAACATTGGAATGTGATTTCCTATTATCAATATGTCATCGACATACAAGACAAGGAAAGTAACATTACTCCCACTAGCTTTGCGATATACACATGGCTCATCAGGATTCTGAACAAAATCAAACCTTTTGATCTCTTCATCAAACCTTTTATTCCAACTTCTTGATGCTTGCTTTAGTCCATAAATGGACCTTTGAAGTTGCATACTTTGTTGGGATATTTAGGATCGACAAAACCTTCTGGTTGTACCATATAAACTTCCTTGTCAATAAGACCATTCAAGAAAGCGGTTTTGACATCCATTTGCCATATCTCATAGTCATAGTACGCTGCTATGGCTAAGATGATCCTAATAGCTCTAATGTCCGCAACGGAGAAAAGGTTTCCTCATAATCAACTCCAAAGAGTTGAGTATAACCTTTCGCCACAAGACGAGCTTTATAGGTGTGTACATTTCCATCCATGTCGGTCTTCTTCTTGAAGATCCACTTACACCCAACGGTTCTACCATTTGGTGGAAGATCAACCAAGCTCCAGACTTGATTGTCTTTCATGGATTTATTTCCACATTCGCAGCTTCAAGCCATTTGTCAGATTCCGGATCTGATAATGCAGCATTGAAATTAGGAGGTTCACTCAAATCTCCTACTACGTGTTCTTCAGACTCAATCATAAGATTTAATCTATCACGAGCACGTATTGTCCTTGAGGACCTACGAAGTGGAATCGCTTCATCTTCAACTTGTAGTTCATTTTGAGATTCATCTCTTTGAACATTCTCCCCCCCCAAGTTGAAGATTGCTAGTGTCTTTAGAAGTTGACACATCTTCTTGATGCTCATCAAGTTCAACAATCCTCCCACTGTCTTCTTGAGATATGAGTTTTTCTTCAAAGAACTCAGCATATCATTTGACACTGACAGTGTTTTCCGTAGGAAAGTAGAAGTAGTACCCATATAACAAATCACATAATTGCACATCAACAAAATGTCACACAACATATACGTCCCAAATATCATCATGCACGAAGTACACTTTTCAGCCCGACTCTTAAAAGAGTAGGGGAGGCTACGAAAACTCACCTTTGCCTTGATTTACCGAATTTAAAGTGATCTAGAACGTCAATTAATTGCCAACCGATCACAACCTATCATAATGTACATGTACACATCAATATATATAAATATAGAACCACGTCCTCATTTAGCATTTTTGAACTTTAGAATTGAACCCGGGATTTGAACGCGTATTTAAACATAGTAACTATCCACTGCGTCGCAGTGAGCCAGGACCAAGCTCACTGCGCCGCAGTGGCTAAGTCAGACCAGAAAGCCGAAACAATTCACTGCGTCGCAGTGAGCCAGGGCTAAGCTCACTGCGCCGCAGTGGCTTGGGCAGCCCAGAAAGCCGAGACAATGCACTGCGCCGCAGTGAGCAAGGACCATGCCCACTGCGCCGCAGTGGCTAAACTGGACCAGGGCCAGTAACAATGCACTGCGCCGCAGTGAGCAAGAACCATGCCCACTGCGCCGCAGTGGGTAAACTGGACCAGGGCCAGGGCCAGTAACATGGCACTGCGCCCAAGGCCAGTAACGGCACTGCGCCGCAGTGGGCCAGAGGAGGGCTCACTGCGCCGCAGTGACCACAGACTGCAGCCAGCACCTGCAGGTTATGCAGGAACCACGAACAAAAACCCCCAAAATCTCAACATTTACGCCATGAATTCGACTTGCACAACTCCAAGACTCATTTTCAAACATAGTTAAACATAATTGAACATAACTAAGCATGTTTCATCATCCAAAACCAACCTTTAACACATTTTCTTGTTAAAATTCGATCTTGACCCATTTGAACACAAAATCGACCCAAAACCTAGTTTTTGACTCATAAATCGTTTTGAAGAGTTCCTTGGCCCGTTTCTGGACATAACCAACTCATTTGGACATAACCCACTCAAAAGTCCCATTCCAAAACATGACTTTTGACCCAAATCGCATTTTGACCTAATTTAGATAACTAGAAACCCTAATTTCGGATTTTGAAGCTATAAAGACCAAAAGTGCTTAGATTTAGATGAAATACAAGTTTAACAACTAGAAATGATGAATTTAAGCTAGAAAACACTTACCAAAACTTCCACAAGCAATCAAACCCGATTTTGACCTAGTTGAAGCTTTTCTTGCCCTTTGAGACTTGAAATCTTTGATATGATGTTAGAATGATAATAAGGATGATGATTTTGTTATTAATCTAGTTGAACTAACATAAATGACCAAGAATTTAGAGAAGGATTGAGAGTGTGAGTATTAAGTGAGATGGGAGAGAGAAGTGTAAGAGAATGGAATGAATGGATGAAAAAGGGATAAGGTGGGGAGGGTTGGGTATATCTTGGATGGGTCATGGGTTGGGTACAACCCACGGATAGGATCCATATTCATTTTACTAGTTGACTTAATTGTCACCCAAAAGTAAAGAACCGACTAGCACTAACCAATGGTCTCGACTTGCCCTTAAGTCTCTAGTTGCACAATAAATTGACCCATATAAACACATTGCACTCAAATGACCCTTAGATTGCACTTGAACATGTATTAATTAAAACAAAACTTAGGAAACGTACCCATAGTCAAAAGTCAAAATGCACGGTTGTTACATTATTCCCCCGTTAAGGGAATTTCGTCCCGAAATTCGATGGAACCCTAATCATTAAACAAATGCGGATATTTTGACTTCATGAAGTCTTCCCGCTCCCAAGTGAATTCGGCTCCACGCCTAGCATTCCAACGGACCTTGACTATCGTATAGCGCTTTTTCTTTAGCTTCTTGAATTCACGATCTACAATTAAATGAAAATGACTTTTGTAAATTAAGGTAGAGACTTGAACGAATAAGCGAGTTTTTAGCGAAACGTTAAGTTAAGTTATGTTTGTGGATTCGTTTTGGCATTTAAGGGTTAACGTTTAGCTATTTGTCGAATTTAGCGGAGCGGGAGCCTACCCTTTTGGAGTCTAGGCCGGCCCCCTTCTAACCCCTCCTCCTCCACCCATTTCATTCTATCTTCTTCTTCTTCTCTAGTTCACTTCCAAGAACAAAAACACACTCTCATTCTCTCTATCTCTCTCTAAGATTCTTACACCAAGATTATGGTTTCAAGTTAGATGAGTGCTAGAAACATCATCTATTTCATCTCCTTTGCATCATATCAAGATTTGGGTCATCAAAAAGTGCAAGAACATCCTCTTTTGGGTCAAATTCGGGTAAAGCTTTTGGAAGAAGAATTAGTAAGTGAAACTCATCCCTTAATCATCATTTTATGTTTATTAACTTGCTTCTAGTTGATTACAAGTAAATTCGGGTCACGAATCGGGTCAAAACGTGATTAGGGTTAAATTAGGGTTTTGAAATGGGTCAAATGATTTGGGCATGAATTTGATGTTATGATTCGGGTTTATGAGGTGGGTTATGTTCAAATGAGTCTGTTATGTTCAGAAATGGGTCACGAAGTTGTACAAATCGATTTCTTGGTCTAGGTAGCAAGAAATTTGGGTTTTTGGTTCGTGGCTCCTGCATAACCTGCAGGTGCTGGCTGCAGTTTGTGGTCACTGCGGCGCAGTGAGCCCTCCTCTGGCTCACTGCGGCGCAGTGCGTTGTTTCGGCTTTCCGGTCTGACCTAGCCACTGCGGCGCAGTGAATTGTTTCTGGTTCTGGTCTGACTAAGCCACTGCGGCGCAGTGAGCTTAGTCCTGGCTCACTGCGACGCAGTGGATAGTTACTGTGGTTAAATGCGCGTCGATTTCCAAATGTTAATAACTTTTAAACCGTGTCTCCAAACAAGTCTTATGACCTATCGTTGGAATCGTAAGAGAGTCTACTTTCACATGGTATAGTCCTTTTGATCTGAATCCTTGTCCATTTCTAAAAATGTCGATTCAAAGTGTCTTGGTCATACCCCGGAAAGTCATTGAAGCGTTTGTGGGGTTGTGACTTGACTTGAACCTAATAGACCAGCTCGTTTAGGGTTGTTAAGGTTAAAATTGATTGTATTGTGATGTACCTTGTTAGGTTGTGGACACGTGGCGGTTGTTGGACATTTAAAGCTCGATATTAACTTGTCGTTTTGCTTGGAAATCAAGGTGAGTTTCGTAGCTCCCTACTCAATTGAGATTCGGGCTGAAAAGTGTACAACCTTGTGTGCTTACTTGCTTGTGTGTGTGCATTTATATGTGTGCTTTGATTGATGACATAGTTCAATTGTGCATACGCTTGATTTTCTCGATTTATGACATGACTTGTTTGTGCATATGTTTGTGTGTCTTGGGTGATGACATTGTTTAATTGATGGAAATGTTGACGTACAAATACGTGGTTGTTATATGATTATTGTATGTGTGTGTTGAGTTGTTATAGGTTAGTTGTGTATATATGGAGGACGGTAATGCCTTTGAAAGGTGGGAGATGTGGTGGGAAGGCTGCGGGTGACCCTATATATAAGCATCAAAGGCCTTTCAAAAGTAGTATCGTACGAAGTATATACACATGGTATTATTGGTTATGTGTGGACATTTGGAGTACATGACGTGCATTTGAGTACATTTGCGTACATTACGTGCATTTGAGGTACATAACGTGCAATTGAGTACAATGAAGTACATTACGTGCAATTGAGTACAATGAAGTACATTACGTGCAATTGAGTACAATGAAGTACATTACGTGCAATTGAGTACAATGAAGTACATTACGTGCAATTGAGTACAATGAAGTACATAACGTGCAATTGAGTACAATGAAGTACATTACGTGCAATTGAGTACAATGAAGTACATTACGTGCAATTGAGTACATTTGAGGGACATTGTTAGACATGTTGGCATTATAGAACTTGTTAGATACTTATTGATATCATTATTACTTGTTCTTGTTTATTATGCGCATTCTAACTATCTTGAGTAGTTCATTTTTGTGAGTACATGTGTGAGGATTATGGATTGATGGAGCATGATTGTTCTTATTTATATTTAGGATAGTTGTACATACATGGAAGACGATGATACATTTAATGAGTTGCGGATGTGGTGGGAAGGCTGCGGGTGACCCTATATAGTCATCTATTCCTTAAATAAGTCGTATGAAATGTATGTGCATTGTGTTTTGGTTGAGTTGGTGGACAATTGAGGTGAAATGTGTGCATGTGCATTATGGACATGTTTGAGGTCATAGTTCTTGTTGATACTAGTTGTTATTGACATAAATTGTTCTTGCTCATTATTTGCATTCTAGTTATAGTGTATTGCGTTCGATGAATGCATGTGTGATTAGGTGGTGTTATGAGCCAACCTAAATTGAGTACTTGTGCCTTTTATGGACTACGGTAAGTGTGTTCCTTGCTCTTTATGCTTGTTCACATTGTGAATGGCTTTGGCATTAGATCCTTGTCATTGCTCCTACGAACTCACCAACCTAGTGTTGACCTTGTTTAGTACACTTTTCAGGTATTCAAGAGAGTCCAAGATGTGTCGATTGATTGATGCTAGTGCTAGAGCTTGGGCTTGGACTTACATGGATCCAGGATTCATTTGCCCTTATTTTGCAATATGCATTATGTACTTGTTTGTAGATGTTGGATTCACCGAATCCCCCTTTATTTCATATAGTTCATGTTCTACGATAATCCCATGCATACGCTATATCTTTTCGGTAGTATTTCGAGCCTAGCTCGGGGTGTTACAGAATGGTGGCCCATGCAGGGTCGTAGTGAATTAGGTGGTTGACCTAGACTACGGCTTAAGTAAAAACTCTTCAATGCAACGTGAATTGTATGAACCTTGTAAGTGTCCACTAAGAGTTCGTAGGCAGGATCGTTATACATAATGAAATGAGTACATTTGGACAATGTGTTGGCTTGAGATGAGTGCTATGTGATCAACGTGTTGTTTTGTGAAGAGTAATGTGAACAATATGTTATGTGGGACAAGTACAATGTGATAAATGTGATAACATGAGTACAATTGGGTTGATATGGACAATGTGTTGTTGTGTGATGGTCAAGTGCATGAGGTCAATGTGGTTATTGGAAGTAAATGAGGTCATGTGCATATTGTTGGATTGAGATGATTGAATCGATATTGTTTGATGAATTAGGGCAAGATGAAGTTATGGCATTAACATGATATAATATTGTGGCAACCCTAAAAGAGCCCGATCAACTCTTTTATGGTTACCCGGTATTATAACAAGTTAATGACATCACGGATTGCACCCGTTTGGCTTAGAGTATAATATGGATCCGATATGCTTAATGGGAGTTGATTGGGTGGAGGGTTAGCCGCTGGTACACCCTGTATACATACCCGGTCAATAACTATGGAGCATATCAGATTCGGATTATACTTTGGACCACTTGATTTAGTTGCTTGTGATGTGATGTGTTGAATATGAGTACTTGACTATGTTGGTGGACAAATGTTGTGAACTAGACATGAGAACATGATAGATAATGATTACTCGAGAACTTTGATATATTGTCCTTAGTGTGTTGATACGAGACAAGTATGATATGTTGGTATGATAGCATGATATATGACAGTTACTTGAGAACATTTATATATTGGCCTTAGCGTAAAGACATTAAAAATGTGTAGTGTGTTGGCATGAATGCACTAACTACTATTGTGGGTTGGTGATGAACAATTAGTGTGAACTTGATATTATAGCATGATACATAACGATTCCCCTAGAACATTAGTACTTTTGCCTTAGTGTAAAGGTATCATCTATGTGTGACATGTCGGTACGAGAGCATTGACTACTTGTGTGACTAACATGTAAGAACTTTGAGACTAACCTTCGGGTCCTAAACTTTAAGATCTTTACTAGGGTGGATACAATTAACCGTATCGGTAGGTGAACTTTTGCGGCGGGTACTACTGAAGTTCGCAACGATCCTAATGTGGTGACGGGTACATTTACTCTAAACGATAATTATGCCAAGGTGTTATTTGATTAATGATGCTGAGCATAGCTTCGTTCCTTCGATAGATATACATCCTCGTGCCTTAAACCATTTGCTTGATATTGAAATGGTCAATGGTGCTCTAACTAGACTTAGTCAAATACTCCGTGGTTTTTCTTGACTTTAAACAATGTAGATGTATTCATCGATTCTATGTCATTCGATATGGGAAGTTTGGCGTCATTACGGGCTTAGATTGGAGGTTGACGATTAATGCGGTTATTGGTTGTGGTGGAAGAGTGGTCAAGATACCCTTGTTTAACGATGAGGTCTTAAGAGTTCAATTTGAAACATCAAATCCTTTTAGTTCAGAAGTACTTAGTGCTACCGCTACAATAGTTGAGTTGAAGACCATCCCTTTTTGTTCATGACCTTCCCGATGCACTTCTGGACGATTCATCTGGTTTACCCCCGTCTCGACAACATGATTTTGTATCGAACTAACTCCTAACGTCGCATCCGTAGCCAAAGCCCCTTATAAACTCGCCTTAACGGAGATACAAGAGTTGGAACCTCAACCTAAAGAGCTTCAAGAGAAAGAGTTCATTCATCCTAACCAATCGCCATGGGGAACTCCTATTCTGTTTCCAGGGAGAACGATGGGTTTTTATGAGGTGTATCGATTTCCGGGCAGTGAACAAGCTCACGATGAAGAACCAGTATCAATTTTCGATAAATGAGGACTCATTTGATCAACCAGAAGGTGTTAATCCCTCCTCCAAGATTTACCTTCACACAGGATAGAGCCAACTGCGCGTCCATAATAATGACATCTCAGAGACAATGTTTCCTACAAAGTATGTGCATCTAGGATACACCGTGTCCCTTTGGGTTGACTAATGCACCGACGGTGTTCATGGGCTTGGTGAATGCGGGTGTGATGGCCCAACTTGGACAAGCCTATCACTACCCTTATTAATGATATACTTGTTTACTCGAGGATGAAGGAAGATCTTGCCAAACATTTACGCGAAGTGCTAGACTTGCTTAGAAAAGAGAATTTGTATGCGAGATTCTCCTAATTGCGAGTTGGTAGAAGAAGTTCATCTCCTCGGTCATGTGGTGAGTAAAGATGAAATTCATGTAGTTCCTAGCAAGATTGAAGCGGTCAAGAATTGGAGGCGTTGAGAGGGGCAAGATCATTTCTTATGCCTCCCGTTAACTTAAGGTGCATGAGGAAAACTGCCCCACTCATGATTTAGAATTTGGGGTGGTTGTGTTCGCTTGAAAGTGTTGGAGACATTACCTTAAGGCACCAAATGTGTAATTTACACCGATCATAGAAGTCTTCAACATATTTTCGATCAAGTGAGTTGAATACGAGACAAAGCAGATGACTTGAACTTTTAGTAATTATGATTGTGATATTCGCTACCATCCGGGCAAAGCTGACGTCGTAGCCGATGCTTTTAATATAAAGGAAAGGGTCAAGCCGAGAAGGACAAGAGCCATGAGTCTCACGGTGGAGCAAAGTATTCGTGATAGGATCATAGGAGCACACGTACAAGCTGCTTTACCGGAGAATTTTGGTAATGAAAGATTAGAGGGAATAGAGCAACAATTCGGTATAAAGGAAGACAATGGGCTATACTTAATTGGAAGACTTGGGTTCCCATTTTTCGGAAATTTGAGGACATTTCTCATGAATGAATCCCACAGGTCGGCATATTCGGCCCATCCGGGCTCGGAGATGATGTACTTTGATAGGAAGGACTTTATTGGTGCAACCGGTGACACCGGAGTGGAAATGGGAACAGATTGCAATGAACTTCATTACGAAGTTACCGAAGACAAGAAGTGGTTGTGATACTATATGGGTGATCGTAGATCGGTTGACAAGTCGGCTCGCTTCTTAGCCATTCGTGAGACCGACAAGTTTGACACCATGCGCATTTGTACATTGAAGAAGTGGTGTCTAAGTAAGGAGTTACGGGTTCTACCGTTGCCGAAGGAAACATCCGGTATAACTAAATTTTTGGAAAGCCTTTTCAACGAGCAATGGGTACTCAACTTGACATGAGTACGGCGTTTCATCCTTAATGGATGGACAAAACTGAAAGAACCATTCAAACGCTTGAAGACATGTTGAGGGCTTGTGCTATCGACATTGGTGGAACTTGAGAAGATCATTTACCTTTAATTGGGTTCTCGTGTAATGATAGTTACCATGCGAGTGTTCAAAGGGCTCCGTCTAGGGCACTTTATGGTAGAAAGTGTCGTTCTCCACTTGCTTGAGTAGAGATTGACGGAAGCCAACTTATAGGGCCAATAATAGTAGTCGAGACAACAAAGGCGATTTCTCAAATCAAGGAGAGATTACAATTGGTCGTGAGAGACAAAGGAAATACGCCTATGCGAGACATAGACCATTGGAGTTCAATATGTGGGTGGTTATGTGCTTGTGAAAGTCTCCCCGTAGGAAGGTGTCATTCATTTGGTAAAGAAAGGCAAACTTAGACCAAGGTACATTGGACCTTTGAGATCATTGAACGAGTGGGAAAGTGGCTTACCAGTTGAGGCTACCTCGAGAAATAACGGTGTGCATGATGTGTTCCATATTTGTAACTTAGGGAAGTGCTTGACGGATCCTACATTACATATGCCTATGAACGAGATTCAAGTGGATAAGAAGCTCAATTTTGTGGAAGAGCCGGTAGAGATCTTAGACCGGGAGACCAAGAGGCTAAAGAACAAACATCACACGATTGTCAAAGTTAGATGGAGTGCAAGACGCGAAATCGAGTTCATTTGTGAACGAGAGGACCATATGAGATCTAAGTAACCACATATATTCATTAACTAGGGTTTTGTCGAATTTCGGGACGAAATTCCTTTAACGGGGGAATGATGTAACAACCGTGCATTTTGACTTTGACTATGGGTACGTTTCTTAAAGTTTTGTTTTAAATTAATACATGTTCAAGTGCAATCTAAGGGTCATTTGAGTGCAATGTGCTTTATATGGGTCAATTTATTGTGCAACTAGAGACTTAAGGGCAAGTCGAGACCATTGGTTAGTGCAAATCGACTTTTACTTAAATAACATCTAATTTAAACTAGTAAAATGAATATGGATCCTATCCGTGGGTTGTACCCAACCCATGACCCATCCAAGATATACCCAACCCTCCCCACCTTATCCCTTTTTCATCCATTCCTTCCATTCTCTTACACTCCTCCCTCCCATCTCACTATACTCACACTCTCAATCCTTCTCTAGATTCTTGGTCATTTATGCTAGTTCAACTAGATTAATAACAAAATCATCATCCTTATTATCATTCTAACATCATATCAAAGATTTCAAGTCTCAAAGGGCAAGAAAAGCTTCAACTAGGTCAAAATCGGGTTTGATTGCTTGTGGAAGTTTTGGTAAGTGTTTTCTAGCTTAAATTCATTATTTCTAGTTGTTAAACTTGTATTTCATCTAAATCTAAGCACCTTTGGTCTTTATAGCTTCAAAATCCGAAATTAGGGTTTCTAGTTATCTAAATTAGGTCAAAATGCGATTTGGGTCAAAAGTCATGTTTTGGAATGGGACTTTTGAGTGGGTTATGTCCAAATGAGTTGGTTATGTCCAGAAACGGGCCAAGGAACTCTTCAAAACGATTTATGAGTCAAAAACTAGGTTTTGGGTCGATTTTGTGTTCAAATGGGTCAAGATCGAATTTTAACAAGAAAATGTGTTAAAGGTTGGTTTTGGATGATGAAACTTGCTTAGTTATGTTCAATTATGTTTAACTACGAGTCTTGGAGTTGTGCAAGTCGATTTCATGGCGTAAATGTTGAGATTTTGGGGGTTTTGTTCGTGGTCCCTGCATAACCTGCAGGTGCTGGCTGCAGTCTGTGGTCACTGCGGCGCAGTGAGCCCTCTCTGGCTCACTGCGGCGCAGTGCTATCTTAGTCCTGGCTCACTGCGGCGCAGTGAGCTTGTCCTGGTCTCACTGCGGCGCAGTGAGCTTAGTCCTGGCTCACTGCGGCGCAGTGAATTGTTCTGGTTCTGGTCTGACTAAGCCACTGCGGCGCAGTGAGCTTAGTCCTGGCTCACTGCGACGCAGTGGATAGTTACGGGTGATTAAATGCGCGTCGATTTCCAAATGTTAATAACTTTTAAACCGTATCTCCAAACAAGTCTTATGACCTATCGTTGGAATCGTGAGAGAGTCTACTTTCACATGGTATAGTCCTTTTGATCTGAATCCTTGTCCATTTCTAAAAATGTCGATTCAAAGTGTCTTGGTCATACCCCGGAAAGTCATTGAAGCGTTTGTGGGGTTGTGACTTGACTTGAACCTAATAGACCAGCTCGTTTAGGGTTGTTAAGGTTAAAATTGATTGTATTGTGATGTACCTTGTTAGGTTGTGGACACGTGGCGGTTGTTGGACATTTAAAGCTCGATATTAACTTGTCTTTTGCCGATCAAGGTGAGTTTCGTAGCTCCCTACTCAATTGAGATTCGGGCTGAAAAGTGTACAACCTTGTGTGCTTACTTGCTTGTGTGTGTGCATTTATATGTGTGCTTTGATTGATGACATAGTTCAATTGTGCATACGCTTGATTTTCTCGATTTATGACATGACTTGGTTGTGCATATGTTTGTGTGTCTTGGGTGATGACATTGTTTAATTGATGGAAATGTTGACGTACAAATACGTGGTTGTTATATGCTTATTGTATGTGTGTGTTGGATGACTATTAGGTTAGTTGTGTATATATGGAAGACGGTAATACCTTTGAAAGGTTGGAGATGTGGTGGGAAGGCTGCGGGTGACCCTATATATAAGCATCAAAGGCCTTTCAAAAGTAGTATCGTACGAAGTATATACACATGGTATTATTGGTTATGTGTGGACATTTGGAGTACATGACGTGCAATTGAGTACAATGAAGTACATTACGTGCAATTGAGTACAATGAAGTACATAACGTGCAATTGAGTACAATGAAGTACATTACGTGCAATTGAGTACAATGAAGTACATTACGTGCAATTGAGTACAATGAAGTACATTACGTGCAATTGAGTACAATGAAGTACATTACGTGCAATTGAGTACAATGAAGTACATAACGTGCAATTGAGTACAATGAAGTACATTACGTGCAATTGAGTACAATGAAGTACATTACGTGCAATTGAGTACATTTGAGGGACATTGATAGCCATGTTTGGCATTATAGAACTTGTTAGATACTTATTGATATCATTATTACTTGTTCTTGTTTATTATGCGCATTCTAACTATCTTGAGTAGTTCATTTTTGTGAGTACATGTGTGAGGATTATGGATTGATGGAGCATGATTGTTCTTATTTATATTTAGGATAGTGGTACATACATGGAAGACGATGATACATTTAATGAGTTGCGGATGTGGTGGGAAGGCTGCGGGTGACCCTATATATAAGCATCCAAGATTCCTCAAATGTAAAGTCGTATGAAATGTATGTGCATTATGTTTTGGTTGAGTTGGTGGGCAATTGAGGTGAAATGTGTGCATGTGCATTATGGACATGTTTGAGGTCATAGTTCTTGTTGATACTAGTTGTTATTGACATAAATTGTTCTTGCTCATTAATTGCATTCTAGTTATAGTGTATTGCGTTCAATGAATGCATGTGTGATTAGGTGGTGTTATGAGCCAACCTAAATTGAGTACTTGTGCCTTTTAAGGACTACGGTAAGTGTGTTCCTTGCTCCTTATGCTTGTTCATATTGTGATTGACCTTGGCATTAGATCCTTGTCATTCGTTCCTACGAACTCACCAACCTAGTGTTGACCTTGTTTAGTACACTTTTCAGGTATTCAAGAGAGTCCAAGATGTGTCGGTTGATTGATGCTAGTGCTAGAGCTTGGGCTTGGACTTACATGGATCCAGGATTCATTTGCCCTTATTTTGCAATATGCATTATGTACTTGTTTGTGGATGTTGGATTCACCGAATCCCCTTTATTTCATATAGTTCATGTTCTACGATAATCCCATGCATACGCTATATCTTTTCGGTAGTATTTCGAGCCTAGCTCGGGGTGTTCAGAGGAGTAAGCTGTTGAACTATTCCACAAGCTTTAAGATAATCTTTAAACTCTTGACTTAAGTATTCACCACCGCGATCCGAAAGAAGGACCTTGATGGTTTTACTGAGTTGATTCTCCACTTCACTTTTAAATTCCTTGAATGTTTCAAAGACTTCATGTTTATGTTTAATCAAGTAAACATAACCATAACGACTGAAATCATCCGTAAAAGTGACGAAATAGTTAGCACCTCTCCTTGACACATGTCTAAATGGGCCACATACATCCGAATGTATTAGTCCAAGTAGCTCTTTAGCCCTTTCTGGTTTATTTTGAAAAGGTTTCCTTGTCATTTTGCCGGAAAAACAAGATACGCATTTTTCAAATGATTCATCATTTGTTTGTAAGACACCATCCCTTTGAAGTCTTTCAATGCGTTTCTTGCCAACATGAGCAAGTCGACAATGCCAAAGATAAGTCGAGTCCGAATTGGGCTTGACTCGTTTGCTAACATTATACATTGAATTATCCTTTGAATCACAACCACGCATATCAATTTCATAAATACCATCACAATCAATAGCATCAAAATAATGAACATTATTTCGAGAAACTGAAATACCAATATCATTAAAGACATTAACGAATCCGTTGTTTTTCAACAAAGAAACTGAAATAACACCTCTAGTAATAGAAGGTGCATAATGACAATTGTTCAAAACAATTATTAAACCACTAGGTAAAACCAAATGATAATCGCCGATCTCTTCTACAGCTGCAGGTAGGCCATTTCCCACGAACAGTTGTAAAGATCCCGGCTTCAGCTTCTTTCCCCTTCTAAGCCCTGTAATGAATTACAGATATGAGTACCACACCCAGTGTCGTAAACCCATGAATTCCGCTTAGAAAATGAATATAATTCAATGTGAAGAATATACCTGAAGTCCCGGACGAACCGGGCTGCTTCTTCTTCAACTCAGCGAGATACTTTGGACAATTCCGCTTCCAATGACCCACTTCATTGATAACAAGTTTGGTCCTTAGCCGGATGTTCCTTCGCTGGAGGGGTCTTCTTAGGTTTAGGAGCAGCAACAACTTGCTTTCCTTTACCTTCAACCTTGCCCTTTCCCTTCGGTTGTTTGCCTTTTTGGACCTTTCCCCCCTTGATCATGAGAACTTGGGGAGTAGCAGTTTTCTTCGGAATCTTCTTTTCATACTCATTAGCCATGGCAAGAAGTTCTGTAACGGTTTTATTCATGCTATGCATAGTATAATTGCGTGCAAACTCTTCAAAATCCTTAGATAAGGACTTGAGAATCATACCAATTTGTACTGGCTTTGCATAAGCATAATCCAACCTATCCAACTGCTCAAAATATCCTTTCATTTTAAGGATATGAGCACTCACCGGTGTTCCTTGTTCATGTCACAAGTCATGAAGTACATCGATAAGATCGAACAACTCCACTCCAGCTTGCTTCTCGAACATAGACTTGAGTTCAGTAAGCATATCACATGGAAATGAATGCTCAAATTGCCTTTGTAGGTCAGCATTCATGCTTCCCAACATCAGACAAGCGACCTCATTATGTCTATCATATGCAGCCGCATATTCTGCTAGTGCTTCATTAGAAGCATTAGCTTCAGGAGCAACGGGTCTTGGCTCTTCAAGGACTTGGTATTTCCTTTCAGCTCTCAAAACGATCCTGAGCTGACGATACCAATCATTGAAATTTGGCCCAGAAAGCTTTTCCCTTTCCAACATCGACCTAAATACCGATTGGTGTATGTTTTGAGTGGTATTGTTTGTTGCCATCCACAAAACAGACAAAAGTTCAATTATCAGTATTCCGATAATTACCCTTAAGAAATGTAATTTTACCCTTGTTAAATTCATCTAACAAATTACTTTCACTAAGGCTAGGATCCAACTTGACATATAATCATTTCATCAGTTGATCTGCTAGAAATGACGATATTCAAAAGGTAATCGAAAATCGATAATTGCATTCATGCAACTCCTAGATTTATGGGACTTACAACAACACTGTAAAGGGGTATTAAGTGTTTTGTAAACATGTTTGTCCCATCTTATGCCACGGGTTAAGGTCTCACCTCTTAACTCGTTTTAAGTCGCCCAATTAAGAACATGTAGATAGTCCACCGCTGTCTCACAACGAGTGGTAATCTACCTTGAAGAGATACAATTCACCTACGTCTCACGTAGAGCAAAAAGCACTGGCAAGTGTTCTTAGCAAAGTGGGTGGCATTGACTTAACTTTAAATGGGTAATGCATTTGATATGAATCAAAGGTTTATGTTTGAAGACTCATGCATAATCTTCGAAACATAATATTTAATGAAATCTCTATTTCGATAGTTCTTAGTCAAGTTTATTTTAAAACCAATTTTTGCATCATCTTTATACAACTTATAAATAATACAAAAATTAATAAACATGCTAATTCCGAACTACTTAATCAAGTAACAAGTTAAGGTAGGCCACCTAAACATGGTCACTATGGTTCATGCATATGTTTAATCCCGGCTCCCCCTTCCGAAGAAAAGGACCACATACATCAAGTTTCCTTGATTGCGTAAGCCTTTAAACAAAATAACTAACATTTAGCACATAAACACATAAATACATGCTGTCTGGAGATTTCCAGTAGATTCACGACCAGTTTAAGCCTGTTTCTGGTCCGATTCAGCTTTCGACCAGAACTAAAAGTTGTAGCCCTATGAGTCGACAATCTACAGTTTAAATTTCGACTTCCAGCTCATTACCGATTAATTGTTATGAATTTTTTAGTAAACTGTCGCAGATCAGAAAATTTACACGAAAAATTCACATTGTCACACAATTATCTTATAATTAACCCTACTTATTGGATCATTATTCTTTGCACAATATATCTCTATATATTCAGTAAAATCACAATTGATTTTGCATGAATTTCTTGTGATTTTACTATTATTTAACAACTTTAAATAATTAAGATACACATAATCATGCAATTCATCACATAAAACATGTCAATTCACAATTCAAAACTTGCTTGAGGGTTTCAATCTCCATTGAATAAGGTTAAAATTTTAATTAAACAAAAAAGAAAAACCCTTATATTATTTAATTAAACAACCGATTTTAATTAATGAAAAATAAGAAAACAACCTTTAATTATTTAACAATTAATTAAAATCAACCAACCCTTAAACCCCCCTTCAAGTTTTGAACTTTGTAATTAATAGATCACATATGTGGCTCTGATACCACTGTTAGAATATATCATATATATATAAACACGAGTAAGCGCAACGGAAGAAAACGAAACATATATGCAATCATATTAATCAACAAAGAATAGAACTGAGTTGTGTACCTTTTGCAAAGCTCCAATAAAAATATAATAACAATAATATTATTATCAAGTAGGGTTTAAAACAAAACACCTCTACGATCGCACACTAGACACCCCGTATAATGTATGCTAGTACCCCGATCACTTAACCGAACAACCCTTTGTTCTAAAACTTTAATCTTCAAAGAAGTAATTCCCCTTAATAAAAAAGAGAATCGGCACTTCAAAGAATTGTTCTAAAACCTTAATCTTCAAAGAAGTAATTCCCCTTAATAAAAAAGGGAATCGGCACTTCAAAGAAAAAGGGAGCAAAAGGAGGGGAAAAGTAATGTGAAATTATGTGTGTGAAAAACCAAGAATTAAGCCTCTATTTATAGGACTTAATTAGGTTTGGTGGAATTTGACCACTTGGTGGAATTTGACCACTTGGTGGAATTTGACCACTTTCACATTTTTAATCCTCCTTTTAATTAATTAAATACAACTAACCCTTTAATTATATTTAATTAATCATTTCGTGATCAAACTAATTAATATATTACTTTAACATATCAATTAATATTATCGAGTTACCGTGTCTTTTTGTGTGACCCCGTAGGCTTAAACTATTCCCGGACATGCGATTTATAATAAAATGATCACACTCCAACAGTGTGAGCCTCTTGTAGCACCCAATTGCGGGGTTAGATGAAGTAGTATCATGATGCATATATTACATGGAAGAGCTTTTTGGCTTGCATAAAGACACAAAAATCACAAGTTTCTCTAAACATTCTCCCCCTAATTACACTAATACTCCTAAACTATTACGAAAATAAAACTATGTCGCAAATAATATATATATATATATATATATATGAAAGTGATCCGTACACAATCACTTTTTAGTCATACACCATATATGTTATTCATCTCTACAAGACCTTAAAGTATGTTTTTAGTTAGTTCCCCATTTTCTATGTTTAGCCTTCTCATATGTTGACCAATCTCAATCTTCCCTGTTATGAAATTAAGCCAAATGCATAATCAATTTAAAACAATAACTAAGAAACTTGTTGTGGCCAATCCTTTGTCTTCATTTATATAGTATAAGGTATCAAGTAGCATGTATTGAATGTAATTCCTTATAACACTCACTACTCTTGATTCATATATCCGTATACATATATCACATTTTGAATATATTTTCTCATTTAATAAGCATCCTTGTGATCATAGAACAACACCCCAAAGAAACATACAGATCATGGTGTCGAAAGGATAAAGAAAACCTTGAGCCGAAAGTTCGGATAAATGATAAAATGGATAAAACAAGCAAAACTAAAATGAGAACTAGACTCATAAACTAAAATGGGGACTAGAATGCGAATAGACCGCATTTTGGGTTTTTGTCCTTCAAAGAGTGTAATTCGGTTTTCGCACAGATATGCAGATCGGTTTTTAAAACATTATCATAAAAATGAGTTTAGGTTTTACTTGGTCACACTTGGAAGAAAACATATACTTGCAGTTCGAGTTTTATGCATTAACATAATATAAAATCTTACTTTTCTGGTTTCTCATATTTGCAGTAACAAGAACAAAATAGAACTAACTACAAAAGCCGAACTGCAGCTCAGGCTAAAGCCGAACTAAAACTAAAACCAGAACTAATGACCGAGGCAGACACAAGCTTATACACGAGGAAGCATGCACTTCAGGTTTTTAACAAACCACTGCAAACTACTTTCATTTTGGGTTTTCAATACTGTAAGCGCACAAAATTGTACCTCATGTTTTTGAACAAAAGGATTGGACGATTTTGGCCGAATCGTATCCTTGACTAGCCGATCCCGATTCCGATCCCGAGATATCAGCCAATACGGCGGATGTTTACAACACTGGAAGTGAGAATGAGTCGAGCCAAGTCAAGTTTCAAAAACTTTAGGCTTGTTTATTTTTTCTATAATTGATCAAGCTTGAGGTAGTATAAATATTCAAAAATGTGTTCAGGCTCTGCTTGTTATTGTTCGAGCTCCATACTCGTTTATCTTTTTAGTAAGTTCTAATTTCTAGGCGTTGAATTCAAAAATTCTTCTTATTAATTACTTGAAATAGAGCTCAAAAACTTTCATTTATGATAATATTTAAACTAATCTTGTATTTGTTTTATATAATTAGAATGTCTTTAGTTCTAATCTGCTTATTAGCATGATTAAATAAGTATTTTTATCCATGTAATAGAAGGCCGACTCGAGTGGCTCGTGAAGCTTGTTCGGCTCGCTTGTTAAATAGCTAAACATGTAACAACCCTCAATTCCGACGAGGATAATTTACTTTGACTTATCTAGACATTTATCCCTAGAGGTTTATTAAGAGAATTTGTCTTATAGATATTAAGGCATTGTGATAATTGCCCTCTAGTACAATGAAATGCCCATAGATGAATAATTATCTTAGAAATGTCAAACACAATAATTATAACTATTCAAGACAATCTCAAAGTGATTATATAATGACAATCTTATAAGAATGTAATTTAAACAATCAAATACCTAAGAATCCAAATAACTCAACAACTCAAATAGTTACGATGTACATTGATAAAATTTACAAGTCAAATACATATATATACATATACATGCACGACATATGTGTACATTTACAACACAACATTCAAATAAGTTATACAATTATATATATATATTATATATATATATATATATATATTATATATATATATATATATATATATATATATATATTATATATATATATTATATATATATATATATATTATATATATATATATAGACATTATTCTGTTATTATATATATATATATATATATATTTAAATAATATATACATACACATACACGTATATATATATATATACATACACAAACAATCAAATTGGTGACTACATATATTTCTTATGAACCTAGACTAATAACACATACAAATGCATACAAAATGTTTTAAAAACTTTAACCCAACACCACACCACACTAGTTAACCAATAGCCACCTTTCTACCACTTCATTCCACCAATGACCAAGCCCCCTACTCTTTTTCTTGCCCTTATTCACGTGCTCCTACCCTCCCACACACCTCACTCTTCATTTCAAAACACACACACCAAGGAAACACCTCTCCAACTCTCTCTAATTTTCTGCACTCTTTCTTCTTATTTTTCGGTTCAAACAAGGCAAAATGGAGCTTGAATCTAACTAATCTAATGTAATAATAAGTTCCATTGAATTAACACCCCAACAAGGCGGAATTATGAGGGTTACACAAATAGCACAGCACGACATGGTAATTATGTAGAGTAAAACTAAATGCATAAATAGGATTCAATAATCCATACTAACCATTCAAGAATGCAAGTACCGGATCACACATAAGCATAACCCTCAATCGGGAATAATGAATCACGGATCCATGGAAAAGTCCAAGTCCAAATCCTAGCATGCAATGAAACATCCAATACGTCTTTTGATTCACCTGTTCACCTGAAAAGTGTACTAAAACGCGTCAACATAAAGTTGGTGAGTTCGTAGGGGTAAGTAATAGGAATCAAGTGTCGGGATATCAACCGTTAACGATATACGAGGATTAGAATACCTAATCACGTCAAAGAAAACCCTAAAAGGGTATACGTTAGCACAAGTCAATACAATAACGTCAACGTCTCAATAATCGACAATATAAATATAACAACGTCAATACAATGACGTCAACGTCTCAATATTCCTTCATTTTGTAGCTCATATTCCCTTCTTTTCAAGCTTGCTACAACCAACAAACAACTCTTGGGCAGCCATCAAGAACAAGACCCAACAACACTCTTGATCTTCTTGTTTTGATCTTCAAAGGTTGTTAGCTTGAACTCTCTTGAATCTCACTTTACAAATCTTTGATATCTTGAACTAAAAACACATAGATCTACACATGCATGCATATTTAAAATATTGATCTAAAAGAAATAATTATGAATGCAAGAGATAATGATAGATTTAGTGTAAAAGTGCTAGATCATCACATGCATGTTAAGATTTGCATTAGTTTGGGTTTATTTTGATTTGGGAATTGAGATGGATGAAAATACAAGTTTAATTATGATCAAAGTAGCTTAATATTCTGATTTTTATAGAAGTAACATCAAAAAGTATGAACACATAACTAAAACAAGCAAGATGGTGACCAAAATACAAAACCGAAATGCTTAATCTCACAACTATGAATCCACCTTTTCAATCTAATAATTTTGTTCATAATATTGGCCATGGAATCTATAAAAATGGAATAAGATGATGAAGGAAATAATAAAATAAGTTTTGGAGCATTCGGAATTAAGAAAATAAGGGTTGGGTAATTTAAATGAAGCAAAACATGCATTTGTGTTTCCAAGAAAACTCACAGATTCTGTCTTCATATTTGGAATGGATAAAACACACATGTGAGGACCATTTCATGAAAAGTGACCAAAATAAAAGTTGTAGATATATGCGTCTTTTTTGTTTGGACCATTTCTCGATTTGTGCGTGTCATCCTTGCGCAGGAGCCATGCTAATCTTCGCTGTATCGTTCCAATTTTATCGAATGTCCCCAAAGGGACTGTAGATATATGCGTCTAGTTTTAGCACCAACTGGAATCAAGTAAAAAGGATTAACAGAACTCAAGTTATTCATTTTTAAGTGCACTGTGGTCAAGCTGGCTTTTTCACTTAAAGATAGGTCATGTTCAAGGATTTTTAGTTTTCAATACGTAAAGGTTCAGGACTTTTCATTTTATGGGGATCATATTCAATGTGTTGAGAAGCTAAAATAAAATCAAGGGATTTTTCAAAGCTTGTTTCGACCTTGAACTTTTATAAAACATCTGGTTGCGCAAACAGCTACGATATTGTGTAGTCAAGTTAATGGAATTTTTACAATTAGTAAACGATGTCTAAAAATTTACCAAAAATTCATAAAAATCTCCAACATACTGAAGTTTCAGTAGAAAAATATCATGATCCATATAAATCACCATGACCATAATTCACTAGTCAACATTTCATAAAAATAAGTGTTAAAACAGAAAAATTCCAAGTAAAAGCTCTTTACAACAAAATAAGCTAAAAATCACTAGATTGTAACTTTAATCAACTCCAACAATCATTAGTATAAAACTTTAATAGCAAAAATCATTAGTATAAAACTTAACTTGGTTGTTTAATAGCAAAAACAAGTCTAAAGATCACTTCGGTTCATTTGAGCACAAACCGAAAGCCACAAATTTCACAAATCACACCACCACCAATATCACGAATTTAAACACTAAAATATAGTGTACATTCTGTAAGTATTGAATTAAGGATGAAGATCCATTTAAAAGACTTGATTTGCCTAAGAAATGAGGCTAAAATCCCTATTCGGTGTACGGTTTTAACACTTGAAACCTCTAAATGATAAAAACATAAGAGAGGTTGAATTGATATAAATTATGGGTATTAGAAGTTACCCAAAATGCCTATACTTTAAAGCCAATAAACTAAATGGAAATTTCAAAGTTATATTAACTAAGTAATGATTAAATGGCAAATAAAAATAATAAATTAAATTAATAAATTTGAGTCATTATATACTTATGAACGCCAAATATATGGAGTTAATGAACACCATAATGATCAAGTGGAACAAAAGATACAATCGAAACCACAACAAATGTAAACCAAGAATTAAACGTATAAACAAATGTGGCATTTCTAAGTGATGGCTTAAGATAGGAACTTATGTATATTAGTCATCTCGTAGGGATAGTCTTGGCTTGAAATGTGATTGACGAACATGACGGATATACGATCAAGGAAGCGATTGATGGGAAGTACCCATTTTAGATAGGTGAATATAATGTGCGGCATAACAAGGTGAGTCATAGCCCCCTTTCAAACTCTTTTATGTGTTTAATATAACACCTGTCGTTTAAAAATATGGATTTCCAAAAATTTTCGCCTAACGGCGTCAAAAGAAAGCGGAAGTAAACTTTAAAAGTCCAAACCACAAAATCTGTTTGGTTCATTTATTAGTTGGTGTTACCAGCCATATCATCAAAACAAGTTCAAATGGAAACCCATCGGTTGCCCAACATGAAACAACCGACCACAATACGAGTACAATTCATAAATATCATAACATAATGCAAAAGTCTAAAGTGAGCAGCCACTATGGGTAAACTATAGCCATCTTCAAGTCAATCTACCCATGCCTCGCTCTTATTCATCATCCACCACATAACTTGCTAAACCTGAGGGGACAACACATTTCAAGAAACAAGTGTTAGCTAACGAATTAGCTAAGTAAGATAACACATCATTAATAAAACATTTGTCCAATTAAAACATTATATAAAAGTCGTATTACATCATTAAGGCACAGATCATCTCAAAACATCACATCTTTGCATTTAACATCTTTCATATAGGATAGATCATCCTAAATGTGCCTAATCATCTTTAGCATCTTCACATATCACATCTAAACATCTTTGTAGTGGTGACATAAGTCACACCCGACTAGATGGATAAACCTTACGGCTGTCCATCAATGTCGTTAAGGAATGGCAAGCCAATCCAGGAGTAATCCGTATGTTCATGACAAATGGGGCTGGTCAGACCTCCCGTATTACTCTTCACATCTATGACCATGTTGCAAGGAGCCACCCGAGCAACCACATCTACGCACCCGCCGGGCAAGGGCAAGTACGGGTTAAGCTTAACACTTTCACATCTAATTTACGAGCTCGATTTCACATCTCATATAGTTTAGGTGTTTACACTACCTAAACAATTATCACATATACATCTTTACGTTTGGGCCCTTAAACGTGCACGTGTCATGGCAACCTAATAAGTCTAGTGAACTAGATGAACAAGCCATACCAACATGCACATTTCAATATATCTCAAAACATAGCATATCATTTCATTTCATATTATAGGGACTGCATATCAGGCCTCAATGGTCATTTACATAGCCCATATCACCTCCCGTGTAACCCCGAATACCCATAAGCAAACAAGATATCATTTGGGAAGTTATTATATGAAACCATGTTTTTGTTGAACCCTCAGCGTGTCAAAGTAGTGTATCTTACCTTGATACAGCTTACCAACAAGTTAAGAGTATCTTATAGTGCTTGCTAAGTGCTCCCGACAACCTAGAATGAGTATAAGATCGGTCTATAAGCTAAACAAAACTTAAGTACCAAACTGGACTCTTTTATGCGCCGCATGGAAGCCTCATGCGCCGCACAAATCCAATTCTGGGCATTTATGCGCCGCATGGAATAAGTATGCGCTGCATATTTCATCAAATTTTGTCACAGAAAGTATCCAACATTCTGAGCACCCATTCTATGCGCCGCATAGAATTTCTATGCGCCGCATATCGGGCTCCCATCTGAAATCCATTTTCAAAATTGGCAGATATACGCCTCATGAAAGGCTCATGCGCCGCATATCGCCCAGTTCGACCAAAAACCCAACTTTTAATCCTTTAATCGAATTCCATACGAACTCAAACCATTAATTCGACCTGGAGACATAAAATTAACCTTTTTGACATTACTTTTGATGACTTTAATCCTTCAATCAATCCTTTAATCCTTTACAACATAAATCACTCATTGAATCACCCGAATAACATGAAATCGGTAAACGTTTAATCAATTAACCCAACCCAAACCCCATGGTCTGGATTGAATACTCATCTATGACTCAAATAATCAGATTTCAAAGAGAATATTACCTATATTACCTGCACTTGATGTAAGGGATCTAAGATCTAAACAAAACTTGATCAAAACGGCACGAAACGGTTGAATCTTGAAGGAAACTTGCTTGGAGAGGGAGGGGAATCGGCTGGGGGTTCTTCACACACAAGATGCAGAAGTTTTGTGACAATTAGGGCTGCCTAATTGCCCTCTAACCCCTGTCCATCAACCCAATAAGTTACACTTAGGACCCCTCAACTTCTAAACTTAACTTTCTTAGCTTAATTCTGTTACCGGGAGACTTAACACACCAACGAGCACTTAATTACATCACTCTACCTTAATTACTTTCATTAACATCATATTAATCATTTCACATTAATCATATAAGCATTTAATCACATATGGACACATAGACTTAACGAACCTATCGTTAACTAACGGGAAAGTCAAATAGTCAAACACGAAAAGTTTGGGATGTTACAATTACCTCCCCCTTAAGAGGATTCCGTCCCCGGAATCTCATCAAAAATGAACAATTCTGGATACTTCTCTTTCATCACAGATTCGGTCTCCCAAGTTAGACTTTCACCATGGTTATGCTTCCATTTAATCAATACAAGATCAATCACCTTCCGGCGTAGCTTCTTTTGCTTTCTCCTAAGTATTGCTACCGGTTTATCAACCATTCTTTTACTTGGATCAATACTCACATCTTCAATAGGAATGACACTAGACTCTTCCGCCAAGCACTTCCTCAAATAGGATACATGAAATGTGTTGTGAATTTCATCCAATTCTAGAGGCAATTCCAACTGATATGAAAGGTCTTTGATATGCTTCAAAATCTTAAAAGGTCCAATGAAACGTGGACTTAGCTTTCCTTTCCTTCCAAAACGAATCACTCCTTTCCATGGAGAAACTTTCAGCATCACCCTATCACCAACTTTAAACTCAACCGGCATTCTTTTCTTGTCGGCATAAGTCTTCTGTAGTTCTCTGGATACATGAAGTGCTTCCTTTGCAATATTAACATTTTCAGCTGTGATCTCTATAATTTCAGGACCCGTAAATTGCTTCTCACCGGGCTCCAACCAACAACTTGGAGTCCTACATCTCCTACCATAAAGCATTTCAAATGGTGGCATTCCAATACTTGCATGATAGCTGTTATTATAAGCAAACTCAATCAGTTTCAAATGATCATCCCATGCTCCACCATACTCTAATACACATGCCCTTAACATATCCTCCAATGTTTGAATTGTTCTTTCACTTTGCCCATCAGTTTGAGGATGATAAGTCGTGCTCAAATTTACTCTAGTACCTAACTCTCGTTGAAGACTTTTCCAAAAGCTAGATACATACCTCGTGTCTCGATCTGAAACAATGGATAAAGGAACACCATGCTTTGAAACAATTTCATCTATGTACATCTTTGCCATCTTGGTCAATGGTACATCTTGTCGAGTCGCTAAGAAATGAGCACTCTTCGTCAACCTATCCACAATAACCCATACCATATTATTTCCCGTTGGTGTTCTAGGTAGATTGGTCACAAAATCCATAGTAATATGATCCCATTTCCATTCCGGAATCTCTAATTGATGCAACATTCCATATGGCTTTTTGTGATCAGCTTTTACACGAGCACAAGTCAAGCATCTTTCAACAAAATGTGCAACTTCTCCTTTAATGTTCGGCCACCAATATATAGGCTTCAAATCTGCATACATCTTTGTAGCACCGGGGTGAACCGAATATCTTGACCTATGAGCTTCTTCAAGGATCAACTCTCGGTTACCATCAAGCAATGGTACCCAAATTCGACCCTTATATGTCCTAAATCCACGGCTGTTCGTTTCCATCACAAGACGTTTCTTCTTTCCAGTACTTTCCTTGTCAATGTTATCCTTCGTCAAAGCCTTAAATTGGGCTTCCTTGATGCGGTCAAGTAACCCCGACTTAGCTTGTACAGCCATACTCATCAATCTACAAGAAAAATTCTGCACTTTTCTACTCAATGCATCCGCCACCACATTAGCTTTACCTGGATGATACTTAATTTCACAATCGTAGTCTTTCAGAAGTTCCATCCATCTCCTTTGTCTTACATTCATTTCCTTCTGTGAGAGCACATATTGCAAACTTTTATGATCCGTGTACAAGGTACACTTAGTGCCATATAAGTAGTGCCTCCAAAACTTCAAGGAAAACACCACAGCAGCTAACTCTAGATCATGAGTCGGGTAGTTCTTTTCATGAGGCTTCAACTGACGTGAAGCATAGGCAATAACTTTGTCCCTTTGCATAAGAACACAACCCAAACCTGAAATAGAAGCATCACTATAAACAACAAGATCATCGGTACCTTCGGGTAAGGCAAGGATCGGAGCTTCACATAACTTGGTCTTTAGCGTTTGAAAGGCCTTTTCTTGAGCTTCAGACGACACAAACTTCACCCCTTTCTTTGTCAACTCAGTCATAGGCTTAGCTATACGGGAGAAATCTTGAATGAACCTTCGGTAGTAGCCCGCTAAACCAAGAAAACTCTTGATTTCTGTGGGTGTCTTTGGCTGTTCCCATTTAGAGACAGCTTCAATCTTTGCATGATCAACTTTAATTCCTTCAGAAGAGATAACATGCCCGAGAAATTGAACTTCTCGAAGCCATAATTCACACTTGGAGAACTTTGCATACAACTTCTTCTCCCTAAGAACCTCAAGAACGGCTCTTAAGTGCTCACGGTGCTCTTCTTTAGACTTAGAATAAATCAGAATATCGTCAATAAAGACAATCACAAAATGATCTAAGAATGGGAGACATACCCGATTCATTAAATCCATAAAAGCGGCAGGAGCATTTGTCAACCCAAATGGCATGACAAGGAACTCATAGTGCCCATATCGTGTATGAAAAGCTGTCTTGGCCACATCTTCCTTTTTGACCTTTAATTGATGATAGCTGGACCGCAAATCAATCTTAGAGAAGTAAGAAGCACCATGGAGCTGATCAAAGAGATTATCAATACGCGGGAGAGGATACTTATTCTTAACCGTTCGCTTATTCAGCTCACGGTAGTCTATGCACATGCGCATAGAACCATCTTTCTTCTTGACAAAGAGAACCGGAGCTCCCCAAGGTGAGGAACTAGGTCGTATGAAACCTTTGTCGAGTAGCTCTTGGAGCTGAGACATTAGCTCTTTCATTTCAGTAGGAGCCAAACGATATGGTGCTTTTGCAACAGGAGTAGCACCGGGTACAAGATCAATCTGAAAAGTGACCTCTTGGTCGGGAGGAATACCGGGAAGATCATCCGGAAAGACATCAGAAAATTCAGAGACTACATCAACATTAGAGATAGAAGACTTCTCCTTTCGTGTATCGATAACATAAGCAAGGAAGTGATTCTTATTATGCCGAATGCAGTTGAGAGCCTTCATCAAATTAATGATCTTTATGCTCCCTTTCTTCTTATCTCCATACACAGAAATGACTTTACCATCCGGGGTAGAGAAACGCACGATCTTTTGAGAACATATAATAGTAGCATCATTTTGAGACAACCAGTCCATACCTATCACTATATCAAAACCAGCAAGAGTAGTAGGCAATAAATGGACCGGAAAGGAACGACCCTCAATCTCGATAGAACAATCATCATAACCCACATGGATGTCATTATAGTACCGTTAGCAATTTCAACCTCTATAGAACAATCTAGAGGAGTAGTAACTCTTTCGAGCCTAAGAGCAAACAATGTAGACACAAAAGACCTGTTTGCACCCGAATCAAAAAGAACAGAAGCAGGTTTTGAGTTAACAAGAAAAGTACCACTTACTACCCCATCGTTGTCCTTAGCAGCTTCCACTGTCATCTGAAGAGCTTGAACCTTTTGCTTTTGGGCAGCCACCTTCTTTCCATCATTCTTCATCTGAGGACAATCAGCAATCAAATGACCCATTTCTTGACACTTATAACAACGAGTCTTGTCTTTACAAACAGCTGCAGCGTTCCCTGGTTTACCACACTTATCACACCTCTTGGTCTTGTCGAAACATGGACCATCATGATAGGACTTACAAGCTGAACACCATGTGCTACTCTTCTTCTTATCCTTTTCCCCATTCGAGGAAGAACCACTTTTAAACCTCTTATTAGTATTTGATGACCCATTGAACCTTTTCTTGAATCCAGACTTCTTATCATCAGCTTTATCAACCACTTTCTCGAACCTGAAATCATCATCTAACCTTTTGGACTCCTTAATCGCAGCAGACAATGTAGTATGTTGCCTACAAAGGCCACGATAACTAGCAGGGAGACCATCACAATAAGATTCAATCTGATCAACTTCTCTACGAACCATGTGACCAACAAACTTGAGCTTTTCCATAAATGAGTGAGCATACTCAGTTATGGCACCGGGCTTAGCGGTTAAATCTCTAAACTCCTTCTCAATCAGCCTCAATTCACGAGTACCAACATATTCCTCCAAGAACTTCTCCCTGAAAGTACTCCAAGGCATTGCAGCTAGTACCTCGGGAGCCAAAGAAACAGTAGTAGATCTCCACCAATTGCGAGCATTCTTCTTAAGCATACGAGAAGCACACAACACCTTCATATCTTCAGGACAATAACATGAAGCAAACACAACCTCTATATCATCCAACCATTCCATAGCACCTACAGCATCCTGAGTACCATCAAACTCTTTCGCACCACACTTCTGGAAGCTATCATACTTAAAGTTAGTGGTACGAGGAGCAACCATAACACGAGGCTCCACCACATTTCCCCCACTATTCACATCAGCAACAACATTCTCAGGAGCAACCTGTGACCTTACAATGGATGGCTCAGCACGGTTTGAGCGGTTGGAATAGTTTCCATCAGTATGCTCATCCCGATGCAAGCTAGCTTCCCTTTCAGCTCTCATTTGAGCCAACTCTTCTTCAGTCCTTCTCAAATGGGCTCGAATAGCCCTCAACTCTTCATGCATTTCAGCTTGAGTAGGAATCTGCTCGATTACTGGGTTAGCCCGTTCAATTTCTGATCTAGTAGGCAATTCACTCGGTAATGGCCTTCGAGGAGGCCTTTGATTAACACCATTTCCAGCCCCATTCTGATCAGCTGGAGCATTGCTTGGAGTAGCTCTCTCACGTTGACTGTTAGTACGAGTGTTAACCATGTTGTCTACAATGCAATGACGACGGTTAGCAAAGGTTAAAGTGAGAACAAAGAGATTAAGGCTACATTACATCTATTTCAGCAACATATAAACACATTCATGCCTCAATCTACACTCTCACTCAGTCCCAAACCCGTCCTAAACATTTCATTTCAAAGGCTAAGCATTTCTACTTAAGCCTAACTCATCCTCTATCGGTTTAAGTCCAATTCCTATGGTAAACCTATAGTCCTTGGTTCACTTAAACCATTTTCCTGATACCACTTATAACACCTGGCGTTTAAAAATATTGATTTCCAAAAATATTCGCCAAACGGCGTCAAAAGAAAGCGGAAGTAAACTTTAAAAGTCCAAACCACAAAATCTGTTTGGTTCATTTATTAGTTGGTGTTACCAGCCATATCATCAAAACAAGTTCAAATGGAAACCCATCGGTTGCTCAACATGAAACAACCGACCACAATACGAGTACAATTCATAAATATCATAACATAATGCAAAAGTCTAAAGTGAGCAGCCACTATGGGTAAACTATAGCCATCTTCAAGTCAATCTACCCATGTCTCGCTCTTATTCATCATCCACCACATAACTTGCTAAACCTGAGGGGACAACACATTTCAAGAAACAAGTGTTAGCTAACGAATTAGCTAAGTAAGATAACACATCATTAATAAAACATTTGTCCAATTAAAACATTATATAAAAGTCGTATTACATCATTAAGGCACAGATCATCTCAAAACATCACATCTTTGCATTTAACATCTTTCATATAGGATAGATCATCCTAAATGTGCCTAATCATCTTTAGCATCTTCACATATCACATCTAAACATCTTTGTAGTGGTGACATAAGTCACACCCGACTAGATGGATAAACCTTACGGCTGTCCATCAATGTCGTTAAGGAATGGCAAGCCAATCCAGGAGTAATCCGTATGTTCATGACAAATGGGGCTGGTCAGACCTCCCGTATTACTCTTCACATCTATGACCATGTTGCAAGGAGCCACCCGAGCAACCAAATCTACGCACCCGCCGGGCAAGGGCAAGTACGGGTTAAGCTTAACACTTTCACATCTAATTTACAAGCTCGATTTCACATCTCATATAGTTTAGGTGTTTACACTACCTAAACAATTATCACATATACATCTTTACGTTTGGGCCCTTAAACGTGCACGTGTCATGGCAACCTAATAAGTCTAGTGAACAAGCCATGCCAACATGCACATTTCAATATATCTCAAAACATAGCATATCATTTCATTTCATATTATAGGGACTGCATATCAGGCCTCAATGGTCATTTACATAGCCCATATCACCTCCTGTGTAACCCCGAATACCCATAAGCAAACAATATATCATTTGGGAAGTTATTATATGAAACCATGTTTTTGTTGATGTCACACCCGCCCTAGACGGGGCGTGACGTACATGGATTCACAACACAAGATATACTGAACGACACAAAACGTTGTCGTTTTAAAATACATTTATATAAAAGCATTGTTCACAAATTTATATTACAATTTATGAAAGATATTATTCTTGAAAACATTTATTTAATATTAAACAATATTAAACAGTAGACAGAGACTTTAGCAAATTGACTTGTCTTTACTAGAGTCTGAGGGTAGGCCATGGTCCAGTATGTTGTATGCAGCGGAAAAATGTTCCATGTATAGAGTATCGTCTAGTTACCTGAGAATACATGCTAAAATACGTCAACATAAAGTTGGTGAGTTCCATAAGTTTTTCATATAGAAAATATAGTTTCACAAAATGCCAGAGTTCAGTGTGACCATTGCCTTACCGCAATGTCAAATAGTTATGATACAATATTAGCAAAGAGTATCATATGTTTTTAATTAAAATATAGAGTATGAACCACAAGATTTAAAGTAACTATTTGATCACACAATGGATCAAATAGAATATAAAAGTAGATACTGTATACATCAAGTTCTAAGCTCATGAACCGAAACTAGACAAGTGTGTGTTTATTTGCCTCCAGAGTAGGTACCTTGTTCAGGGTACCCTAAGCTTTCCAAATATAATGCATCCGTATCCAGTTGGTATGACCAACACGAATGGGGGTGCCTACCCCAATAGTACTATTCAATATACCCACGTTTATGTTTCCATAATTAATCGTTCATGATAGTGAGGACTTTGAGTGAACAGAGCAACTTAGAATCAACCATATATACATTTCTGGAATACTTGTGTTCATCATAACAGTAAAGAGTTTGTATTTTACCCCGAAGGTAAAATAAATAAAGTGGAGTTACAAAATATATATAATATATATATATATAATTTTGTATATAATTTTATAAATATACATATAAGTATATAACTTTGAAAATATACATATAAGTATAACAAGTAGTTTTATTGCATGTATCTCAGTCCCCAAATAAATGTATAAATAATTGAAAAGGGGAGTATGAAGACTCACCTTAGTGTTGTAGAAGAAAGATCACTTAGACGTACTTAATCTTGTGTGATTATCAGAGAGAAATTTAGAAGTGAATATATGATGGTGTGAGTTTTATGGTTAAACGAAGGTGGCTATTTATAGAAGGGGAAAACGCGTTAATCATAACGCGTTCGATATATTACGCGTAAACGTTTTAAATATTATAATATTATTATATTATATTATTATTATATTATATTATTATTATATTATAAAGTTAATCATGAATAAGGGGTATGTATATATATAGTGTTATTTTTGTCCATGCATTTAGTAAATTAGACCCGTGATTCATGATTTATAAGTTTTAAATATAAAGTAGATACTGTATACATCAAGTTCTAAGCTCATGAACCGAAACTAGACAAGTGTGTGTTTATTTGCCTCCAGAGTAGGTACCTTGTTCAGGGTACCCTAAGCTTTCCAAATATAATGCATCCGTATCCAGTTGGTATGACCAACACGAATGGGGGTGCCTACCCCAATAGTACTATTCAATATACCCACGTTTATGTTTCCATAATTAATCGTTCATGATAGTGAGGACTTTGAGTGAACAGAGCAACTTAGAATCAACCATATATACATTTCTGGAATACTTGTGTTCATCATAACAGTAAAGAGTTTGTATTTTACCCCGAAGGTAAAATAAATAAAGTGGAGTTACAAAATATATATATAATATATATATATAATTTTGTAAATATACATATAAGTATATAACTTTGAAAATATACATATAAGTATAACAAGTAGTTTTATTGCATGTATCTCAGTCCCCAAATAAATATATAAATAATTGAAAAGGGAGTATGAAGACTCACCTTAGTGTTGTAGAAGAAAGATCACTTAGACGTACTTAATCTTGTGTGATTATCAGAGAGAAATTTAGAAGTGAATATATGATGGTGTGAGTTTTATGGTTAAACGAAGGTGGCTATTTATAGAAGGGGAAAACGCGTTAATCATAACGCGTTCGATATATTACGCGTAAACGTTTTAAATATTATAATATTATTATATTATATTATTATTATATTATATTATTATTATATTATAAAGTTAATCATGAATAAGGGGTATGTATATATATAGTGTTATTTTTGTCCATGCATTTAGTAAATTAGACCCGTGATTCATGATTTATAAGTTTTAAATATAAAGTAGATAAAAGTGTGTTTCCCACTACTTCTTGGACGTTTCTAATGATAAATTTTCTTTATACTAGTAGTATATATTTATACCTTGTTTTAATCCTAGATTATCCATACGGGCTCCTATTGAGAAAATTCAAGTTTCTATAAGATCAGAAAATTAATATCTACCACTTTCATTTTAATAATTTTTACTCAACTAACTCCTGTGAGTGAGTTTTGGACGTTTATATTATAAGAATAAAGTATGAAAGCGATGTTTACTATTCAGCACTATTCACTTTTGAATTTATTCGGAAATCAGATTCAACGTTGAGTTTAAATTATTTGACGTGGGTCCCACCTTTATATTATTTTATTTTTTACCTTTTTACAATTTACTTTCTACCTTTACTATTTACAATTTACTTTTTACCTTTACTATTTAAAATTTACTTTTTACCTTTACTATTTAAAATTTACTTTTTACCTTTACTATTTAAAATTTACTTTTTACCTTTACTATTTAAAATTTACTTTTTATCTTTACTATTCACCGTTACTATTCACAGTCACTATTCACGGTTACTATTCACGGTACTATTCACGATCACTATTCACGGTCACTATTCACGATCACTATTCATAAATACAGTTATTGATAGTATAAGTATGAAAAGTATTTACAAGCAGCTCTCAAATAACTATTTGAGTTCTTGGCAATAATTATCCATAATTTATTAAAATATTTGTTCAGTTTATTATGCCATAAAATGTTTGTTCATATTGTTTGATGTACAGAAATTTTTAAATAGCACACATAATAGTAAATTAGTCAACCTGAAATTTTGGCGGTTGTCACATTTGAACCCTCAGCGTGTCAAAGTAGTGTATCTTACCTTGATACAGCTTACCAACAAGTTAAGAGTATCTTATAGTGCTTGCTAAGTGATCCCGACAACCTAGAATGAGTATAAGATCGGTCTATAAGCTAAACAAAACTTAAGTACCAAACTGGACTCTTTTATGCGCCGCATGGAAGCCTCATGCGCCGCACAAATCCAATTCTGGGCATTTATGCGCCGCATGGAATAAGTATGCGCTGCATATTTCATCAAATTTTGTCACAGAAAGTATCCAACATTCTGAGCACCCATTCTATGCGCCGCATAGAATTTCTATGCGCCGCATATCGGGCTCCCATCTGAAATCCATTTTCAAAATTGGCAGATATGCGCCGCATGAAAGGCTCATGCACCGCATATCGCCCAGTTCGACCAAAAACCCAACTTTTAATCCTTTAATCGAATTCCATACGAACTCAAACCATTAATTCGACCTGGAGACATAAAATTAACCTTTTTGACATTACTTTTGATGACTTTAATCCTTCAATCAATCCTTTAATCCTTTACAACATAAATCACTCATTGAATCACCCGAATAACATGAAATCGGTAAACGTTTAATCAATTAACCCAACCCAAACCCGATGGCCTGGATTGAATACTCATCTATGACTCAAGTAATCAGATTTCAAAGAGAATATTACCTATATTACCTGCACTTGATGTAAGGGATCTAAGATCTAAACAAAACTTGATCAAAACGGCACGAAACGGTTGATTCTTGAAGGAAACTTGCTTGGAGGGGAGGGGAATCGACTGGGGGTTCTTCACACACAAGATGCAGAAGTTTTGTGACAATTAGGGTTGCCTAATTGCCCTCTAACCCCTGGCCATCAACCCAATAAGTTACACTTAGGACCCCTCAACTTTTAAACTTAACTTTCTTAGCTTAATTCTCTTACCGGGAGACTTAACACACTAACGAGCACTTAATTACATCACTCTACCTTAATTACTTTCATTAACATCATATTAATCATTTCACATTAATCATATAAGCATTTAATCACATATGGACACATAGACTTAACGAACCTATCGTTAACTAACGGGAAAGTCAAATAGTCAAACACGAAAAGTTTGGGATGTTACATTTTACTTACGGGGTGAAAAGCATGAATAATTAAAACTGTTTTCTTTATATGAAATGATACTTTGAAAGAATGATTATGATATGGGAATTATATTGTATGTTCACTGTCAAACTGTTGTCACCGGTACACTACTATTAACTCAATAAGAGGCCTGTAGTTAGAGGGTTGCGCAACTAGGATTCGTCCCCTCACTCACCAATATGGCAGCGGGTTGACTGGCCACCTATGTGGCCGCCCTCATCTCCGGTCTGCCTAGGGGTGCTCTTATCTACTTTATATATATTATTGGTCGTCTCCATGGCACGACCCAATTATGGTTATTGCACATGATTGACAAAATATGCTTCTACTATTAATTCTTTGGGACTCACTATTATTGTTTGGACGCAAACCGGTCTTAGTGGCTCAAGATAAACTCATCAAATTATACCATTGACCAAGTGTTATTGATATTATTGATGACCGCATGGTTTGGGTGTGATATATGATTAATCGATTGATATATTTTTCTCTCACGATGATTTTGACAAATGAGAACTTTATAATTACCATGGATTCTCAACGCTTTGAAATGACATTATGGTATTTGGAAAACTTGATAGTTTGATATGGGAATTTTGTCGGTCATGTGGTTTGGGTATATTGATATGTAATAATATGTTTTCTAAGTTTTGAAATGGATATGTAACGAAATTTACCTGAAACCTATGCACTCACCAACTACGTTTTCGTAGTTGACACTTTATCTTCGTGCTTTTCAGGATTTAGCATAAGCTTTGAGGAATTATATGCATCGTGATTGTTTGCATTGCATTTTGGAGTCAAAGATCAAACCTTGTGATGGGCAATGGAATCCGCCTTGATCATTGTAGTATATCATTTCATGTATTTGTTATTTGTTTCGTGGACTTAATATCCAAGTACGGTGGACGCATTGTACTTGGGAATTGGTTCGCATGCGTGTACATTTGTAAATTCTCTTATCAAATAAAGCTATGGTGAATGTTTATCTATTATCCTTTGTAATGATACTCGACTTTCTGTACATCTCATTGTTCCGCCTTAGTTGGGTTGTTACAAAACGAGCTTTCAAATGAGCCGTACTAAAAAACAACTTTTTTAAGCTCGCACATTTAACTACTAGAATTTAATAACTCAGTTCGAGCTCGAAACAGTTAATCTCGAATTCGGTTTAAACAAGCACGAGCTCGAGAACAGCTTGACTCGATTCTCACCCTAGGTGACGGCGATCATGACCAGTGATGATGTAAAAGAAATCTTTATGAAATTGTTTAATAATGATGTCTTCATTTTGAACTAAAGACTATAAATAAAAAAAAAAATTCATCAAATGTTTCTTGTTTGTCGTAAAAGTAATTTAAGTTCTAGCCTTCTAGGTAGAATGGTATAGTTTTTCTTTTTTCTTTTTTATTTTTTTATGGGTAATAATCTAAAACATAGACATAAAAATATACCTAATGCCTTACTTTTTATTATTTATTATGCATCATCTTGTCCTCAAGCCTATTTTTAAATACACTAATTAAGCCTATTAACTATTTTCTATGTTAACTAGAAAGGACCTCGCGATGCAATGGTGTAGTAGTGGCGGTGGTGATAGTGACGGGTCGTGGTGGGGTGCGGTGCAGTGGTGATGTAATGACAAGCGGCGGCGGTGGCGGTCGGTGGTGGTGTTGATGTGTGTGTATGTGTGAGAAAAAAGAGACGTGATTGTGTGTTTGATGTGTTAAGGGTGATCAGAAGTATTTTGAGATATTTTAGAAAATGCTTAATTTGCTTAAAATGTGGGGGTAACAGGGGTATAGAAAATAATAATTAATAAGAAAAACTATCGTCGGTTTTTGGAATTACACAACTTAAACCTAAGTAGGTTTTTATATTAGGAATTTCAGATAAACATGTTATAAAATTTTTACGGATACGAGTCATATGCCTGCACAATGTGGCGGGGCGCGGGGAGGTGGTGGCGGCGACAGGTGGCGATGGTGACGGGTGGTGGGGGCGGCAATGGTGATGAATGTAAAAGTAATTGATGTTAAAGGAGGTAGTGTAGTTATTTTAAGGAGTTGAGAGATTTATGTTGTAAATTATTTCATTAAGGGTATTATAGGTATATTAGATGGAGATGTTTAAATTAATGAATAAAAGAGAGGGGTATTTTAGGTATATTAATTCCTTAATTGAGATTTTAAAAAAGAGGTTAGCTCTTTTATTATGTAGGGGTTGGATATTGTAAAACAAGTATTAAAGTAAAACAAATAGGACAAGATCTTAACCCTTAGATCATGCTTAATTTGATGCACGAAGAATTACAAAGCAATTAATGCACGGTGATTTTCATGATGCACGGTGATTTTCATGCACGGTGATTTTTAGTGAAGAGAACTTATTGTTTTATTTGTTTTACTTTAATACTTGTTTTATTTTACCTAAAACCTTATTATGTATTATAGATATAAATTATAGATATTATAGATAAACTATTGTATTTAAAATTCCCTTGAAAAAAAAAGGGATAATGGCATACGAATGTAACCACCTATGACAAAATGGTTATGTAATGTAGTGACCTACTCGGGTGGCTATCTGATGTAAGATCCTTCATTTTTCGGGTTATGTGATGTATCGTGTTACCTGTTGTAAAGGTTACCGGTCACCACACTACATTACATAACCATTTTGTCATAGGTGGTTACATTCGTATGTCATTATCCCATAGATATAATCATATATCATATAAATCTATATATGTATAATGTAAAGGTTACCGGTCGCCACACTCGTTGACCCGCGTTGACTTGTAAATGTGGAGGCCGACTGTTTGATTATCTATATTAAAACCCTAAAAAAGCTTAAATATACGTATATATGCAGAAAAGACGGTTTTAACAGTACACATAGCCCAAAAAACGAAGTGTATACATCACATAGCCCAAAAAACGAAGGTCATACATCACATAGCCCAAAAAACGAAGGTCATACATCACATAGCCCAAAAAACGAAGGTCATACATCACATAGCCCAAAAAACGAAGGTCATACATCACATAGCCCAAAAAACGAAGGTCATACATCACATAGCCCAAAAAACGAAGGTCATACATCACATAGCCCAAAAAACGAAGGTCATACATCACATAGCCCAAAAAACGAAGGTCATACATCACATAGCCCAAAAAACGAAGGTCATACATCACATAGCCCAAAAAACGAAGGTCATACATCACATAGCCCAAAAAACGAAGGTCATACATCACATAGCCCAAAAAACGAAGGTCATACATCACATAGCCCAAAAAACGAAGGTCATACATCACATAGCCCAAAAAACGAAGGTCATACATCACATAGCCCAAAAAACGAAGGTCATACATCACATAGCCCAAAAAACGAAGGTCATACATCACATAGCCCAAAAAACGAAGGTCATACATCACATAGCCCAAAAAACGAAGGTCATACATCACATAGCCCAAAAAACGAAGGTCATACATCACATAGCCCAAAAAACGAAGGTCATACATCACATAGCCCAAAAAACCAAATTACCTGTTACAACTAGCCACATATATCACATAGCCCAAAAAACATAAGTGTATACATCACATAGTTACCCGAGTAGGTCACTACATTACTTTTGTCATAGGTGGTTACATTCGTATGTCATTATATAAATAAATAAAAAAAACTGGAAAAATAACATTAAAATGTAGACATACAACTCAAAATTGGGGGCGGAGTAAAAGGGTTAGCATCACCCAAAGAAAGTACACAACACAGGCATCAAAAGTTTGTAGGTAATTGTTCATTGTTCTTTTTTTATTTTATTTTTTCTTTTTTCCATATTTCTTACATTTTGTTAACTAGGGTTCCTGTTTTTGTAGGTAAAATTAGAAACATGAGTTTTGTAGTTACAAATTAGGTAGGTAGTTTGAAAAGATGGAAAGAAACGTAATTACTCGAAAAGTAGATAATGATGATCGGATATCAGAACTTCCTGATTTTCTTGTTCATCACATACTCTCATTTTTAGTTAGATATAATCCGGCCCAGCTTATTCGAACGAGTGTGCTCTCCAAAAGATGGTTTGCTCTAACTGCTTCTTTCCCCATTTTGGTTTTCGACTTTGATCGTTTTTCATATGCGGCCAAGGACAAATTTTTCAAATATGTTGCATATACAACTTCTAGATTTTCCCAACAGCAAAATGTCATTACTGCCAACACGTTTGACCTTCGTGCCGACCTCGAGGATGTTGCGTATGCTAGTATCGTTGACCGATGCCTTGAATTAGTACTTATACAAGGCTTGCAGGTGTTTGTAATCCATAATTGTGGCAGACACTGTTATTCTGTGCCGCTGCCTATGTATCGCTTGCCTAACGTACTCTTATCTGTATCTTCGTTAACGTCTTTGAGCATAAAAGATTGTAAGTTGCCTTCTTCCTTGATGGATGACGGTGCTGTTAAGTTCAAGTCGTTGAAGCTCTTGTCTCTTGAAGGTGTCTATCTAAACGAGGAGATGATCAAGTGTCTGACTGCTGGTTGCCCTCTTCTTGAGAAATTTAATGTTCATCAATGTTATGGTTTCAAAAGATTTTGTGTTTACGGGCTGCAAAATCTTCGTAAAGTGAAGCTTTACTATGTGGATGAAGTCGAGGAAATAGATATTCAAGCTCCAAATCTATCTAAGATACTTTTATAGGCTACAAGTAGAGGAGATAAACCACCACGTACTAACTTGTTTTCGGGCAAAAAGTTGACAATGATTTTCTACGGATGTTTTTCTGAACAGTTTGCCGTCTCCTTATCCAGCTTAACGTTTCTTGACACTTTAATATTGGAACTTTCTTATAACTGCAGAAATTTTAAGTTGTCGAGTCATTCCTTGAGGATGTTAAGCCTAGATACACAAATTGGTTTGGATAAAATTGAGATCGATACCCCCAATTTGCATTATTTTCAGTACTATTTCAGACGTCCAAATGTGCTTCCTTCAATAAGGAATTCAGGCCAGCCGAAAGCATGTATGGAATGTTACCCCGACTTTGATTGTGACACTAATTGGTTCCAGCAGTTTAGGCAATTTTTGGACAAGTCAATTGTATTCAAAGTGTTGAAGTTGAATATTTCCACGGTATTGTATTTACCCAAATTCGTTCATTTGATCAGTTTATTATGTAATTTTACTTGGTTCCAAGCAATGATAAAAAAAAATCCAGACATTAAGTTTGTTTTTTACGATTTCTCTTGTAGAATTTCAAAGATGTTGAAGAACTAAAGTTGCTTGACTGGCCACCTTTTGAACTTGAGCACATTGAGTTGAAAATGTTTGGCGTAAGTGACTATTTACCCGTTTTGGAAGCTGTTCTTTGGTGTTGCCGTCCTAAATCTTTGACTTTAAAGCCATTCTACATTTATAATGAAAGGCGGGACCAAATGGTTAAGGTAAGTGTTATATATTCTTACTTTGATTAAAAATAGAGTTCATTATCATTTATGATGATGTATTCCAGTACTGTACAAAGATGGTAAAATATATAGATGCATCGTGTTTCATAAATGATCTAAATTTTGTTTCCGGGACATAACTAAACAGAGCTCATTTTAATTCTTTTCTAGTTTACATATGAGAAGCTGCTGCAACAAGAAGATAAGGGCAAAACTAATATTCAGATCGTGTTTTCTACTGTCAAAGCCGGCAGATCGAATGATTTGTTAATTACCTTCTTAAAGGAGGAAGGTAACCTTTGCTTCTTGTTTGACCGGTTAACTTAGTATACACACATATCACTCATCTCTTCATTCTCTTATTAACATTCGAACAGTTGGTCAAAAAGCAAGTCAAGAAGCAGGATAATGAATTAGTCAAAAGGTAGGCGAGTATGCAGATTTAATGATGTATTGGATCAAGGAGTTTACCAGTTAGCACAGGAGTACGAAAACGGGGAAAGTACTAGTAAAGATAGCAATTATGTTGGTTTGGAGTACTCTATTGCAGAAATTAGTTAGAAGAAAAACCTTGTGATGATTTATTCATTTCTGTTGATGTTTTGTACATTTTCTCCTTGTTTTGACTGAATATGTATTTCAAGGAATCTTTTGCTTCGTTATTGATTGTTCAATAATGTTTTTTTTCTAGTTCAAGGGTGATGTTGATTGTGGTTGTCTGCGTGTTTCAGTCGTGCGTGCTCCCATTGAACGAGCTTCACGTACCAACCATATGTGACAAAAGATTACATTAGTATTGCCATATGTTATGTTTTGGTAGCTGTGGCATGGCCCTTGCCCGTCACATTTGGGTCCGAGATATGGGTTCTGATTTTAGCGACGAACGAGTCAAGCTAAGAAACCAAGGCGGTTGGGGCATATTGGGTGATGAGGGTTGGGCGGCATTCATTAGAATGAACGTTTAACAACCCACAAGCAACTTTACACGTAAATGCACTCATTGTACTCAATGAACTCAATTGCACGTAAATGTACTCATTGTACTCAATTGCACGTAAATGTACTCATTGTACTCAATTGCACGTAAATGTACTCATTGTACTCAATTGCACGTAAATGTACTCATTGTACTCAATTGCACGTAAATGCACTCATTGTACTCAATGAACTCAATTGCACGTAAATGTACTCATTGTACTCAATGAACTCAATTCCACGTAAATGTACTCATTGTACTCAATGAACTCAATTGCACGTAAATGTACTCATTGTACTCAATTGCACGTAAATGTACTCATTGTACTCAATTGCACGTAAATGTACTCATTGTACTCAATGAACTCAATTGCACGTAAATGTACTCATTGTACTCAATTGCACGTAAATGTACTCATTGTACTCAATGAACTCAATTGCACGTAAATGTACTCATTGTACTCAATGAACTCAATTGCACGTAAATGTACTCATTGTACTCAATTGCACGTAAATGTACTCATTGTACTCAATTGCACGTAAATGTACTCATTGTACTCAATAATTGCACGTAAATGTACTCATTGTACTCAATTGCACGTAAATGTACTCATTGTACTCAATTGCACGTAAATGTACTCATTGTACTCAATTGCACGTAAATGTACTCATTGTACTTAATTGCACGTAAATGTACTCATTGTACTCAATTGCACGTAAATGTACTCATTGTACTCAATTGCACGTAAATGTACTCATTGTACTCAATTGCACGTAAATGTACTCATTGTACTCAATTGCACGTAAATGCACTCATTGTACTCAATGAACTCAATTGCACGTAAATGTACTCATTGTACTCAATGAACTCAATTGCACGTAAATGTACTCATTGTACTCAATTGCACGTAAATGTACTCATTGTACTCAATTGCACGTAAATGTACTCATTGTACTCAATTGCACGTAAATGTACTCATTGTACTCAATGAACTCAATTGCACGTAAATGTACTCATTGTACTCAATTGCACGTAAATGTACTCATTGTACTCACTCAATTGCACGTAAATGTACTCATTGTACTCAATTGCACGTAAATGTACTCATTGTACTCAATTGCACGTAAATGCACTCATTGTACTCAATGAACTCAATTGCACGTAAATGTACTCATTGTACTCAATGAACTCAATTGCACGTAAATGTACTCATTGTACTCAATTGCACGTAAATGTACTCATTGTACTCAATGAACTCAATTGCACGTAAATGTACTCATTGTACTCAATTGCACGTAAATGTACTCATTGTACTCAATGAACTCAATTGCACGTAAATGTACTCATTGTACTCAATTGCACGTAAATGTACTCATTGTACTCAATTGCACGTAAATGTACTCATTGTACTCAATTGCACGTAAATGTACTCATTGTACTCAATGCACTCAATTGCACGTAAATATACTCATTGTACTCAATTGCACGTAAATGCACTCATTGTACTCAATTGCACGTAAATGTACTCATTGTACTCAATGCACTCAATTGCACGTAAATGTACTCATTGTACTCAATGAACTCAATTGCACGTAAATGTACTCATTGTACTCAATGAACTCAATTGCACGTAAATGTACTCATTGTACTCAATTGCACGTAAATGTACTCATTGTACTCAATTGCACGTAAATGTACTCATTGTACTCAATGAACTCAATTGCACGTAAATGTACTCATTGTACTCAATTGCACGTAAATGTACTCATTGTACTCAATTGCACGTAAATGTACTCATTGTACTCAATGAACTCAATTGCACGTAAATGTACTCATTGTACTCAATGAACTCAATTGCACGTAAATGTACTCATTGTACTCAATGAACTCAATTGCACGTAAATGTACTCATTGTACTCAATTGCACGTAAATGTACTCATTGTACTCAATTGCACGTAAATGTACTCATTGTACTCAATGCTCAATTGCACGTAAATGTACTCATTGTACTCAATTGCACGTAAATGTACTCATTGTACTCAATTGCACGTAAATGTACTCATTGTACTCAATTGCACGTAAATGTACTCATTGTACTCAATTGCACGTAAATGTACTCATTGTACTCAATTGCACGTAAATGTACTCATTGTACTCAATTGCACGTAAATGTACTCATTGTACTCAATTGCACGTAAATGTACTCATTGTACTCAATGAACTCAATTGCACGTAAATGTACTCATTGTACTCAATTGCACGTAAATGTACTCATTGTACTCAATGAACTCAATTGCACGTAAATGTACTCATTGTACTCAATTGCACGTAAATGTACTCATTGTACTCAATTGCACGTAAATGTACTCATTGTACTCAATTGCACGTAAATGTACTCATTGTACTCAATTGCACGTAAATGTACTCATTGTACTCAATTGCACGTAAATGTACTCATTGTACTCAATTGCACGTAAATGTACTCATTGTACTCAATGACTCAATTCACGTAAATGTACTCATTGTACTCAATGAACTCAATTGCACGTAAATGTACTCAATGTACTCAATTGCACGTAAATGTACTCATTGTACTCAATGAACTCAATTGCACGTAAATGTACTCATTGTACTCAATGAACTCAATTGCACGTAAATGTACTCATTGTACTCAATGAACTCAATTGCACGTAAATGTACTCATTGTACTCAATGAACTCAATTGCACGTAAATGTACTCATTGTACTCAATGAACTCAATTGCACGTAAATGTACTCATTGTACTCAATGAACTCAATTGCACGTAAATGTACTCATTGTACTCAATGAACTCAATTGCACGTAAATGCACTCATTGTACTCAATTGCACGTAAATGTACTCATTGTACTCAATAACTCAATTGCACGTAAATGTACTCATTGTACTCAATTGCACGTAAATGTACTCATTGTACTCAATTGCACGTAAATGTACTCATTGTACTCAATTGCACGTAAATGCACTCATTGTACTCAATGAACTCAATTGCACGTAAATGTACTCATTGTACTCAATGAACTCAATTGCACGTAAATGTACTCATTGTACTCAATTGCACGTAAATGCACTCATTGTACTCAATGAACTCAATTGCACGTAAATGTACTCATTGTACTCAATGAACTCAATTGCACATAAATATACTCATTGTACTCATTTGCACGTAAATGCACTCATTGTACTCAATGAACTCAATTGCACGTAAATGTACTCATTGTACTCAATGAACTCAATTCCACGTAAATGTACTCATTGTACTCAATGAACTCAATTGCACGTAAATGCACTCATTGTACTCAATGAACTCAATTGCACGTAAATGTACTCATTGTACTCAATGAACTCAATTGCACGTAAATGTACTCATTGTACTCAATGAACTCATTTGCACGTAAATGCACTCATTGTACTCAATGAACTCAATTGCACGTAAATGTACTCATTGTACTCAATGAACTCAATTCCACGTAAATGTACTCATTGTACTCAATGAACTCAATTGCACGTAAATGTACTCATTGTACTCAATTGCACGTAAATGCACTCATTGTACTCAATGAACTCAATTGCACGTAAATGTACTCATTGTACTCAATTGCACGTAAATGCACTCATTGTACTCAATGAACTCAATTGCACGTAAATGCACTCATTGTACTCAATTGCACGTAAATGCACTCATTGTACTCAATTGCACGTAAATGTACTCATTGTACTCAATTGCACGTAAATGTACTCATTGTACTCAATTGCACGTAAATGTACTCATTGTACTCAATTGCACGTAAATGCACTCATTGTACTCAATGAACTCAATTGCACGTAAATGTACTCATTGTACTCAATTGCACGTAAATGCACTCATTGTACTCAATGAACTCAATTGCACGTAAATATACTCATTGTACTCAATTGCACGTAAATGCACTCATCCATGACCAACAATGTCCACACACAACCAAACATCATATGTATATACTTCGTACGCTATTACTTTTGAAAGGCCTTTGATGCTTATATATAGGGTCATCCGCAGCCTTCCCACCACATCTCCAACCTTTCAAAGGCATTACCGTCCTCCATATATACACAACTAACCTAAAACAACCCAATATACAACTTATAATGACCATACAACTAATCACATAATTTCACATTAACAAGACGTCACACAACCGGTACGCCACAAAATAACATCATGCACGAAGTACACTTTTCAGCCCGACTCTTAAAAGAGTAGGGGAGGCTACGAAAAACTCACCTTTGCCTTGATTTACCGAAGTTAAAGTGAACTAGAACGTCAATTATTTGCCAAGCGATCACAACCTATCATAATGTACATGTACGTATCAATATATATACAACCATGTCCTCATTTAGCTTTTATGAACTTTAGAATTTAACCCGGGACTTGAACGCGTATTAGAACTGAGTACGATAACTTGGAAGACAAGGAAAGACCCATTTGGAAGTTCGATGTGTCCCAAGGAAAGTGAAATACGATTTAAAATCAAAACAGGAAAATGAACATTAGAGACAGGCGTAAGCTACGGCCCATTTGGGCGTAAGCTACGCTAGGCAGGAACTCAAGGGGCGTAAGCTACGGCCCATTTGGGCGTAAGCTACGCTGGGCAAATTCAAGGGGCGTAACCTACGCCAGAGAGGGGCGTAGGCTACGGTGCTCCAGAAACATGCATTTTGGACGAGTTTTGGGCGTAAACCCAAAACCCTAATTTCTTGATACTTAGACCATGAAATCGATTTGCACAACTTCGAGACCCGTTTTTGAACATAACCCACTCAATAGTTCCATTCCAAAACATGGCTTTTGACCCAAATCGAATTTTGACCTAATTTAGATAACTAGAAACCCTAATTTCTTGATACTTAGACCATGAAATCGATTTGCACAACTTCGAGACCCATTTTTGAACATAGTTAAACATAATTGAACATAACTAAACATGTTTCATCATCCAAAACCAACCTTTAACACATTTTCTTGTTAAAATTCGATCTTGACCCATTTGAACACAAAATCGACCCAAAACCTAGTTTTTGACTTATAAATCGTTTTGAGGAGTTTCTTGACCCGTTTTTGAACATAACAAACTCATTTGAACATAACCCACTCAATAGTTCCATTCCAAAACATGGCTTTTGACCCAAATCGAATTTTGACCTAATTTAGATAACTAGAAACCCTAATTTCGGATTTTGAAGCTATAAGGACCAAGAGTGCTTAGATTTAGGTGTAATACAAGTTTAATAACTAGAAATGATGAATTTGAGCTAGAAAACACTTACCAAAACTTCCACAAGCAATCAAACCCGATTTTGACCTAAATGAAGCTTTTTCTTGCACTTTGAAAACTTGGATTTTTGATATGATGCTAGAATGATACTAAGGATGATGGTTTTGTTATTAATCTAGTTGAAACTAACATAAATGAACCAAGAATTTAGAGAGAGATTGAGAGTATGAGTATTTAGTGAGATGGGAGAGAAAATGTAAGTATTATGAATGAATGGATGAGGGAAATGAGGGAGGATAGGGTTTGTTTTACTTGGGTGGGTCATGGGTTTGGGCATAACCCATGGATAGGGTCCATAACCATTTACTAGTCACCATAAATATCATCTAATGAAATTCGATTAGCACCAACTAATGATCTCAACTTGCACATAAGTCTCTAGTTGCACAATAAATTGACCCATATAAAACACATTGCACTCAAATGACCCTTAGATTGCACTTGAACATATATTAATTAATCAAAAACTTAGGAAACGTACCCATAGTCAAAAGTCAAAATGCACGGTTGTTACATTATTCCCCCGTTAAGGGAATTTCGTCCCGAAATTCGATGGAACCCTAATCACTAAACAAATGCGGATATTTTGACTTCATGAAGTCTTCCCGCTCCCAAGTGAATTCGGCTCCACGTCTAGCATGCCAACGAACCTTGACTATCGTATAGCGCTTTTTCTTTAGCTTCTTAAATTCACGATCCACAATCTCTACCGGTTCTTCAACAAAGTTGAGCTTCTTGTCTACTTGTATCTCGTCCATGGGCACGTGATGAGTAGGATCCGCCAAGCACTTCCTTAAATTACAAATATGGAACACGTTGTGCACTCCACTAAGTTCTTGAGGTAGCTTTAGCCGGTAAGCCACCTTGCCCACACGTTCTATGATTTCAAAAGGTCCTATGTATCTTGGCGCAAGCTTGCCTCTCTTGATGAAACGAACAACACCCTTCCACGGGGAGACCTTCAAAAGTACATGATCACCAACATTGAACTCCAAGGGTCTACGCCTCACATCGGCGTATTTCTTTTGTCTTTCACGGGCCACTTGTAATCTCTCCTTAATTTTTGAAATCACTTTTGTTGTTTCAATTATTACTTCCGGCCCAATAAGTTGGCTCTCGCCTATTTCCGCCCAATAAGTTGGCTCTCGCCTATTTCCGCCCAAGCGAGTGGAGAACGACACTTTCTACCATAAAGCGCCTCAAACGGGGCCATTTGGATAGTCGCATGGTAACTATTGTTATATGAGAACTCCACTAGCGGTAGGTGATCTTCCCAACTTCCACCAAATTCAATAGCACAAGCCCTCAACATATCTTCAAGCGTTTGGATGGTTCTTTCGGTTTGCCCATCCGTTTGTGGATGGAACGCCGTACTCATGTCAATTTGAGTACCCATTGCACGTTGAAAAGCTTCCCAAAAATTTGATTTGAACCGGCTATCTCTATCGGAGATAATAGAAACCGGAACTCCATGTTTTGCCACCACTTCCTTAATGTACAAACGCGCTAGGGTGTTGAACTTATCGGTCTCACGAATGGCTAAAAAGTGAGCCGACTTTGTCAATCGATCCACAATCACCCATATAGTATCACGGCCATTTCTTGTCTTCGGTAACTTCGTGACGAAGTCCATTGCAATCCTTTCCCACTTCCATGCCGGTATCACCGGTTGTACCAACAACCCGGGTGGCTTCTTATGATCGGCTTTCACTTGTAAGCAAGTAAGGCACTCGCTCACATATTTAGCCACATCACGTTTCATGCCCGGCCACCAATAGAAATCCTTTAAATCAAAGTACATCTTATCCGACCCCGGGTGGACCGAATAAGGCGACTTATGAGCTTCATTCATTAGGAAAGTTCTTAAATTGCCAAAGATTGGAATCCAAAGCTTCCCAACTAAATATAACCCGTTGTCTTCCTTCCGGTCAAAAAGTTGCTCCATACCATCTAGCCCTTCATTACCAAAATTTTCCGGTAAGGTAGCTTGCACTTGAGCTTCTATGATACGGTCCCGAATACTTTGTCCCACCGTGAGGCTCATGGCTCTTGATCTTCTCGGCTTGACCCTTTCCTTTCTACTTAAAGCATCGGCTACGACATTGGCTTTGCCCGGATGATAGCGAATGTCACAATCATAATCGCTAAAAAGTTCAATCCACCTTCTTTGCCTCATATTCAACTCACTTTGATTGAAAATGTGTTGGAGACTTTTATGATCGGTGTAGATTACACATTTGGTGCCATAAAGGTAATGTCTCCAACACTTCAAGGCGAAAACAACCGCTCCCAATTCTAAATCGTGAGTAGGGTAATTCTTCTCATGCACCTTAAGTTGTCGGGAGGCATAAGCAATGACCTTGCCCCGTTGCATGAGTACACACCCCAATCCTTGACCCGAAGCATCACAATAGACCACAAAATCTTCAATCCCATCCGGAAGGCTCAAGATAGGAGCATCACATAACATGTCTTTGAGAGTTTGAAAGGAAAATTCTTGCTTCTCGCCCCACTCAAACCTCCTCTCTTTTTGAGTCAGGAGAGTGAGTGGTTGTGCTATCTTGGAGAAACCTTCAATGAATCTTCGGTAGTACCCCGCCAATCCAAGAAATTGACGAATCTCGGATGGTGTTTCGGGTCGCCTCCAATTCTTTACCGCTTCAATCTTGCTAGGATCCACATGAATCCCATCTTTGCTAATCACGTGACCAAGGAAGTGAACTTCTTCCAACCAAAACTCGCATTTTGAAAATTTCGCATACAACTTCTCCTTTCTAAGCAACCCTAGCATCTCACGCAAATGCTCGGCATGATCTTCCTTTGTTTTTGAGTAGACAAGTATGTCATCAATGAAGACAATGACCGACTTGTCCAAGTAGGGTCGACACACCCGGTTCATCAAATCCATGAACACCGCCGGTGCATTAGTCAACCCAAACGGCATAACGGTGAACTCGTAGTGACCATACCTTGTACGAAACGCCGTCTTTGGTATGTCATCTTCATGAACTCTAAGTTGGTGATAGCCCGAACGGAGGTCGATTTTTGAGAAATACTTGGCACCTTGCAAACGATCAAAAAGCTCATCGATCCTAGGAAGTGGATACCGGTTCTTCACCGTGAGCTTGTTCAATTCTCGATAATCAATACACATCCTAAAAGACCCATCTTTCTTCTTCACAAATAAGATCGGGGCTCCCCAAGGCGATTGACTAGGACGAATGAACCCTTTTTCTTGAAGTTCTTTAAGTTGAGATTCTAGCTCTTGCATTTCCGTCAAGGCAAGTCTATATGGAGCTTTAGCCACGGGTGCGGCCCCGGGAATCAAATTGATGCGGAAATCAAGTTCACGAGACGGGGGTAGACCCGGTAGGTCATCCGGAAAAACATCGGGAAAATCACGAACAATAGGAACGCTTTCAATTCTACCTTTGTGACGGTAGCACTAAAAGCCTTGGAACTAGAAGAATCGGAAGTTTCACCTTGGACTCTAAGAATATCACCATTTGACAACGGTATTTTGACCACTCTTTCACCACAATCAATGACCGCATTCACCGCCGTCATCCAATCCATACCCACAATGATGTCGAAGCTTCCAATATCGAAAGGCATGAGATTAATATAAAATTCGACGTCGTTTAAAGTCAAGATACAATCCCGAAGCACTTGACTAAGTCTAGTTAAGGTACCATTGACCATCTCAATATCAAGTACATAGTTTAAGGCACAAGGATGAACATCTATCAAAGGAACAAACTATGGGACACGAAGCTATAATCGGCTTCGGAATCAAACAACACCGTGGCATAATGACCGTTAAGAAGAAATGTACCTGCCACCACATTAGGATCATTACAGGCTTCATTTGCATTCACCGCAAAGGCTCTTCCCCTTGGTTGCACTTGATGGCCTTGTTGGCCACGGTTTTGGTTAGGACCGGTGATTTGAAGTTGATTTGGGTGAACCGCCACTTGCACATTTTGTCCCACCCATTGCGGACAAGCATTACGGAAATGTTCGGTGCTTCCACATTCATAACACCCACCCCGTTGACCCCTTTGATTGTTAGCTTGAGGAGGATGTGCTCGAAGAGGAACCGCATGAGTAGGAGCCACTCTCAGGGCCCTACAATCTCTAGCAAGATGGCCAACTTGATTACAATTGAAACAAGTCCCACAAGGAGTGGTGGGAACGTGATGTCGGGAGCACTTATTACAAAATGGGTAAGGACCCACATAAGCCTTCCTTGCCGGTTCAACCGCCGCAAACACCTTTCCTTTGTTAGGACGTTTAGGGTCAAACCTACCCATTTTCTTCACCCCGCTTGACTCGGGTGCATCCTTCCTCTTTGATGATGATGCTTGGCTCAATTCACCACTTCTAAGTAAGTCCTCGGTAACACTACCGACTCGGTTTATGGCTTCCGTCATGGTGGTAGGCATAATGTTGTTCACCAAGTGTCGGACCTTTGGAGTCAAGCCCATAACAAACTTTTGAATAGCTTAAGCTTCGGGAGACACCAAGTGTGGAATAAGTGTTGACAACTCTTGGAATCGCCGAATGTACCCCTTATAGTCCGCCCCATTCATTTGGAGTTGAACGAACTCCAAGGTTAGAGTTTGAAGTTCATAGGGTGGACAAAATCTTTCTTTCACCAAAATATTGAATTGATCCCACGGTATAGCATTGCCCGCCCCTATTTCCTTATTCCACCATTTCAATGCATCACCTCTAAACATGCCGGATGAGTAAATAACTTGGTCATCATAAGTACAATGACTCCTAGCAATCACCGCTTCAATTTCTTCAAGCCACCTAATACAAGCCGTAGGACCCCCACTCCCATCATACTCCGGGGCCCCACAACCTTTGAAATCCTTAAAAGAACATCCTTGCCGGTACACTCCGTGTTGATTGTACCTTGGGACATAGTTATCGTGCATCACCGGTGCCTCTTCTTCCTCTACCCCTACCGGTTGAACATTTTCATTGTTCCCATTCACTTGAGCTTGAACATTCGGCACCGTATTACCGGGTGCTTGGAGAGTTGCCGTGACTTGGGCAACTATGTTAGGCATAATGTTCGTGACCACTTGAGCGATCACGGTTGTCAAGTCGGGTGTTGGTGTTTCACCACTACCTTGACCTCTCCCTTGGCCTCTCCCTTGACCTCTACCACCACCTCTACCTCTACCACCACCACGACCTCTTCCACCACCACGACCTTCTCCTTGAACTTCCGGTTGTTGTTCCGGAGTTCGCTCTCTATAAGTAGTCCCGGCTCTTCTTGGCCTCACCATTACTATAAAACAAGGAAACGTCGACTCGAAAAGTTAGCCTCAAAATGCTCGCATGTTAGTCACACAAGTGGTTAGTGTTCTCATGTCAACATGTCACACATAATTCATATCGTTACGCTAAGGCAAAAGTGCAATTGTTCTAGGGGAATTGTTATGTATCATGCCATCATACCATATTTCACCATAATTGTTCATCAATAAACCACATGTCCATTTCAATACATCAACCAATCACACAACTAAACAAGTGGTCCAAAGTATAATCCGAATCCGATATGCTTCCTAGTTATTGATCCGGGTATGTATACAGGGTGTACCAGCGGCTAACCCTCCACCCAATCAACTCCCAAAAAGCGTACTGGTTCCTTATTATACTCTAAACCAACCGCGTGCAATCCGTGATGTCATTAACTTGTTATAATACCGGGTAACCATAAAAGAGTTGATCACGTTCTTTTAGGGTTGCCACAATGTTATATCATGTTGATGCCATAACTTCATCTTGCCCTACATCATCAAACCATATCAATTCAATCCAACAATATGCACATGACCTCATTGTCCTCAAGTAACCACATTGACCTCATGCACTTGACCATCCCACAACAACACATTAATCATGCCGACCTATTGCACTCATGTTATCACATATAATGAACCCTCCTATGAAACCCAAATGTACACTTATAATGCTCATATAGTTCACGTTGCATACAAGATTCCTAATCATGCATGCTATACGAAGAGTTTTACTTAAGCCGTAGTCTAGGTCAATCCGCCTAATTCTCTACGACCATGCGTGGGCCACCAATCTGTAACACCCCGAGCTAGGCTCGAAATGTACCAAAAAAAACATGACACAAGATGGAATTATCGTAGAACGAGACTATATGAAAATAAGAGGATTCCGGGAACCCAACAATTAAGTTACAATGTCACAAAAGCATAAGGAGCATTCAACCATCAAAATTTTACACAATAACAATTCAAAAGATGGCTCATGATCCTAAGCAAGTCCCATCAACGGGCAATGAATCACGGATCCATGGTCAAGTCCAACAATCTAGCAATGCATCAAGCTCTTGGGTTCTCTTGGTTACCTGAAAAGTGTACTAAACAATGTCAACACTAGGTTGGTGAGTTCGTAGGAAAAGATGAACATGAACGCGTTCCCAATGTCAACCAATACATAGATCACATTAACATGTCTAATAATTTGCACACTTGTACTCAATGTACTCAATTTCACGTAAATGTACTCATTGTACTCAATTGCACGTAAATGCACTCATTGTACTCAATGAACTCAATTGCACGTAAATGTACTCATTGTACTCAATTGCACGTGAATGCACTCATTGTACTCAGTGAACTCAATTGCACGTAAATATACTCATTGTACTCAATTGCACGTAAATGCACTCATCCATGACCAACAATGTCCACACACAACCAAACATCATATGTATATACTTCGTACGCTATTACTTTTGAAAGGCCTTTGATGCTTATATATAGGGTCATCCGCAGCCTTCCCACCACATCTCCAACCTTTCAAAGGCATTACCGTCCTCCATATATACACAACTAACCTAAAACAACCCAATATACAACTTATAATGACCATACAACTAATCACATAATTTCACATTAACAAGACGTCACACAACCGGTACGCCACAAAATAACATCATGCACGAAGTACACTTTTCAGCCCGACTCTTAAAAGAGTAGGGGAGGCTACGAAAAACTCACCTTTGCCTTGATTTACCGAAGTTAAAGTGAACTAGAATGTCAATTATTTGCCAAGCGATCACAACCTATCATAATGTACATGTACGTATCAATATATATACAACCATGTCCTCATTTAGCTTTTATGAACTTTAGAATTTAACCCGGGACTTGAACGTGTATTAGAACTGAGTACGATAACTTGGAAGACAAGGAAAGACCCATTTGGAAGTTCGATGTGTCCCAAGGAAAGTGAAATACGATTTAAAATCAAAACAGGAAAATGAACATTAGAGACAGGCGTAAGCTACGGCCCATTTGGGCGTAAGCTACGCTAGGCAGGAACTCAGGGCGTAAGCTACGGCCCATTTGGGCGTAAGCTACGCTAGGCAGGAACTCAAGGGGCGTAAGCTACGGCCCATTTGGGCGTAAGCTACGCTGGGCAGAATTCAAGGGGCGTAACCTACGCCAGAGAGGGGCGTAGGCTACGGTGCTCCAGAAACATGCATTTTTATATATATAACGTTTTTAATATATAATAACTTTCATTATCGTTACGTCTTACGTTCAGTAACATTTAAAGCATTAATATGGTTATTGTTTATGTTTTTATACAAAAAGTTTATACAAATTTACAAGTCTTTTATGCTTGAAATGTACAAGTTCTTATAGCATATAATAATTTTTACCAATTTTTTTTATCTTTTAACTTTTGCCCTACATCAAAGTTTTCATTTTCGTGACACTAAACTTTTGGATTTTTATCAGACAACTTTCACACAGTTACGGATTTACTTTTAAACATTTGGTTTTGATTATTTTTATCTGTTTTTTTTATAAATAACGTTTTTAATATATAATACCTGTTATCATCATTACGTCTTACGTTCATATAACATTTAAATCATTAATATAGTTATTGTTTATGTTTTTATACAAAAAGTTTATACAAATTTACAAGTCTTTTATGCTTGAAATGTACAAGTTCTTATAGCATATAATAATTTTTACCAATTTTTTTTATCTTTTAACTTTTGCCCTACATCAAAGTTTTCATTTTCGTGACACTAAACTTTTGGATTTTTATCAGACAACTTTCACACAGTTACGGATTTACTTTTAAACATTTGGTTTTGATTATTTTTATCTGTTTTTTTTATAAATAACGTTTTTAATATATAATACCTGTTATCATCATTACGTCTTACGTTCATATAACATTTAAATCATTAATATAGTTATTGTTTATGTTTTTATACATCTTATTACTCTTTTACATTTTTTATTGTTATTGCTACATGTTTAATTGTCTTTTTTAAATTTTGAGTTCGAATATTTGACACAAATTTGGGTCAAAACTTTGTCGTGTAGAAAGCGTACTCCGCGGCAACGCGCGATTACACTACCTAGTGTTGATCTATAAAGTAGTTCGATCTTGAAACCATTTATATATGTTTTAGTGACTTGCGTGAGTATTAATGTGTGGAAGTCGTCAATAAGTTCTTTTTTTTCTTTTTCTTTTATATAAATTTAATTTAACACACCAATATTTTGATGTTTGACTTGGTTATAAATAATTTTTTTTTATTTTTATTCAATATAATAAGAATTCAACAATATTATCCAATGTCAATCTTAAATACTTTTCTTTTGTTGAGCTTTTTTTGTAAATTTAAGCATGTAGTTAGTTTATTTGTTTTTGATGAAGCTTATGGTTTTCATTTCTTTTAAATACTTATTAATTTTTTGAAACTATAAAAAACATAAGTTAAAACAATATTTCTAACCACTTGGTCTTAGATCAAGTGGTCACCTGGGGCCCTCTTTGGGGGTTCTGGGGGAGGGGATGTTGAGTTGGAGACCAAGGATCGAATCTCAATTCCCCATGGTTTTGGGCATTTACCTCTTCAGACGCGTGCGGGTCGTGTTATCGCACCCTTGGTCTCCAGGGGTGCCTTCGGGTTCCAACTGCTAGCATACTGCCCGCTTGGATGTCACTGCTAGGGTTCGAACCACTAACCAACTAACACGCCGTTCTAAAAATATACATATATATTTCTAATTTAAAAAGAAAAAAATATATCAAATGTTTAGGGCTACATTTAATGTGCATAAAAAAATTATACCTTTTATATCAAAATTCTACCTCATTAAGTTTAAAATAAGTGTAATGCACCTTAACTACAGTTTTTGGGATTTTGTTTAGCAAACCTTTTAAAAAGTTAAATTATTTTAGATAATTCGAATATTCCGATTGCCCGTCCACTTTGGATTTCCAAAATTTTGGATCTCAAAAATGAGTATTCAAATGTTTTAAATATCTAGTTTGGACGTGCATACCTTAAGTTCATCTGAATAACTAAACTATTGAAATATTCGTGTATTTGAGTTTTTTGTTTTTTAAATAATCATTCAGTATTCAACATTAAGGAATACTATAGCATACAATAGTGATGTCATGTACGTACTCTAAGTTACGGGATGTAGACCATGAGGCGTTACAAGTGATTCAAAAGAAAAACCTCACGACTTTAGATTAGATAAATTATTACTAATAATAAAAATATATTAGATCTTGATACGTTTTTGATACATGTTTCTCGCTATTAGGCTAAACTGAGAGACCAAAACATGTGATGGTGCATGTATAAATTTTTTTCTATATCTATATATCTACATTTATTTAAATCTATTTTATTATGCATTATAACTATTATAATTAAATAAGAGTATTTTTATAAGAACGTTAAAAATAACTAGATTTCGAATAAGATATTATAAACTTAAAGTTTTTTATCCTCAATGTATGCATAGCTACGTTGATGCAAAAAGAAATTTCTATCAAAAAAGTTGATACATACAAATATACAATGCAAATACATCTTCAACAAAAATAAGTGCAAGTTTAATATGCTAACTAAAATCTGCAATCTTTAAAAATTTAATACATCCAAATGTCCAACTATTACGTAACACTTCAATTGTGATACTAGCGTCTCAACTCTCAACAATATTGAATTTATCAATTTGTAATGTTCCTCTTCAATCTTAAATATTCACATAATCTATTATAATAAAAATGTTCATACAAAAGTAATATGAAATAATAGAGAAGGTATGATATAGACATAAATAAATTTACGCAATTCCTACAATAAGTATTACAATATTACATAAATAAACTTTTTGTGCCGACAACATATGTATTTTGTTAATTATTACTCGTACTATATTATATTCATATTTATATCTATATTATTGATATTATTAGTCAGTTTTAGATATACATAAAATATCTTGATGCACAGTACTTGTGTATGGTTAACTGTTATGGATTTCAAGAGTTGGACTGAGATTCTCTAAAGTTGATCAAACTTTATAGGTAAAGTTGGATCAACTTTAATCATTGGATTTAATCCAATGGTCAAAATTAAAATATGATAATTAAATCATGACCATTGGATTTAATCCAATGGCTAAAGTTGATCCAACTTTACCTAATCCTAATCCATACAATAACATCTTTTAAAAAAAGTCATAATTTTTAAAATCGAACTCAAATTTTTGGATAAAATCTTAATTTGCCAGCTGTGTTTGACTTTGTTAAATAGTGTTAAGGTTTTTATAAAGATGGAATAAATATTTCAATTTGACTGCATTATAATTTGTAAGATTAGTGTTTATCAGTGACCACCATTGTCAAATTCAATAAATAAATAAAAAAGTTATATTATTAATTAATGGTTTTAAAGTATTTCTGGTAGAACCCTGGTTGTTGTAGGCTCCAGCTAAAAAGGGAATTGTCAAGAAATCCATCAAACACACAAACAATATTTCCTAGTAATTGATAATAATGTCTTTGAAACAGAAACCTCCTTTGTAAAAATGAGACTTCAATTCAACAACCACATTCTCAATAATCAACAACAACATTATTATTATTATTATGGCATTAAAGATTTTAACACCAATCTGGGTTTCTTCTAATTACTCATTTTCTCAATTGGGTATCTCTGATTCCACCCAAAACAAGAAAAAGTTTCAACCTTTAAGTGTAAAGATTCAAAATCTCGGAAATTTGAAGAAATGGGAGTGTTTGGGATTGAAGTTAGCAGAGCCTGAAAAAGCACAAACACATGTTGAAGATGATAAGCCATCTGATTTGGGTTCAAGTTGTATTGATGACAAAAATCAGATCACTGAATCTAAAGGTTTTCATAAAGATTTGAATTCTTTGCCAAGTAAGTTTAGTTAACTTGCATTTTCAAGATTTTGTTTTTGGATTTTGCTAACTATACCTGGTAGTAAAGCCTTGTACAGTACGGTTAATTTTAATGCAAAAAATTTACTGCGTGTTAACATGTGCAAAATTATTTAATTCTAATGAAAATTTGGACTTTTAGGTTGTTTTTATATCTATTTTAATTAGATTAGATATATTTTCAAAAGATAGATAGGTAATTTGAGTTGGTTGTTGGTTTAGATGTTGCTTTCAGTTTTGTGGATTGATATGGAATCTTAACTTTTCAAGAAAATTGCTGATAGCTACATGTAAAAGTTTTTTATTGGCAAAAGTTAGTTGCAAATTTGAACTAATGTACTTGATTTTAATTGCAATGTATAAAGGAGAATTAGTACTTTTTAATGTGCAAGAATGAGATACTTTAGACATAATGTGGCGATGTAAATGAAAAAGAAACAACATATTTGGTACTTTTTGGTGAAAACCATTCATTTTTGCAATGATTATATATTCATTTTGTAATTTGATACATATTGTCACAAAGTTTTTGTATAAAGCAAAGATGTTTTTTTCCCTTCATATAATTGTTGCATAAAAAGGTGAGATATGCCGCAAATTCCGACTTCAACTATTGATATTTAAAAGACATTTTAAGAAATGTAGATACCTACATTGCTTTTTGCAAAACGTACTTGAATAAAAATGAATACGCTGTGGTGGACCTAGAAACTTTTTTACGGCTGGCACAAAATCCTTATGCATTGTTTCGCTTCGTGGCTTTCGAATACATAATTCTATTTAAAACGAATGAAAATGCTAGTAAATCATAACCCTCTATTATGCTTCAAAATCTAAATATACGTTTAGAATGCGTGAAATTGAAAAAAGACAACATTACATAGTCCTACATATATGTGGGTTATGTGATAGGTTACTATGAAGCCGTAAAAAGTTTATGCTAAATCGACTAGTTGCCAGTGCAATTCCCCCTGGTAGGCTGGTACCAAGGTAGGTCCACCCCTGTATGTATATTGATCGACTATTTTCCTGTCATGAAAGTAATAATTGAAATAAAGTTGTATTCTTAGTTTTAAGCAGAAATTGTTGATAAGTTTTGGTTTTTAAATTTTCATCATGTTCCTAATGACTAGTTATATATGTAGCCTAATTTGTGATGTAAACGGTCATGGATTTCTTGGATCAATGTGCGTGATAGGTTTTATTTGGTCAGAATTAAGATTTTCTTTATTAAATTCTAACAGCCATGCATTTTCCATAACTAGCATATAAACAACGTATGCACTTACATTCCCTAAGAAAACTATTTGCAGTGTAAAAATTTGTTATCATAATGTATACCCTGCACATAAATACTTTAGTTTCATCTGTTCAATTCTTCCGACTTCTAGTTGTGTCCATGCAATTAAGGAATACATTGCTCGCTTTGTAGTTGTTTGATGCTTCATTTCTACGGATATAGATACATAAAACACACATGTTGTGCTATTAAGCATCTACGTGACTACGTCAGACATGGTTTCACTAGATATTTCTAAATGCCCGTTTCTTGTAGTTTGTGCAGATATCTAACTTTTTGCATATTAATAAGATCTGAGATGCATAATACTGAAGGGGTTTCTCGCATTTGTAGTTACTTCGTGACCAGAGGAATGAGAATCATAATCAAAATCATAGTCACATAACTAAGTGCTTAAAGTTAGTGACTGTTAATATTATGTTTATCTCATCTGCTTCTCCAGATCTGTCAGAAAATAATAATTGGGTTGAAATTTCTCCTAAAACTCTAAAATGTTTATCTCGACTAGAAGCGGCAAGAATCACTATCAAGTATGAATGTGCATCCAAACGCCTCCAACTATAGTTCAGTTAATATGTTGTTGTTTTGGGCCATCGGTCCATGTGTAATAATAGACAAACAGTTTCCGCGTGTATTAACTACTTTCAGATTAATTAGTTCAATATATTTTCCGGAAAAAAAAAACAGATGATTTAGCTCAATCCAAGATGATTTTAGAATTAGTTGCACTTTGTATGTCCCCTTCCATCAGGTGTGTAGAATTTATACTTCCTCCATCAATTATTCACATGCAGCATATCCTTTTTGCACAATGTTATTACAACTTATTGTTGAAATCTATATGTTAGTTAAATTGGTTATCACTCAAACGTTGCAATATTTATGAATTTGTTGGAGTATTGATTATCACATTGACTTGTTGGAACTCATTATAGCTGATTAAATGATCGCATTAATTGTATCTCTAACTTTTTTGTATTTCTATATTTTCTGTACTAGTGATCTTCCTTTTGCTTTAAATCAAACGTGCATATAAAAAAGTAAATTATATATTTTGTTATGTCTTGTATTAACACCAAATCGTTAGTTATTGTATCTTCTGATGTAGTTATTCGATTTTCCTAATAAATCAAATATAGTCATATCAGTTTTTGCATTTAAAGTAATTGTTTTCCATCAAAACTCAGACTTATGTTTTGAAAATTTATGCATAAATTGCAGAGCCATTATCGGCAACTGATCTTGTCTCTTCTAGTAATGATGGCTCAAAGGTCCGAGTTGCTTACCAGGTAATGAATGATAATTTCATATAATGCAATCCCCTTTTACGTCCTTACATTTATCATTATTTTTTATAATTATAGGGCCTGCCAGGTGCGTATAGTGAGGCTGCCGCTCTTAAAGCTTACCCAAAATGTGAAACAGTTCCTTGTGACCAGTTTGAATCTGTATTCAAGGTATCACCTCTTTTGGTTCTCTATACGGTATTGTGAGCTTAAAGATTGATAGAATTCGGCACCATCTTATTGGTAGTTCAACAAAGAAATCGGACGTGGAACAAGTCCAAGCGAGCTTGTTATAAATACTTAATCTGTTACATATGATACTATAATAATAATATGGAACTTTGACTAACGCTATCTAGGCGGATGTATGCATAAAAAATAGATACTGAGCGACTTTCAACCTATTTGATCCCTTCCCCTTAGCTAAATTTTCTTGACCTGTGAGATAAAAACACAGCCCAAATCAACCCATTTACGGATTGAAATTGCCTACTCTAAAAGAAATAACAATTAACCTAGTGGTAGCTTTACTAAACATGGAAATACTAATGTCACTATGTTAACTAATTAGCCTTTGATACTTGATGCATCTTTAAATGTTAGGCTGTTGAGTTATGGTTGGTGGATAAAGCAGTACTCCCAATTGAGAACTCCGTAGGTGGAAGTATTCATCGAAATTATGATTTACTTCTACGTCATCGGCTGCACATTGTTGGTGAAGTGCAGATGATTGTTAACCACTGCCTCTTGGGTGTGCCTGGAGTAAGAAAGGAGGAACTCAAGCGTGTTTTAAGCCACCCTCAGGTAAAGCTTGTTATTTACTTGAAAGTTTAATAACTTGAATAGTTGAATAACTTGTTTACACATTATACATAATTTGTCACTTGGTCAATACTTGCCTTAAACTATATCCCAAATCGAGCCCTGGCATTTTCATGAATAGTCCATGTTTTGTTGTGTGTGGGGATACCCAGAAAAACTTGTGCAGCAATATTGACGGCTCATATATTATGGTAAAACTAAACATTTTCTATAGTGAACATTGTTACAAATATAGAATCTATATAGATGGTGTATCAAAGATCCATCAAGTTCAAAACATTAGGATTAGGCCTGATTTATTTTGGTTTTTTTCTTTTAAGGGAAAGGTAAATGCAGCTTAAAGTTAAAGAAGTGAAGATTACTGAGTATATTTTGTAAATTCGAGTTTGTCATTTAATAATATCATTTTAAATTAATCTCAACCTTAGCTGTTGCATTAAAGTGTTTGACATTAGTCAAATACTCTATATTTGACCTCAATAAAGTAGGAAAGTTTGATGGACCAAAGTCTATAGAATCAGTATTAATTGAGATTTACATTGATCAAAGTGGTATGTTTCCATTAAAACTTTCCATAAAGGAATATCTTGCATATATATTTTTATTTTGAGCAAAGAGATGTCCTACTAATATCTTCCTTGAAACAGGCACTTGATCAATGTGAGATAGCACTGAACAAATTAGGTGTTGTGAGAGTTAGTGCCGAAGATACTGCACTTGCAGCTCAGGTAACTTTTGAGTTTCCATGTTACACAAATTACAAATGGAGGGTTACTTTTCTATCTAAAATTCATTTTTAATTTTATTAGATTGTAGCCTCTGAAGGCATACGAGAGACTGGAGCAGTTGCAAGTTCTCGAGCCGCCGAAATCTATGGACTTGACATTCTAGCACAAACGATTCAGGTGTCACCTAGTTACCATCTTTCATATATCAACACATAATTTGTCTCCATATATTTACATTTGGGAGAAAAGTTCAGGAGAGAACCACCAAACATTTCCCTCCACTTCCTTTCTCTTCTCCTTGAAAAATACAATAAAATCGGAGCACTTCTATTTTTACTTTCTCTGCCAATCAAGTTTGAGTTCATTAAAGATTTAGTGCGTAATGATGCATCCTCTTGGTTAATTTGTATCAAGGCTTTTCATGTCTTCTTCAAACTTAAAATTGCTCCTGGGATTTCCATAGTTGAGTATATCATTAGTTTTCAATTATGCGTTTCTCATATTACATTAAATACGTTTTTATTTTTATTATTATTAATCATTTTCATTAACCATTTATAGTTATTTTTTCAGAATGATTTAGATAATGTAACTCGTTTTCTGATACTAGCAAGAGAACCTATCATCCCAGGAACAGACAGGCCCCATAAGGTAAATATCATTCCTTCTTATCTTTCAAATAATATCTTGAAACATAATAATAATGCCAAATGTTGATTCTTCCTTTTTCAAGACAAGCATTGTCTTTACATTAGAAGAAGGCCCTGGGGTACTATTTAAAGCATTAGCAGTGTTTGCTTTGCGGGAGATTAACTTATCAAAGGTATGTCCTTATTTCATTCCTCCTTTTAAGAGTGCTTTCTATTGCTAACACAAATTGAATAATGTTTTCCTCCAATTCATTTCTAGATCGAAAGCCGACCCCAAAGGAAACGTCCACTCAGGATTGTTGACGACCGCAACAAAGGCAGTGCCAAGTGAGTGCTATTATAATAACATTAGGCATACCATCTTGTTTTCATAAATTTGCAAATTTGTTCACATGCAACAAGTGAAATCATATTTAACTTTCTTCACTTTTGACTTTGACAGATACTTTGACTATCTATTTTACATTGACTTTGAAGCTTCAATGGCTGAGCCCCGTGCCCAGTATGCTCTCGGGCATCTACAGGTATGTCCTTTGTACTTCAGTAGAGGTAGAAAGATACGAGTGGGTTGGGTGGCAGGTCAAATCAGTTGACTTCTAGTACAGGGATGAGGTGATTTTTTCTAAATGTCACCCAATTTAAAACGGATGGATCCTTTATGGTTTAAAATTTCACACATTTATGTTGAGGGTCCGGCCGTCCGGGAACTTGATTTTTTCAAGAAAGCAATCCGAAGGAGTCTTAGTGGCAATCATGCTTAAGACATCCTTTGACATATCCCAAAATAATTGTCTACTAAATAAAAGCGCGACATGTAATCATTGGAGCATTCTTTTATTATGACGAGGGGTTTCCCTTAACTATTTATTTAATGCTTCTATGGGTAATCGGAAGTTTAATTACGGTAATATGAAAAACTTAATTAATTATACCTAACATTCTTCAAAAGAGGACAATTATATTCGGACACTTAATATAGTTTGTTGGACGATAGTTTTGAGACGGAGGGGTAAAAGACTTCTCAAGAATTTTCATTTTCTAAAACAGTGGTTTCTTCCATAAACTCATTCCTCTTCGAAAGATTGAACGAATCCATAATTTTTTGTTAATTTATATCAAAACTTTAAGTTACATCTAAAGTCAAAATGTGAAGTATAAACGATAAGAACTATTTGCTTTGAAGTAGTAAAAGAATATCATGACATTGAACAAAAATGTGTTCAAATGGGTTACACATATATTGAATTATGATTGCAGGAATTTTCTAGGTTTCTTCGTGTTCTTGGCTGCTACCCGATGGATACAGCATTATAAATCGGGAGTTTTCTTGACCTATATCAGAATAGAAACGATCACCCAGGCCTTTTGGCAGATCTGATATATCAAACCCTTTCTTTTATTCATTTATTCTCATGTTGCCAGAATTTCAAGGTGGTCGTTGCACAGCAAAATTAATTCGGAACCACTCCTTTTTCTTTTATATATTTTGTTTCCATGTGATTTGTGGAAGGAATTGTTGTTTAGTAGTTGTAAAAAAAAAAGTTTCATGCATAGTTTTGTGACAATGGATTCTTTATATAATAATGCACTTGGCTCAAAATCTTGTACCTTAGGGTTTTTATCAGAATAACAAATGAAAACCCATTAAAGAAAGAGATTGTTCGGGATTCGATGTTCAAAGCAATAACATACGCAAACTAGAACGAGAAAAATTATCATGCATATATTGATGTATCACTGAAAAGGCGAATTAGTCATGGTCACAAATTGCAAAAGCAAATCAAAGTTTAGATCGAAAATTTATCCCAATTTTGGAAAACAAACCTGTAACTTTTTAAGTCGGAAGACAACCATTCCGGATAATACAACCAAGATCTTACCGTCTTTTACCCACCATTAAGTGATGTTTATGGACTAAAATCGTTGAAAGTTAGAAAGTAACATGACGGGTCATGTTAATCCCCCGTAATCAAAATAAATCGTCTATCATCTCTATCTCCTCTTTATAACATTTTCCAATATTTTAAGGATTCATTGAGAGAATCTCAATTCCTGTAATGAGTTAGTTAATTTTGTGATCCAGTGACTTGTATTGGGTTAGGCTAAACTTTAATACATTTATCAAGACTATCAACATCCTTTCTAAGTGTACCCAGACGAGAAAGAGACCATTTGTTCATGTTATCCTTTCAATTAAACAGACCATATCCCTGCCTAATTTATTTGTTCATGTGTGACATCCTTGATACTCTGTACAATTTACTATGTGCCTATGCAGAATTGTTGCTAAACAGATCCACTCATTTTTCTAATCGAGTGTATAGATCTGAATAAAGTTGATTGACGTTGAGCACGTAGGCTTAACCAACGTCAACTAACCAGGGTAAAACAACTCAGTTCAACTGAACCACATAACATGCAAATTTGTTTAAAATGACCATTTCAGGATGACAAGGCATCTTAGCCTGGAAAAGTAAAAGCAAACCTTCAAATGAAGAAGAAAACAAATAAATGTTCTATCAACTAAAACCTCAAAACTGAATCATTGTAGCCCAAGAGTCCTATATTTCTAGGACTAATATTTATTCGGATTTTATCAAGAACGCGTCCATGTTCAACATCATCATCATGCAATCATACCTATGGATACTGGAAAAAGTTGGTTTCAATTTGTGGCCACGAAAACATCTTTTGCTGCCACTATTAGGAAGAGTCTCATTAGGACCAAGACCAAGCTGCGAGTCATTTCATGGTGAACATAATCTGCCAGAATCTCTTCAATTCCATTATTTATATGCCAGAATATAGCAAGATTGGGTAGAAAAGTTGGAGAGAGTGTCGCCCCCACACTCATATTAGCAGCCTACAAAAATTAAAAACTGTCTTTTTAAACAAATGGAAAATGAAATCCCCATAAAATCTGATATGCTATTTATTTGTTGGGTAGTTTTCAAGAGATTACTGACTCATCTACTCAATTTGATCAGTATAATAAGTTAATTAGCATTCAATAAAAAAAGTTGCCATAATTTCCATTCTGGGAGAGTTCATAGAGATACAAGACTTCCATTTTGGTGTCAATGATTTGGCTCTAAGTAAATTCCACTATCTTTAATAAATTTTGAAGAATTGTTCTCCATGAATCAGCCTAAGTTTGTCAGTTTTTACAGCAACACATTGGGTTTGGCAAGAAACATTTGGTTGACAAAGTATATTACAACTCTGAAAAAAGTAATAAAATCAACCATTCAAACATAAAAACTTCTAGCACATACCTGTGGAGCGTTTACAATGGGCGTACTTAAAACGCTTCCAACCACAGCACCAGAAGCAGTGAAATAACCAGGGCCACTATGTGTCCTTTTGACCGAGGCATTCACTGTCTTCTCCATTTCAGCAGGTTCTGTTACCAGATAATTGTGTTTCAAGTATAAAAAACTTAAAGAAAATGATTATATGACTTGACAAGACATATTTTCATTGTAAATGGACTAAATCGTCAACATTATTATAAAATAATGCCATGGTACTGAATCTCCAATACAGGCAGACACAAAATCACATTCAACATAAATGAAAGTATTCAACAATTCAAAGATCATAATGAGTTTAGCTGGATACAGCTGAAAGAGCATACCACTGTATGTAGAAAAAGATCTAATCCACTTCTGAGTTTGGAAATCTGATTTAAATGATGATACAATGTCCCTGTGCCACATAAATTATTGCAATTAAAGGATATTAGTGAATGCTAGTTCAACATTATAAAGGAAGACCAAAATCAGCAAATCAGTACATCCTTCATTTTCATGTAACTAAGGAAGAGATATATAACGAGAGTATATATTATTTACCTCGAGGTAGGTTTTGAAAATACAGGAACACCTACAATCATTAAGTCATACATTATTCAGTACTATGTCACCACATTCATGAATTTTCTGTAGAAGTGGCAAAATGGGCGGGTATAGGGATACAAAATTATACGAGTACTATATTACTTTAACAAACTAGTGTGTTAATGCGATTACAAAACTATATTACTTTAGTAATCAATAAATGCTTGAATTAAATAACTTAATCATTAAATTATAATACTTTAGTAGAAGAGGCTTATGCAATGAAATACACTTCAGGTAAACTTTGCACCCGGTTGACCCATTGTCTTTTCTTTTCTTTTTTTTTGAATTTTACATTTTACCCATTCAACCCAATAGAGTCACAGAGATGACACATAAAATGAATCACCCCATTTGTAAACAAATAGGTCAAAAGTGCCACCTCTAGTTTTTAGCGTAGAAAACAGACGAACCCTGATTTAAGGTAAACATATACCTTGATGAGACCCTGGTACAAGTTTTGATTTTCCAAACGCCTGGCAAGATCAAACATCATAGCCACAAGTAACTTTATCAGTCAGAATGGCATACCAACTTTGACATAAAGATATGAATGAGCACTAACAATTACATTTGATCAAGTTCCTTCCACTAGAAGTAAACATTGATCAAATCATCTTTTAATTTACTTGCCAGTGATGTCATGAACGAAAGAATAGAAACAAGAGGCATGCCGGCATATGATAGATGCAATTACAGATAGTGAATAGTTAAGTCTCCAATGATGCATGCATATCATAAACAGCTAAATTCTAAAGACCCATATCAATTTAACATAAGCTAGGGACATCATTTAATTAATAGCATAGTGCCATAGTATGTAATCTCTCTTCATTGGTTAAGAGTTTAGCATTCAGAGAGTAGTATGTTCTGAACACGGTAAAAAGGTTTGATACTTCTTATAGAGTTGCATAAAATATCCGTCTAGCATTAACCTTCAGCCCTCCTTTCATATGAAGCCAGAAGTAGGGCTCTATATGTGCATCAGAATGAATAAAAACACGTACATTTAAATACAAACAAAAAAGGCGATAAAATCTACTACCTCAAGCATAGGGATACCAGCAACATATCCTCGTGATGCAGATCCTAATAATGCAGGTTGACCCCTCTCCAGTGATTGCGTGATTCCCTGTTAACAGCATAAACTCATTATATTCGAACTGTGTATACATAGCAGTGCTTGAAAGTGCATTTTCAAAGTCATAGCTTTAACTTAAAGAATCAGATAATTAGTTGGTTAAAGCCAGGTAAGCAAGTTAACATTTATGTCCATCCTCAATTTTCTTACCACTATTACTAGTTCGATTTGAAAACCAAAACCACGTTGGCAAAACAAACAAACAGTCAAAACCGGTTGGCACAACTTCATTTATGTGTGTGCGCATGCCAGTAGACAGTTCTTTAAGAACAAATGTCACAATAGGACTTTAACTTAACAACATGGCGATCATTTTGGGATCATCACCACAGTAATATCTCTAAACTAGTCAAGCAAACACAGCAGTAAACTACCCGAGATTATTACAAGCAAAACCATGGCAAGCAGAGTGTTCCACATTCCTGACATCCATTACCTGGGGTCAATAGTTCATACTACTAATTTTTTTGATAATACGAAAATAGGATCTGAGTAACATCATCACATCCGTCCATTTTCATCTCCAAAATAAAGGTAGTAATCAACAATGTTTTCTCAAACGGTACTGAAGTAATTCTTCTAATACTATATACTGAAATTGATTGTAAAAGGCACACATTTTCAATGATGCAGATTTCGTATCATTTTTTAAACCGATAAACTCCTAGAAACCCAAAATCGAACCACGCATAACCATAGACATTTCTAAGACAAAATTTAATTCAACGAATTCAGTAACGATGAACTAGCGTACCGAATCATAAACTAAAAACAAGATATACAGCATAAGCAAATTTCTTGTTTCAAATGATGTAAGCAATAGTTACATATAATATACATACATTATTTGCAGCTGCATATGAGCATAGAGATAAAGCTTTTCGCCTGATGCTTGACCTCATCATCCTTATAATAATAATAGATCTTCTTCACTATATAAAAACATACACCATTAAATAAAATCAAATTTCATTTCATATCATATATAGATATAGATATATATAATCGATCTCATAACTAATGTATTAATTAATTTTAACATTATTAGCCTACAGTTATCGAATTAATTTAACCTAAAACTTATTATGATGCATGTATCATAAAAGCCTAAGAAAAAAATGAAAAAAATTATTTAAAAAAATGAAGAAGAAATGGATTAAGTGATGATTACCAGTTGAAATGTGATGAACGCTGGAGAGATTGATTGATTGATTTTTTTTATAAAGTTTAAATTTATTTAGAGAAAACGAATTATTCGAGAGCAAATTGACCCGTGTGTGTGTCAAATATGGATCAATCTATTTTAATCTCAGTCGTTGGTATCATACTTTCATCCAACGACTCACGTTACTTTCATCCAAAAATTTCACCTCATTTTTGTTTTTCTTTTTATAAGCGTAAATCTTTATCTTTATCTTTATCTTTATATATACTAAAATACAACTGACCTAATAGCTTATTAACCAATCATAGCTCTCGATTTTATCAAATTGAAATTAATGATGTCATTATTAATTTAATTATAAATTAAAAATACTAATAATCATTATCCAAATATATTAGTATTTGTAGAAAAAATCTCATTAATTTATACTTTTTTATTTTCCATCAATAATTTATACTTTTTACCCTCACTAAATACTTAATTTATAATTATTACAATTTGTAGTTATCAACTTGAGAATTTTGTTTTAGATTTTCATCATTTAATTAATTAAAAAAAATTCACATTTATTTCTATTTTTTTTCCATAAAATCTTTTTTAATATACTAAAAGGCAATTGTTCTAAAAACTTATTGACCAATCATAACTCTTGATTTCTTAAAGTTGATTTTTGTTTTCAATTTTGACTTTAATTTACACTCTTTTGTTTTCCATCACAAATTTACACTTTTTAACCATTATTTCCAATATAATAGATTAAGAATAATAACTAATATATATCCAATAGAATATAACTAATATATATTTAATAGAATAATAGCTAATATATATCTTAATTATATGTTCTATCATATAAATATAAAATTAATTACTAAAAATAAATAAAACTTAATGTAAATATATTAAGATTTTAAAAGTAACTAGAGTGCATACCCGTGCGTTGCACGGCTAGGTAAAGTGGACTTCGAATGTACGTTTGGGTAAGTTTATTTGTTTGATGCCAATACCTTTTTGGGATATGGATAGACATCGATCACGGAAAGAAAGCAAGAGGAAATAAAAGAATTTTTTTTTCTTCTTAAATTAGACGGCAAAGTTTTATGGATATAAAATGAATGGTTATTGTTTAGGGTTGGGTAAATAGTTTGTTTGTTGGGTTTTTGTTTAAATGGTTTGTTAGTTGGGCTAGTGTTTGCTCTTTGGTCGGTTTGCAATCAAGCGACTGGAGTAAACTTGAATTAAACTTGAATTACGGAGTATAATTTATCTATTGCAACATTAACCTCAAATAAAACTCATCAATAACACCTAATTAATACCACCATACATATATTACGATATATACATTAAACTCATCAAGGAAAATCATAAATAACAATAAATAAATGTAAAAAAAATTAGGCCATAATTTATATATTAAGGTTTTAAAAGTAATTGTACTATTATTTTTTTTGAAGTTTTTTTTAGTAATTGTCATGACACATATACGAAAAATAAAGCATGTAAAAATATATCTTTATAGAAACACATATAACATTGTCATTGTAATTGAAATATTTGGAATATGTTGCATCTAAAAATAAGATATTATTTTTAAAAGTGTAAAATAAGAATGTAATATCACCTTGTGTAACAATAAATCAAATAAAATGATAGTGATCTATTATGATTTTTTAATATTCAAATATCGCTAAGTATGTCACAATCTACAACTTTGTAAGTGCATGTCTATGTCAATAGCAGTCTAGATTGTTTGGGCTTATATTGTTATATGTCTTTGTAATGTGATTGTCATTAATGAACTTAGTATTATGCATGGAATACTAGATTAAGTTTAAGTATTGAATGTATAGTAAATCTGCTAAGTATGAATTGCGATCGCAATTCATACAGAAGAAATGCGACCCCGTATTTACAGGGTTAAATACGAGGTTACTCATATAGGTAATACGACCCCGTATTTGCGGGACAAATACGAGGCCAATCACAGAATGCGACCTCGCATTAGTGACGGGCTGGGCTGGGTTTACGAGGCCGATGTGCTGAAGCCCATGTCGGGTGTTACCTATATAAACCGAACCCTAACAGAGTTTAGGGTTGAACATTTGTCGAAATATCAAGCAGGTACTGCAGGTTAAGTCGTCAAAGGTTGTTCCGCTAGCCCGAAGAAGATCTGCGAGGCCGCAGATGATCTAGGGGCTTTTTGTTGATCACCAAGTTATTGTGAGGGATTCCGCACCTCAAGATAACTGGATCAAGCTATTGACGATCTGTACCAGGGGACTTACAATTGGTATCAGAGCCTCTTGGTTTAATACCGGAAGGTTATAGCTTGTTGGTGATAGACAATATTGATTTAGGGTCGTTTAGACGTGATTCTTTCACGAGTTTACGACCGGAAATCTTGTTTGTGACCTCGATTTGTATTTGCAGCAGTCGAAGGTGTTATTGTTGGTGTTTAGGGTTTCGAATTCAAGAGATCTAAGGATTCCAGCAGCTTTTGCGACCTCGCGGGCTCGTATTACCTCATCCAGCTCGTATTGCGACCTGGGTAGCTAATTACGACCTCGCCAGTTCAATTGCGACCTCGTGTTTCGTTTGCGACCTCGTGAGCTCTTTAAGACCTCGCCAGTTCAATTACGACCTCGAGTAGTTAATTGCGACCTCGTTTTTCACGACCTCGTGAACTTTTACGACCTCGTTTTTATAAACAGTTCATGAATTTTGCTAGCTCGGAGAAAATGACGTCTCAATTACCCGCAAATTATCAATCTTTGCTGAATCAACTAATTTTGATGGATCACAAAACCGGAAAGGCCAACTCACCGCCCAAGTTGATAAGCCTTGATAGATATTTCAGTTGGAAGGACAGATTCGAGTCATATTGCAGGTTAATGGATGTGAGGATGTGGATATGTAATGTTAATGGTTATGTTCATCCCACTGTGCAAAATGACAAAGAACCTACTGGTTCAGGTGGTGGAAAAGCAGCTTCGTATGAGCAAATGACTGTTGATCAAAAGAAAGATTACGAAGCAGAAAGTAAAGCTTTAGGATCACTCCGAATGGCTCTCCAAGGGGAATTCTTGCACTTGTTTGAAATGTATGATAGTGCAAAAGGCTTATGGGATGCACTCAAAGAGCATTGTGAAGGTGATGATGATCTCAAGAAGAGAAGGAAGGATTTGCTAAGAAGCAGTATTATGTCTTTACTAGCTTCAAAGATGAACCTCTTGATGAGATTTGATTCGTTACAGTCATCTGCTGGTTGAGCTTGCATATTTTGGGTACAAACCTGATCCAGAAGATGTCATCGAGAAGTTGTTGGAAGCACTTCCAGTTAAGTGGGAAGGGTTTGTAACTTCAATCCAACAAAATCCCGAATTTAGCACATGGACTTTGGATCAGATCATTCGAAAGCTGAGAGGTCAAGACATGAAACGAAAGTCGAAGGAAGTAGGTAGCAGTGATTTTGTTCAGCGTCCTGAACTCTATCATAGCAAATCAAGCGTTCCTTCTGCAAAATCTTCAAATGGAGGGATTACTGCCTTCTATAGTGGAGATGATGACAAGATGAAGATGTCAACGGATTCTGATAACAACTTGATGTATGTAACTTCTCCAGAATCGGGCATGATAAGTGCATAATGGGGTTCAGAATAGTAGTTCTCCAAATCGAGTTACACAGGGATGCCGATGAGCATAAGATCCACTGAGGGACAATTGGGCATGCTCGCTTCATTTGTGTCTGCTCATGAAAAGTTAATTGGAGGAAAACTAACTGATCATGATTTGGTTAGGGAGGATTACAAGCAAGTTGATCCAGATGACTTGGAAGAAATGGATCTGAACTGGCAATTAGCTATGTTAACATTGAGAGTTCAGCGTTTCACAGATAGAACTGGAAGGAAGGTTGTGAATGGCAAAGTAGGGTTTGACAAGACCAAGGTGAAGTGTTATAACTGTGATGGTTTTGGACATTTTGCAAGAGAGTGTCAGAGGCCAAGACGAGATAACAATTCAGCTACCGGCCGTCAGAACTTCAATCAAAGTGGTTCTATAGTGAGTCAGAATTCTGGACATCAGTATGCTAATACTGGGAACCGAAGCTCAGGAGAAGCGGACAACTCAAGAGCCTTAGTTGTTCAATCTGATGGTACATATAATTGGGGTTCGACTAGTACCGATGATCAGAATCATGCATTCATGGCAATAATTCAAGACCTTGATGAAGAAATGAATGATCTTGCAGATAATTCATTAGATCCTATGGTATGTGCCAATGATCATGGTAGTGTTCATCAGAGGGTAGAAGAGGAACCTGAATCATCAGAACCAGTAAGAGCTGAGAGCGAAGATGTCGCCGAAGCTGAGACAAGCTTGATGGCACATCTTGAAGGTGTTGAACATAAGGAGCCACTAAGGAGAACTAAAGGATTATGGTTTGTCGATAGTGGATGTTCAAGACATATGACTGGTGACAAGAGACTGTTAACAGAGTTTACACCTGTTAAAGGGTCTTATGTTAGTTTTGCTGGTCCCAAGGGCAAGTATTTCTGGTATTGGAAAAGTCGTCAGTGGGAAGATTAAAATGGATAATGTGAACTTTGTTGAGCAGCTGGAGCATAATCTGATGAGCGTATCTCAAATATGCGATAAAGGGAATCCTGTTCACTTTACAGAAAGGGAAGCTCTTATCTTGAAACCAGGATATGTTATTCCAGAGGAATGGATTTTACTAAAGGCTCCAAGAAAGAAGGACATCTATGGTCTTGAATTAGGTGTAATTGATTCAGTGGAGCCAGTTTGTTTGCTCTCCAAAGCTTCTGAAGATGAGTCTCTGCTATGGCATAGAAGGATGGGTCATATCCATTTCAGGAAAATGAATTATATTACAAGCAATGGATTGGTTCTCGGTGTTCCAAATAAGAGATTTATGGTAGAGGATAAATGTGTGCCGTGCTTAAAAGGAAAACAGACTAAAAAGCCACATAAGCCAAAGACTCAGAATTCTATTGCCGCTCCATTTCAGTTACTACACATGGATTTATTTGGACCAGTAAATGTTCGGAGCATAGGGTTTATGTACTACTGTCTAGTAGTTACTGATGATTATTCTAGATTCTCGTGGGTATTTTTCTTGAAGACCAAGGATGAAACTGCTCAAATCCTCATGGAGTTCTTGGAAAGAGTTGAAAATCAGTACAACACAAGAGTGAAGAGAATCAGAAGTGATAACGGGACAGAGTTCAAGAATCAGATAATGGAAGTATATTGTCTGAGCAAAGGAATTGAGCATCAATTCAGTGCACCCTATGAGCCTCAACAGAATGGAGTAGCAGAGAGGAAAAACAGGACATTGATAGAGACCGCCAGGACTATGCTAGCTGATTCAAGGCTTCCTACTATGTTTTGGGGGGAAGCAGTGAACACTGCTTGTCACGTGTTAAATAGGGTTTTAATTGTTAAAAGATTTAATAAGACACCTTACGAGCTTTTAAACAATAGAAAACCGAATTTAACCGGGTTGGAACCTTTTGGAGTCCCATGCACATTTTTAAAAGTTCGTGACCAACCTAAATTTGCCAAGAAGGCTGAAGAGGGAATTTTTCTTGGTTACATTCCGGGATCTCCAAATAGGAGGGTGTACAATATTAAGTCTGAAATAGTTGATGTTGGTTACAATGTCGTTATTTCTAGCTATAATCCCCCTGTACATCAAGGGTCTACTATCTTGTTTAATTATGATGATGTGTTTACCTCTTTTAATGGTCCTATTTCTTTTGGTGCAGGTAGTTCAGAGGTGGATGATGTAGTATTACTACGTGATCAGAATGTCGAAGCAAAGTTTACTACTCCTTCTGAATCCGCGACTGCTACAGCATCAAAGAATAATGAGGTATCAAGAAAAGATCAAGATACTGAGCTTGTGTCAACTTCTCGCAACATGAATGCAGATGGTTCATCAAAGGATACTGAAGATACAAGTGCACAAGAATTGGAACCAGTTACTCCACTTTCTCATGGAGAAATAGGTTCAAATTTGGGTGTAAATCTTCAAGTTGATAAAGCTACACAGCATAGAGTCAACAAGTATCATCCAGTTGAGGACATTATTGGTGAACCAAGTGCAAGGGTTAAGACAAGAGCTCAAATTAATAAGCTATCTGGTTTATTCGCTGAGATGAAAGAAACCGGTATAGTTGATGAATGTATGTTCAGCTGCTTTGTATCTCAAGAAGAGCCAAATAATATTCAAATGGCTTTAAAAGATCCATCTTGGGTTGAAGCAATGCAGCAGGAACTACTTCAATTTGACAAACTCCAGGTCTGGGAGCTTGTTGATCTACCTTCGGGAGAGTATCCTTTCGGCACCAGATGGGTTTTTAGGTGCAAAAAGGATGAAAAGGGCATTGTGACACGAAATAAAGCTCGGCTAGTTGTTCAAGGTTTTGCTCAACAGGATGGGTTAGACTACACTGAGGTGTTTGCACCGGTTGCTAGGCTAGAAGCTATTCGTTTGTTTCTAGCATTTGCTGCTTTCAAGACATTAAGGTATATCAGTTGGACGTCAAGAGTGCGTTCTTATATGGTACTGTCCAGGAATTAGTGTATGTTACTCAACCTCCAGGGTTTGAAGATCCAGATCATCCTGATAGAGTCTATCGACTGAATAAGGCTTTGTATGGATTACATCAAGCTCCGAGGGCATGGTACGACAAACTGTCGAAGCATCGTCTTGAGAATGGTTTTGAAAGAGGATTGATCGATAGTACGTTGTTTACCAAATGGAAGGGAGAGGATTTCCTACTTGTACAAGTTTACGTGGATGATATTATTTTTGGATCATCAGACGAAAAGATGTGCAAGGAATTTGAGCTGATTATGAAAGGGACTTTTGAGATGAGCGCTATGGGAGAGATGAACTTCTTTTTAGGTTTGCAGGTTGAAGAAAAAGGACGGATTCTTCATTCATCAGACAAAGTATGCACAAGATATCTTGAAACGATTTGGCATGGAAGATACTTCACCTATGGATACTCCTATACAAAAGAACCATAAACTTGGGATGTTTTCTCTTAATGATCCAGAAGTTGATCCTACTCGTTACAGGGCCATGATAGGTTCATTGATGTATCTTACAGCATCAAGACCAGATATCATGTTTGCGGTTTGTTTGTGTGCTCGTTTTCAGTCATGTCCCAGGGAAAGTCACATGAAAGCTGTTAAGCGAATTCTTCGCTACCTCAAAGGGCAACCAGTACTAGGTCTCTGGTATTCAATTGGGGGAGACTTTGAGTTCGTGGCTTATACAGATGCTGACTATGGAGGCTGCAATTTTGATAGGAAATCGACTTCAGGTGGATGTCAATTCTTAGGGGGAAGATTGGTTTCATGGCAATGTAAGAAGCAGACTTCTGTTGCGATCTCGTCTTGCGAGGCGGAATACATGGCAGCTGGTGGATGTTGTTCACAGGTTCTATGGATTCAGCAACAACTGCGTGATTACGGTCAGAATTTTCTTTGTACTCCTATAAAGATAGATAATGAATCCACCATATCCATTACTAATAATCCTGTTAAGCACAGTAGGACTAAGCACATAGACATAAGGTTTCATTTTATTCGTGATTGTGCTGAAAAGAAATTAATAGTCCTAGAAAAAGTGCCGAGTGACTTTAATTTAGATGATCTGTTCACTAAGGCTTTCGACCGAACTCGTTTCGAGTTGTTAGTCCAATTGATTGAATGAGAAATCTATAGTGACAGTGTCTCTCAAAAGGAACTTTGTAAAATGAGTCAGTGTTTGTGTAATGTATGTGTGTCATATAGTGTCAGAAAAACAAAATAAAAATGAGAAAAACCAGAAAAGAAAAAGGAAATAATAAATAGAGTAAGGTCACTGCATCAAGACGATTAGACGTGACGATACTTTAGCTTTTAAGCCTACTTAATTGTACTTTAAAATGCTCAGTTCAGTGATACCATTATATAATGTATCGATAGGCACAAAGTACCAAGGTTTCCTTATAATCTGAACTTAAATGTATACAATGTTCTTATGGGAAACGTATTCAGATATATGGCTGAGAATGCTTGTTCTTAAAATAGACAAGTTCTTTAAATCTTATGAAAGATCTTGCATTGTAATTATGAATATTTGGTCTTTATATAGAAGGTCTCGGGTACATATATGTGTATGTATTGCTTTTTCGGATGTATATTTGTGACAAGATATGCAAATATCTAATAAAACTAAATCTGTTGAAAATATGAAGCTAATGTGGCCTTTGAGATTCGAACAAGTCAGTCCTTGGGGTGTCTTTGTATACCTAGCCTACCTAAAGCTTCCAACTTGGGATAGGTTGTCAGAAAGTTCGCTACACGGGTCTCATCGAAAGTCACGGGTTTTCATAAGTGCTTAAAAATAATGTCACAAATATGCAAGTACTTGGCATTATGCAATGTTGAGTATATTTCCGTACGTGAGTCAAGTTAAGTCGCTTTGCGCGTGAGGAATCACCGACCTGTCACCGCTGACTTGATTCTTAAAGACTTTCTCACTTTACTCACCAAATGTCTTAATCTTAGTGCTTGTTTCGATTGTGAGAGTGTATCTGAATATGGGGCACATAAGTTCGCAAACATGATTACGTGATATATTAGGCTACTCGGGGTACATGGTGACTGTCCTTGGCCAGGGTATGTCGAAAGTGTCACAAACCAAAAGGAAACTGGAAGTACCGAGTGTTTAAGAGGACAAACATATTGGTAATCGTTTTTGGATCACTGTTCATAACTAATAATAAGATATTTCTCGCTAGTAGGCTTATGTAACATGCTAATCTGATCTAATCAGCAGTAACTTTAGCTCTTGTAACTATGTTATTCGTTTGTTTAGTATATGTGTGTGTGTGTTATGTTTTTCGTGAAATGTTTAATTTTTTATTGTATTGTTTAAATAAAAGTTCCTATTGCACGAGAGACAGAGTCAGAATAGAATCTAGTTTCCAAGAGGACTCAACTACGTTCTTATGGAACAGTGAATAAACGAGTAGGGTAGTTTAGCGATAGTGTTGTGATCAAAAGCTAAAAGAAAGTATGTCACATTAACAGAATATGGGTTTAAGGAAAAGAACACAGAGTTGTTGATTTCAATAAACAGATATTGAGTTAATGTTTTTGTATTTTTTTTTTTTTTTTTTTTTGTTTGAGTTTGTTGATTTCAATAAACATATATTGAGTTAATGCCTGTGTTTGCTTGATTTTTAGAAAGAAGATGTTCATTAGAATGGACACAGAGTTGTTCATAGTTTTGAACTTGATCTTTGAAAGATTTTTGAATCAAAAAGATTTGGAACAGAGTTTCTAAATAATTTTGATAAACTATGTGCATAATTTGAAAGTGCTTGCAGTGAATTATTAGCCTAAATCACTCTAATAATAGATTGTTAAGTATATTCATTTTATCTTGCTACTTTATTCAATTCTTCAGATTGTATGATTTTACTTTGAGAAGATTTGATGTGTGTTGAGATGTGCAGGACAACGGACATATATTCGTTTTTGTAGGTTGTCGAGCAAGATCTCACCATGGAAGCAAGATATGGATCATGCAAATATATCTGGAACAAAGATAAATACTAGTTTGATAAGGCTATCATAGGAGTATTTATAATTGTTTAACCAAGATGAATACTAGTTTGATGAGGCAATCATAGGAGTATTTCATATGGTGTTAGGATTTTGCATTATCAAAATTTTGTTTGCAAAAATATAAGAGATTAGGTTTCAGTTAGATGTTTTTACAGAGTTAAAGACAAGTGACTTTAGAAACGGAATCTATATAAGTTTGCGTTGGAAGACCTTAGTTAGGTTATTCATAGAATGATAAGACTGAGATCTTAAGATTCTAATTTTGATAAGTATCAGTAGAATAATAAGACAGAGATCTTAAGATTCTATTTTTTTGATAAGTATCAGTAGAATAATAAGACAGAGATCTTAAGATTCTAGAATTTTTCTGATAAGTTGACGGATAAACAAGGAGTTTATAGGTCAATGATTTTGAACAATAAGACAGAGATCTTACGGTTTAGATTTTTGAACAATAAGAAGTTTAAGGTTCTTGAAGATTTGTAGTTCTAGACTAAGATAATGTCATATGTTTATGACTTATGATAGTGAAGAATAACAAATTTGGAGAAGAAAATGAAGAATGTAGTTCTAGATTAAGTCGTTACTATCGTATATTATAGTGATGAAATAATGAAGAATAACATTATCATTTTTATCTCATTTATGTGTTTTGTTAACAGCTTCTTGTGCAGGGAATACATGTCAGTAAGCTGTATTTTATATGTTTTGTCTGAAGATGTTGATCATAATCAGAAGAAACATTTTTGGAGACAAAGAATTGCTTTTGAAACAGGTTCCATGTTCCTGAAGTTTGTGATTCAAGTTTCAAAGTTTCTGGTTTTCATGGGAGTCAACTAGTTCAGGATTGATTGTTGGAAATTCTACCTTTCTATTACATGCCGGTTATGCAAGGCGAGCAGGGACTCGAGATATGCTTAATTCGGAGAGATTTATCGTTGAGGGGGAGAACTACAACAAGCTATGGTGCATTAGTTGATTTTTATGACGATACAGAGAGTTTGAAGTTTGCTTCTCAAATCTGAAGTTTCAGAGGATCAAAGTTTCGGGTATGGCAATTATATTTGTTGTCTCGAAATTATTTTTCAGTATATTTGCAGAGAAGTCAATCCAAAGGAAGGGTTTCTAAGCAAAAGACTGAAGTATTCAAGACAATGCTAAGAACATCAAGATGTTGATAGCAAGGTCATTTTTAGTTGAAGATCTTAGATATAGAAATAATTTTATTTTAATATGAAAGATTATCAACTTCATACATGTGAAACCTTAGACATAGACATTAAGTGAATGTAGAAGATTATTAAAATCTTAGACATAGACATAATGTGAATGTAGAAGGTTAAATAAATCCTTAGATATAGACTTAATGTGATGAAGAAGATTAAGAAAATCTTAGTCATAGACGTTAAGTGAATATGAAAGGTTATTGACTATATTGTGCCTTAGACATAGAAATGTCATGTTTGAATGTGAAAGGCTACATAGTTAATATTTTATGCCTTAGACATAGATATATTGTTTGAATATGAAAGGTCTTGCTACCTTAGATATAGAAACATATATGAATGTGAAAGGTTAAGCATTGATTATTTAGATCATATAGTTATGAAAACATGTCATAAATTGAGGAGGAGTACCTAGTCAATTGTGTTTTCATAAGAATATGAAGTATTTAATCAATATTTTGTTCTATCATAGTTATGTATCCCAGTCATAAATTGAGGGGGAGTACATAAGAATGATGGTTGTTATAATGATTAGTCATCGTTATACTTCCTAGTCATAAAATTGAGGGGGAGGTATAAGAATGAAGAATCAATTTTATAACTGGTTAGAAATATGAATTGTTGCAAGTGGTACAGATCGGGAAAGCTAAATTCGAAAAGTTTTGGAAAGATTGATCGTGGAAAAGTTAAAGAATTTCGGTAAGTTTATTAACTTTTCAGGTTTAAGACGAAGATCAGGAAAAGATGAAAATTTGATGCCTACAGGTTTGGTC
>CM067171.1:68730257-68737070 GCA_034093135.1 Erigeron breviscapus | reverse complement strand
GCACCTTGGGGGATCTCAAGATTTGATGTTGCATTATCAACCCCAGAAGCTGGCACAGATTTCCTTTTTGATCTTTTCTTTTTAGCAATGTGAGGCACTAAGTCCTCAACAATGGGTCTTTTAGAAGCGGATATTGAAGGAATGGATGAGGGTGTGGCTAGGGTGGCTGATGTTTTGGCCAACCCTTCACCCTCTTTTGAAGGAGTAGAATATTGAATAGATTGAGAAGAGTTTGAGGGTTCAGAAGCATGTGTACCTGGGTCCCCCTGATTAGCAGATTGAGTGTCAGACCCAGATCGCGTCGAAGAAGGGACAGCTTCCCTAAGTGCTTCTTTCCTCTTCTCTTTTCCTGCAAAAATCAAGGTAGATCTGCATTGCTCGGGTCAGACCCTGCACAGATACCTTGGGACTATTGAAAATGTTGTTGTAAGTGGACTTGCATTCCACAGTCTGACCAGTTGCCAGACTGTAATCATTGTCAAGTATTGCTTCAATGATAAGAGCAAGAATCCTACCATAAGGTATGGTAAGACTCTTCTTATGAACACGATCAACAAGTCCTTAAAAATTAAGCCAGCATAATCTATTCTGGTCATAGTGACCAATTGCATGAAAAATCTGCAATTCTAGAACATTAGGCTGATCAAAGCTGCCTGCCTTTACTTGTAAGGTTTTAGAAATTGTGCTCAGTAAATAATTCCAAATGCCAGTTAAATATTTCATTTTAACCACTGAAGCCAATGGACCAGTATATCCAACTTCTTGTAAAACATTTTTGGCTTCAGTACGAGACACAACATTATCATATTCATCATCAGGCATATAAGACAGCTCAAAAGCAGACCTAAGCCTCTCATAAGAAATATATACCTTTTTTCTTACCGTTGAGGATTGAGCCATAGATTGCAGCATCTCCTTTCTTGTTCTGTTTCACAACACAGCTCGCCCAAAATTCACAAAAAGATCTTGAAACACCAGTCTGGCTTCTCAATCATCACCTTGCCGAATGGATGATGCCATAAGAAAGCCACAATCTCATTGTATCCTTTTGCCCATGAAGGAGGATGAATATTGGCATAAACCAGACTTCCAATCTTGATTTTACCAGTATCAAGATCAGCCGGAACCACTACTACATTACTTCCCACCACATAAGGTGAAAGCTTATTAGCGCTTATTGGAGCTGGGTATAGACTTGCAGCTTCAGATGAAGAACTAGATTTAGAATCATTAGTATGAAGAGAAACAGATGATGATGCCATTTTGAAAACAATTTTTAGAAGAAATTAAATTTAATAAAACAGTAATCAGATTAGAGAGAAAAAATTGATTTTGAGAAAATATGAACAAGTGATTTGGGATTTAGGTTAAATGAATGTTATATACAAACACTAAAAATATCCCGTTTGAAAAAGTTGGAGAGAGAAAGATTTTGATTGGAGGATCACCAAGTAGTGGTGGTACTTTTTCAGTAACCGGCTGTTACCACTACACGTGTCACACTCCAATAGGATCAGCAAGTACACTTAAATAAAATAATGAACATAATAAAACGCACTGAGATATTTAATAACAAAAATAACCACGAAGCTGGGTCAGACTCAGCTTACCCTCTTTCACTTGAAATGCACCAAGTGTGAAAGGGTAGTCTGGGTCTGACACAGCTTACCCTCAAAATTTAGTATCACTCTAAGGGGTCAGATTTGCTATTACTTAGCTCACTACATTTTACAAATTAAGCATACCTAGCTTACTTATGAGGTAGTTGAACCTTGATTCATCCAATGGCTTTGTGAACAAGTCAGCAAGCTGATTGTTTGTTGGAATGAAGTGGAGTTCAACATCTTCTTTCATTACATGATCCCTGATGAAATGATATCTTATATCAATGTGCTTGGTCCTTGAATGAAGCACAGGATTGTTTGAAATGGCTATGGCACTGGTACTGTCACAAAAGATTGGAGTTTTTGTTGCAGTGACACCATAGTCTTGAAGCTGATATTGCATCCAAAGAATTTAAGAGCAACAACTTCCTGCAGCAACATATTCAGCTTCTTCAGTGGAGATAGAAACTGAATGCTGCTTCTTGCTGGACCAGCTTACAAGTCTATTGCCAAGCAATTGACAAGCTCCTGAAGTACTTTTTCTGTCAATCTTACATCCTGCAAAGTCAGAATCTGAATAGCCAATTAGATCAAATCCTGAGTCTTTGGGATACCAAAGACCCAGATTGGGACTACCTTTAAGGTATCTAAAGATTCTTTCACAGCCTTAAGATGAGATTCCTTAGGACTAGCTTGATATCTTGCACAAAGACATGTAGCAAACATAATATCTGGTATACTAGCAGTCAAGTAAAGTAATGATCCTATCATACCCCTATAAGCTGTGATGTCAACAGATTTGCCATTTTTATCTTCACCCAGCTTATCACCAGTTCCCATAGGAGTTTTCATAGGTGAGCAATCACTAAAACCAAATTTGTTTAAGAGATCTTTAACATATTTTCCTTGGTTTATGAAAATTCCATTTTTAGTCTGTTTAACTTGTAAACCCAGAAAATAGTTTAGTTCTCCCATCATGCTCATTTCATACCTTTTAGACATTAATTCAGAAAACTTTTTGCAAAGTCTTTCACTGCTAGACCCAAATATTATATCATCTACATAAATTTGTACAATCAGGATATCACCATTATACTTTCTCACAAACAAAGTCTTGTCAACATTACCTCTTTTGAAGTTGTTAGCCAATAAGAATTTAGACAGAGTGTCATACCATGCTCTTGGAGCTTGCTTCAACCCATAGAGAGCCTTGTCAAGCTTGAACACATGGTCAGGAAACTTTGAATTTTCAAAACCTGGAGGCTGTTCAACATAGACTTCTTCCTCCAATTTTCCATTAAGAAATGCACTCTTCACATCCATTTGATAGACTTTGAAACCTTTGTGTGCAGAGAAGCCAAGAACATTCTGATTGCCTCTAATCTTGCCACTGGTGCAAAAGTCTCATCATAATCAATTCCATCCTCTTGTCTGTAACCAAGAGCTACCAATCTTGCTTTATTTCTGGTCACAACTCCCCTTTCATCCATTTTGTTTCTGTAGACCCACTTGGTTCCAATCACAGTCTTGTGATGATGTCTTGGAACAAGTTCCCAAACCTTATTTCTTTCAAACTGTGTTAGCTCATCTTGCATTGCATTTACCCAAGAAGGATCTGCCAGTGCTTCATCAACCTCAGTTGGTTCCACTTGCTTACAAAATTGACAAACATGCAGAAATTGCCTGTTGCCTTTCTTCTTGTTTTAACACCAGAGAGTGGATCACCAATGATTTGGTTAATTGGATGACTCTTTGTCCATCTGGTAACCGGGACAATGGACTGATTCAGATTAGATGGTTCAGCATGATCAGCTTGAGGAAGAGGCTGATCATCTTGGAAAGGAATGGAGGAATCTGAACCAATTTGAGAGTCATTTAATGGATTCTGAACAATTTCTTCAGTAGGAGCAGGATCAGCTTGTGCATTTTCAAAGATTGGAATATCTTCTTCTTCTTCTATAAGTTGCTCCCCCTGAGTTTGAGCATTATCAGCTCCAACTAGAGGATTAGTTGGAGGCTCATTCTCAGGTACAGCCAGTTCTTCAAAATTGAAGTCTTCATCTTCAGGAGGAGAGCTATCTAGCTTAGAACAACCTTCATCAATGCTTACATTAACAGAGTTCTCAATTATTTTAGTTCTCTTGTTGTAAACTCTGTAGGCCTTCATCATTGTTGCATATCCAAGTAGGATACCTTCATCTGATTTCTCATCAAACTTTCCAAGATGGTCTTTCTGATTCAGAATATAACAAGGACTTCCAAACATTCTTAGGAAACCAATCTCAGGTTTTCTCCCCCTAAGAAGTTCATATGCAGTCTTCTGGTGTCTTTTCACAATAAGGGATCTGTTCTGGGTAAAGCAAGCTGTGTGTACTGCTTCAGCCCAGAAATGAGACTTGACATTGTTTTGAGCCATCATGGATCTGGCAGCTTCAATAAGAGTTCTGTTTCTTCTTTCTGCAACACCATTTTGTTGAGGAGTTCTGGCAGCTGAGTAGACTTGTGAAATCCCTTTTTCACTGCAAAAGAATTAAGAGTGATATTTTTGAATTCAGTACCATTATCACTCCTTAATTGCCTAACAGGCCTTTTGTAGAGAATTTCAGCTTGCTTGATGAAATGAATAATGTTGTCAGCAGCTTCACTCTTGTGTCTTAGAAAGAAAACCCAGGTGTATCTTGAATACTCATCAACATTACCAAGGAGTACCTCATTCCAGTGAATGATGGAGTACTGATTGGTCCAAATAAGTCCATATGAAGCAGATCCAAACAATTATCAATGGTTGAGCCTGTTTTAGACTTAAAAGTAGCTTTATGTTGCTTGCCTTTCTCACAAGCACCACACAGCTTGTCCTTCTCATAATTGATCACTGGAAGACCAGACACCAACTCTTTCTTACACAGCTTGTTGATATCTTTGAAATTCATATGAGACAGCCTTTTATGCCATAACCAATTCAGCTCATCTTGAGACTTTGACATGAAACAGACTTCTCTTGTGACAGTTGGATTTCTCATGTCAAAAGAATACAAAGACTCATCCCTCTTTGCAATAATAACCACATTGCCTTCTAAGAACAATACCCTTATCAGACCTGAATCTCACTTCATAACCAGCATCACACAACTGACTCACACTGATCAGATTGTGCTTCAAACCATTAACATATGAGACCCTTCTGAAAGTAAGGGGACCATTTGAAAGTATACCAAATCCTTCAGTCTTTCCTTGAGAGTCATCTCCAAAAGTAACATTAGGACCAGCGCGAATCCTAAAGCTACATAGCAGGGACTTACATCCGGTCATATGCTTGGAACATCCACTGTCCAAGTGCCAGGTATTATCGTCATGACTGCCCTGCAATTATGATAAGAGATTAGTTCTTTTTGGGAACCCATCCAAAGATGGGTTCACCAGAGCTGACCTTCTGGTCTGACTCAAATTGGGTAACTAAACATAGACTCTTATCACATTTTGAAACCCATTGTTGCTTGGTCTGTCCTTTACCAGATTCAAAGTTCTTTCTAGCAACATTTAGAGTTTCCTTCTGAACAAAACCTTTGCCTATTCCAGCTTTCTTACATTCAGCTCTCAATTTTCTTTGATCAACAATTTTTGGATCAGACACATTCTTAAGAAAATTTGCCTTTATTGACACCTTGTCAGTTTTGGACTCAACATATTTTAAAATCAACTTGTCAGAGTCAGACTTGGTGTTACCTGAAACAGACTCAGATTTTGCTTGTGACTCATTTCCTAGAGAACCAGACTTCTTACTCTTTAAAAGCTTTATTTTCTCTTTAGGAACACTGTGATCTCTATCCTTTCTTTTATTTCTCTTTAAACTATTCTTGTTTGTTTTAGTCTTTGAATCTGACACAGATTGGGTGATGGCCAGTTTGGACAAGTCAAGACTTTCTTCAGGTTTTAACTTAACAACCTGATCAGCTTTAGACACAGCTTCAGCAATGGTCTGACCAATGGTTTCAGGATCTTTAAACCCAATACCAGATTTCTGAACCAACTTAATTGGTTTAGAAATTGTTTTTTTGGTTTGGACTTTGGGTGGTGAAGGAGGCTGATAACAAGGCTCCATAGCACATACTTCAGCAATGACTATGGCCCTATCATAATCACCATCAAAAATAGCTTGGATCTGATGAGGTATTTGGTCATTTACACACTTAGCAACTCTTTTGGAACTGATACACCATGTTTCAGTAATTTATTTAACCTTTAAAAACTTTTCTTCTGCAGTTTTAGCTTCTTTAATCAAAATGAGGTTTAATTGCTTTTGAGCTTTAACTTCAGATTCTAATTTTTCAATGGTGTGACTCTTAGAGCTGTTATCAAGTTTCAAAACATGTATTTCCTTTTTGAGTTCTTGATTAAAGTGTTTTTGTAGCAAAACCTCATCACCAAGTTTATTCAGTCTGGACAGCTTTTCATTATCAGACAGATTGGAAAAAGAAGTTACCTCAGGTGGAGCAGTCTGACTGGTAGATGCCTGGTGAGCTGACTCAGATTGCTGTTGTATTTTCACCAGATCTTCAGCAAATCTTTGAGTAGATTCTTTAGCCATGAAACACTTGGCATCTTTGTACATCTCATCATCAGATGATGTGGCACTTTCAGCCCAGTCTTTGGCTACCAGACTCTTCTCACTTTTGTTCACCTTCTCAGTCAGCTCAGCTACTTGTGCTTTCAAGGCTTTGTACTTAGTCTTGAGCTTAGAGTATTTTTCACCTCTTCCACCTTTGGCTGGCACAGCTTGAGCAGTTTCTTTGGATCTGCAATCTCCAGCCATATGTCCAGTCTTGCCACACTTGTAACAAGTGACCTTGGACATATCAAATGGCTTCTTGGTTTTGTCAGCTTGGCCACCTCTTCCTTTTCCTTTGAACTTATTAAAGGATCTCCTTCTGATCCTTTCAGCCAACATAGCTACTTCATTAGTTAGTTCATCACCATCAGATTCATCACATTCAGATTCAGCACAAACAGAGTTAGGATTAGACATCACAGGAATATCATCATTAACACAAGGAATGATCTCATTACTAATTGAACTAGGGTGTTCAGTCATAGAAGCAACAAGTGCAGCAGCAGGCTGACTGTAAGAATCACCCATAGCAATTAACTTTTCAGCCTCTGAACATTCTTGGTTATGAAGCAACCAAAAAGTCCAGGGAGATCAAGATCATGA
>CM067171.1:68672757-68722757 GCA_034093135.1 Erigeron breviscapus | reverse complement strand
ATTAACCCTATTAAGTACCCTAATAATCCCATTAAGTACCCATAAATGAAAGACTAAAAAGCGCCAAATTTTTCCACTCCTTGATCCTAGTTTTAGTTATATATAGATAATGAGGATGGTTATATAAGGTTGTTAAGTATCTAAGCTTAAGTGTGGAACACTCACATATTAATTTTTTAATCCATAAAATTCATGGGGCCAAACATTTATTCATTAAACAAAAATTATTAAAAAATTAGTATGTGAGGAGTTTCACACCTAAGCTGACAGCCTTATATTCACTTTTCCATATATTAATATATAACTTTTTAAATAAAATAATTATTATTATATATGAGATGAAATTTTGTTGTGTATTTCTTATCACCCATCAAATAATTCATCATGTAACCTTTTCACCAATGATGGGGTCTGAGTGAGTGAGGTTTTTTGAGGTATCGAGTTCAAGCTTTTGGCGAAGTGAGGGGTTAAAATGGAATATTTTTTTTAAAAAGGATTATTTGATAAGATCCAATTAAAACAACATATCTTAGATGTTTCCGTATATGTCACTAACTAGATTTTAGGCCCGTGTACAATACACGGGCTTACAACTTTATCAATATTAGATGTTACTTTATTATGATTTAAAATTTAGTTTATAATTTTTAGTAATAAAAAATTGATCTATTATAAAACTTTGAGTTTTATAGTGAAATATTTTTAAAAATATGTTCATCGAAGTTGTTTACTGTGACATACATAACGATATTTGAATATTATAAAATCATAATATGTCCATCAAAGTTTGTAAGTCCCCTGGTACGGATCGTCAATAGCTTGATCCAGTTATCTTGAGGTGCGGAATCCCTCACAATAACTTGGTGATCAACAAAAAGCCCCTAGATCATCTTCGGCCTCGCAGATCTTCTTCGGGCTAGCGGAACAACCTTTGACGACTATAACCTGCAATACCTGCTTGATATTTCGACAAATGTTCAACCCTAAACTCTGTTAGGGTTCGGTTTATATAGGTAACACCCTACATGGGCTTCAGCACATCGGCCTCGCAAACCCAGCCCAGCCCGTCACTAATGCGAGGTCGCATTCTGTGATTGGCCTCGTATTTGACCCTGCAAATACGGGGTCGTATTACCTATATGACTAACCTCGTATTTAACCCTGTAAATACGGGGTCGCATATCCTTTTGTGAATTGCGAACTCGCAATTCACACTTAGCAGATTTACTATACATTCAATACTTAAACTTAATCTAGTATTCTATGCATAATACTAAGTTCATTAATGACAATCACATTACAAAGACATATAACAATATATAAGCCCAAACAATCTAGACTGCTATTGACATAGACGTGCACTTACAGACTCCCCCTTGGCAATAGCTTCTAGACGTTAACATACATATGTCTTCGTCTTGTCTTTGTCATTAATCTACTTCCTCTGCTTTTTCTTATCAGCCTTCTTCTTCTTCTGAACTTCCTCTGAATCATCTGCAGCCTTATAGAAATCACAGTCTGAATGTAAGCCGATCTTCAAGCACAAACTCACTGTATTTCTATATCGCAACGCTGGACCCTGAAAATCTTTTGGAAACCAAATATTAACACTGTTCAGCTTCAGCAGATCTTTCTTGCAGAAGTTCACTAGATGCAAAGGCTCATAAATCCTCACAATCTCATAGTAATGATCACCATACATCACAGCTTCATATGTCTTACTATCAAAGTACCAGCCTATCATATTATCCAATAAGTCCTTCTTGAATTTCTTCAAAGGCACTTCTTTGGCAAACTTGGTCGGCTCATACTTCAAAGTAACAACAGGCTTCTTTGTCTTCGGATCTATCTTTGATTTATCCTTGACCATCTTGCCTTCCTGTGGATGGTACTTTCTCTGAGATGGATCCTTGATCTTCATGTCTTTCGCTATAGACCTAGCAATATAATTTCCAAACTCAGATCCACTAGGATTGATTAGTTCTAGCCTAGCTAAACACCAAAAATCAACATCAGTAAGTGAGTTGATGGCTTCTTCGTTATAGTCCAAATACTGCACTCCGTCTGTTCTCCTGATAATGAGAAGTCTCAACTCATCATCCCAATGAAAACTCACGATTCTTGAGCATGCAGTAGTGGCGTAGGCTTCAACCTTCTCTCCCTGAATCTTGTCTTTATATTTGATAGGTTTATGCGATGCCTCATACTTAGCCATGTTATTCTTCCAAGTAATTACCCAATCTGGTCTAGTATCAACAGGCTCTGTATGTTGCACATTAGGATCTTCAGCAATTGGTTCTTGCATGACTGGAGCTTCAGGATCTTGGACTTGTTCAGACATGTCCATTCTATCAAGCTTAGCTCTGAAGTCATCAATACTAAACCCTTTGCGCTCAGCATCTTTATCCACAAGCCTTGAAGTTGTAACTGGCATATCGACTTCTGCGATATCCATCCAGCTCTCATGACCATAGATTATCTCACCATCTTCCCTCACAGCATCAGTTGTCTTAGAAGACCCTACCATACCAGTTGCAATCTCATTCAGAGACTCTATTGCCTTGGTCAGATCTTCTTGATGCTTATTGCCTTTATCTTTTGCTACATCCGGGTCTTGATTTGAATCATCATCTTTCTTTTTCGAAAGCTCATCACCCTTACAGCCTAGATCTGGCAACAATTTCTTTTTCACCAAAAACTTCTCAAACAATTCAGTTAACTCTGATTGCATCACACAATCTAGCATGACATCTGCAATCTTAGTCATCTGTTCAGCTACTCTAACTACTCCTTTATTCGCTCTAGTAGCTGAACTTTCTGCCTGAGTAGCTTCACTACGAACCATGTAAAAGTTGGACATGAGAGTGTTAATAAAGTCTTGATGATTCTTTCTTTCATCATTAAGAGCTTTCTTTAACGTCTCAACTTCCTTTTGCTTTCTCAGCATCTCTTTCTCATGGTTCTTCTTTTGTTTCTCCAACTCATCAAACAAACCATTAACTCTAGCCTCTAACACCGTCATCTTTCCTTTCATGTCAGCCATACCAAACACTGGTGGTAATATAGGAACTTGACGTGTAGTTGCTTCAGTTCTTGGTTCAGGATTAGGCACTGAATCCTTCATTCTATGAGTTGTAGACGGCCTTTCAAGATTTACAGTTGTCTTCTGAGATCTTCTTGGTATCACTGTCTCTGCATGTGATTCAACTGATCTCTTAGACCTCTGTTCAGGAACTCTGCTTGATACTTCTGGAGTCTTGATCGTCTCATCTACTCCACTAGCAGCAGTTTTCTCCTTGACTTTCAATTTGATAACAGTTTTCTTCTTTGGAGCAGGTACCTCTTCAACTTCTGGCACCTCAGATTCCCTAGAAGACTCTGCTCGTTTCCTTTTCAGACCTGAATCAGATGAAACTTTCTTTGAAGCACCTTCAGAAGTACTAGCAACATGATCAACGGTATCTTCATGTGCTTCTGCTTCCTTTTCAAGAGCCACATCTCTCTCAACTATCACCTCTTTGTGCCTTGAACCTGAGGTTGTGCTATGTTGCCCATTGGCACATCTGGCATCACCATCTGTAGAGGAACTAGATTAGCTACTGGCTCATGTGGAACAATCTCAGTCCTGAATCTGGCAAACTCCTCAGCTGTAGGTGGATTGAAGTTAATATCCACTAGAGCTCCAAACAAAGGAATATCTTGAGCACCTGGATCACCATCAAAGCGACTCTTAAGCTCATCATATGCCCTTTTTACAATAGATGTCACTTTCAGAACTGACTTAGTAGCAGGCAAATTAGGAATATGATGATTAATGATCATCATAACGAATCTAGGATAAACCATAAACCTATGCCCTAGTCTGGCAGTTGTTTGTTTCCTCAATTCGTTGAAGAAATACTTAGAAAAACTATACGGTTTGTTGTATACAAGACCAACCATCTGAGCTTGAGATTCTTGATTAAGTGTATCCCATCCGGTTCTTCTACTACACAAACTAACCAACAATATGTGCGCTAAGTATCTCCACCTTCCAAAAAATCCGCGCTTCTTCAATGTTCCCACATTCAAGTCATCAGCATATCCCATCCTAATAAATCCTCCAACAATAACCTCTCTACTAAACGTAGTAGGTCCATTCTCTCATCCTTCTTGATCTACTGTACCTAACTTCAAGATATCAATAAGATCGGAAGCCGAGAACATAATGGTCTTGCCTGCAACCACCGTTTCAATCCATTCCTGAGTAGCAGTCTTCTTATGCCTTGCATTTTCCCAGAACTCTACCAGGTATGACTCATATAGCACAGGCGAGTGAGTAAGAATGTGATTAATTCTTGACCGCTTCAAAAATCTGAAAATATCATGATAATACTCTGTTCCATCTTGATTCTCGTCCAAATTAATCAGAAAGTTATGACCTGATACAAATTCTCTTGCCATTTCTGTAATCAATAACAACTCATTAATTACTCGAATAGGCATAAAAATTCATATGCATAACATAAACAACTAAAATTATCTCGGTAATTTAGTCAAAAACATAAATTATCCCTGTAATTTACAACATAACATAAATTATCTCTGTAATTTAGTCATAGATAGATTAACTCATTTTCAAATCTTTATTAACATAAACTTTTGAAAATCTGTTAAATTAACTTAAATTATCCCTGTAATTAAGTTAAAGGTAAATTAACTCATTTTCAATTTTTTATAAAAATAAACTTTTGAAAATCTGTTAAGTCAAAAACACGAGGTCGTATCCCTGTACGAGGTCGTATTTCAAGGACAAAATACGGTCAACCAAACTCTAAAATACGAAGTCGTATTTTCCAATTTGGCATCGTATTTGATCAGGTCGTAAATCGGTATCGTATTTCGAAAGTCAAACCAGTCAAAATAAATTGACATTTACGAGGTCGCAAATCTGGGCTAGCAAAACCCCAAATGCGAGTCCGTCGCACTGTTCGTCTTCCCCAACACGAAATCGCGATTTACCCAACCAAAACTGGTAAAAATTGTTTCTTTATACTCGTATTCAAACGATAAAGATACCCCAACCCTTAGTTTTACCCAGAAAACATCAAAATCGAAGAAAATATGGAAACCTAATTCGAAAATTTTGAAACCCTTTTTCTTGATTTTCTTGTTGCATGGTTAACTACTGGACGATTAGATAGTATACCTAGATTCGGTTTTTCACAGTGATGACGAATATATCAACCAAAAACACTTGATCTAATTGTATATATCGAATCTAATACGGGGTAGCAAAGTAGTATTTCGGGGTCGTAATGCTCTAATTTTGATATTTAATATGTGAGGTCGTGTTTGGGTAAAATTTGGTTTATATACCCACTTGACCCGAATGGATCTGGGTCAACCCGGCCCAATTACGAGGTCGTATTTGCCTAAAGCCCAATTAGACCAATTGCGAGGTCGTATTCTGCTTCTTGCAATTACGAGGTCGTAATTACCTCCTGCACACTTTAAAATCAAAATTTCGTCAAAGTTTCTGAATAATTGATCAACGATTACCACGAACTTCCTGGAAATATGAAAAATCTAAAAGATCAAACCTGTAAGCATCAAATTTTCATCTTTTCCTCGATCTTCGTCTTAACCTGAAAAGTTAATAAACTTACCGAAATTCTTTAACTTTTTCACGATCAATCTTTCCAAAACTTTCTCGAATTTAGCTTTCCTGATTTGTACCACTTGCAACAATTCATATTTCTAACCAGTTATAAAATTGATTCTTCATTCTTATACCTCCCCCTCAATTTTATGACTAGGAAGTATAACGATGACTAATCATTATAACAACCATCATTCTTATGTACTCCCCATCAATTTATGACTGGGATACATAACAATGATAGAACAAAATATTGATTAAATACTTCATATTCTTATGAAAACACAATTGACTAGGTACTCCTCCTCAATTTATGACATGTTTTCATAACTATATGATCTAAATAATCAATGCTTAAACCTTTCACATTCATATATGTTTCTATATCTAAGGTAGCAAAGACCTTTCATATTCAAACAATATATCTATGTCTAAGGCATAAAATATTAACTATGTAGCCTTTCACATTCAAACATGACATTTCTATGTCTAAGGCACAATATAGTCAATAACCTTTCATATTCACTTAACGTCTATGACTAAGATTTTCTTAATCTTCTTCAATCACATTAAGTCTATATCTAAGGATTTATTTAACCTTCTACATTCACATTATGTCTATGTCTAAGATTTTAATAATCTTCTACATTCACTTAATGTCTATGTCTAAGGTTTCACAAGTATGAAGTTGATAATCTTTCATATTAAAATAAAATTATTTCTATATCTAAGATCTTCAACTAAAAATGACCTTGCTATCAACATCTTGATGTTCTTAGCATTGTCTTGAATATTTCAGTCTTTTGCTTAGAAACCCTTCCTTTGGATTGACTTCTCTGCAAATATACTGAAAAATAATTTCGAGACAACAAATATAATTGCCATACCCGAAACTTGATCCTCTGAAACTTCAGATTTGAGAAGCAAACTTCAAACTCTCTGTATCGTCATAACAATCAACTAATGCACCATTGCTTGTTGTTGTTCTCCCCCTCAACGATAAATCCCTCCGAATTAAGCATTGCTCGAGTCCCTGCTCGCCTTGCATAACCGGCATGTAATAGAAAGGTAGAATTTCCAACAATCAATCCTAAACTAGTTGACTCCCATGAAAACCAGAAACTTTGAAACTTGAATCACAAACTTCAGGAACATGGAACCTGTTTCAAAAAGCAATTCTTTGTCTCCAAAAATGTTTCTTCTGATTATGATCAACATCTTCAGACAAAACATATAAAATACAGCTTACTGACATGTATTCCCTGCACAAGAAGCTGTTTAACAAAACACATAAATGAGATAAAAATGATAATGTTATTCTTCATTATTTCATCACTATAATATACGATAGTAACGACTTAATCTAGAACTACATTCTTCATTTTCTTCTCCAAATTTGTTATTCTTCACTATCATAAGTCATAAACATATGACATTATCTTAGTCTAGAACTACAAATCTTCAAGGACCTTAAACTTCCTATTATTCAAAAATCTAAACCGTAAGATCTCTGTCTTATTGTTCAAAATCATTGACCTATAAACTCCTTGTTTATCCGTCAACTTATCAGAAAAATTCTATGAATCTTAAGATCTCTGTCTTATTATTCTACTGATACTTATCAAAAAAATAGAATCTTAAGATCTCTGTCTTATTATTCTACTGATACTTATCAAAATTAGAATCTTAAGATCTCAGTCTTATCATTCTATGAATAACCTAAACTAAGGTCTTCCAACGCAAATTTATATAGATTCCGTTTCTAAAGTCACTTGTCTTTAACTCTGTAAAAACATCTAACTGAAACCTAATCTCTTATATTTTTGCAAACAAAATTTGATAATGCAAAAATCCTAAAGCCATATGAAATACTCCTATGATTGCCGCATCAAACTAGTATTCATCTTGGTTAAACAATTATAAATACTCCTATGATAGCTTTATCAAACTAGTATTTATCTTTGTTCCAGATATATTTGCATGATCCATATCTTGCTTTCATGGTGAGATCTTGCTCGACAACCTACAAAAACGAATATATGTCCGTTGTCCTGCACATCTCAACACACATCAAATCTTCTCAAAGTAATAACCATACAATCTGAAGAAATGAATAAAATAGCAAGATAAAATTGAATATACTTAACAATCTATTATTAGAGTGATTTAGGCTAATAATTCACTGCAAGCATACTCAAACTTCGCACATAGTTTATCAAAACTATGAACAACTCTGTGTCCATTCTAATGAAAATCTTCTTTCTAAGATATAAAATGATTCTTTAAAAGATAAAATTCAAAACTATGAACATCTCTGTGTTCATTCTTAAGAAAATCTTCTTTCTAAGAATCAATGCAAAGGCATTAACTCAATATCCGTTTATTGAAATCAACAACTCTGTGTTCTTTTCCTTAAACGCATATTCTGTTAATGTGACATACTTTCTTTTAGCTTTTGATCACAATACTATTGCTTAACTACCCTACTCGTTTATTCACTGTTCCATAAGAACGTAGTTGAGTCCTCTTGGAAACTAGATTCTATTCTGACTCTGTCTCTCGTGCAATAGGAACTTTTATTTAAACAATACAATACAGATAAAAATTTAAACATTTCACGAAAAACATAACACACACACACACACATACACTAAACATAAACGAATAACATAGTTACAAGAGCTAAAGTTACTGCTAATTAGATCAGATTAGCATGTTACATAAGCCTACTAGCGAGAAATAATTCTCTTATTATTAGTTATGAACAGTGATCCATCAACGATTACCAATATGTTTGTCCTCTTAAACACTCGGTACTTCCAGTCTCCATTTTGGTTTGTGACACTTTCGACATACCCTGGCCAAGGACAGTCACCATGTAACCCGAGTAGCCTAATATGTCACTTAATCATGTTTGAGAACTTATGTGCCCCATATTCAGATACACTCTCACAATTGACACAAGCACTAAGATTAAGACATTTGGTGAATAAAGTGAGAAAGTCTTTAAGAATCAAGTCAGCGGTGACAGGTCGGTGATTCCTCACGCGCAAAGCGACTTAACTTGACTCACGTACGGAAATATACTCAACATTGCATAATGCCAAGTACTTGCATATTTGTGACATTATTTTTAAGCACTTATGAAAACCCGTGACTTTCGATGAGACCCATGTAGCGAACTTTCTGACAACCTATCCCAAGTTGGAAGCTTTAGGTAGGCTAGGTATACAAAGACACCCCAAGGACTTACTTGTTCGAATCTCAAAGGCCACATGAGCTTCATATTTTCAACAGATTTAGTTTTATTAGATATTTGCATATCTTGTCACAAATATACATCCGAAAAAGCAATACATACACATATATGTACCCGAGACCTTCTATATAAAGACCAAATATTCATAATTACAATGCAAGATCTTTCATAAGATTTAAAGAACTTGTCTATTTTAAGAACAAGCATTCTCAGCCATATATCTGAATACGTTTCCCATAAGAACATTGTATACATTTAAGTTCAGATTATAAGGAAACCTTGGTACTTTGTGCCTATCGATACATCATATAATGGTATCACTGAACTGAGCAATTTAAAGTATAATTAAGTAGGCTTAAAAGCTAAAGTATCGTCACGTCTAATCGTCTTGAAGCAGTGACCTTACTCTATTTATTATTTTCTTTTTCTTTTCTGATTTTTCTGATTTTTATTTTGTTTTTCTGACACTATATGACACACATACATTATAACACAAACACTGACTCATTTTACAAAGTTCCTTTTGAGAGACACTGTCATTATAGATTTCTCATTCCAATCAATTGGACTAACAACTCGAAACGAGTTCGATCGAAAGCCTTAGTGAACAGATCAGCTAAATTAAAGTCACTCGGCACTTTTTCTAGGACTATTAGTTTCTTTTCAGCACAATCACGAATAAAATGAAACCTTATGTCTATGTGCTTAGTCCTACTGTGCTTAACAGGATTATTAGTAATGGATATGGTGGATTCATTATCTATCTTTATAGGAGTACAAAGAAAATTCTGACCGTAATCACGCAGTTGTTGCTGAATCCATAGAACCTGTGAACAACATCCACCAGCTGCCATGTATTCTGCCTCGCAAGACGAGATCGCAACAGAAGTCTGCTTCTTACATTGCCATGAAACCAATCTTCCCCCTAAGAATTGACATCCACCTGAAGTCGATTTCCTATCAAAATTGCAGCCTCCATAGTCAGCATCTGTATAAGCCACGAACTCAAAGTCTCCCCCAATTGAATACCAGAGACCTAGTACTGGTTGCCCTTTGAGGTAGCGAAGAATTCGCTTAACAGCTTTCATGTGACTTTCCCTGGGACATGACTGAAAACGAGCACACAAACAAACCGCAAACATGATATCTGGTCTTGATGCTGTAAGATACATCAATGAACCTATCATGGCCCTATAACGGGTAGGATCAACTTCTGGATCATTGAAAGAAAACATCCCAAGTTGATGGTTCTTTTGTATAGGAGTATCCATAGGTGAAGTATCTTCCATGCCAAATCGTTTCAAGATATCTTGTGCATACTTCGTCTGATGAATGAAGAATCCGTCCTTTTTCTGTTCAACTTGCAAACCTAAAAAGAAGTTCATCTCTCCCATAGCGCTCATCTCAAAAGTTCCTTTCATAATCAGCTCAAATTCCTTGCACATCTTTTCGTCCGATGATCCGAAAATAATATCATCCACGTAAACTTGTACAAGTAGGAAATCCTCTCCCTTCCATTTAGTAAACAACGTACTATCGATCAATCCTCTTTCAAAACCATTCTCAAGAAGATGCTTCGACAGTTTGTCGTACCATGCCCTCGGAGCTTGATGCAATCCATACAAAGCCTTATTCAGTCGATAGACTCTATCAGGATGATCTGGATCTTCAAACCCTGGAGGTTGAGTAACATACACTAATTCCTGGACAGTACCGTATAAGAACGCACTCTTGACGTCCAACTGATATACCTTAATGTCCTTGAAAGCAGCAAATGCTAGAAACAAACGAATAGCTTCTAGCCTAGCAACCGGTGCAAACACCTCAGTGTAGTCTAACCCATCCTGTTGAGCAAAACCTTGAACAACTAGCCGAGATTTATTACGTGTCACAATGCCTTTTTCATCCTTTTTGCACCTAAAAACCCATCTGGTGCCGAAAGGATACTCTCCCGAAGGTAGATCAACAAGCTCCCAGACCTGGAGTTTGTCAAATTGAAGTAGTTCCTGCTGCATTGCTTCAACCCAAGATGGATCTTTTAAAGCCATTTGAATATTATTTGGCTCTTCTTGAGATACAAAGCAGCTGAACATACATTCATCAACTATACCGGTTTCTTTCATCTCTGCGAATAAACCAGATAGCTTATTAATTTGAGCTCTTGTCTTAACCCTTGCACTGGGTTCACCAATAATGTCCTCAACTGGATGATACTTGTTGACTCTATGCTGTATAGCTTTATCAACTTGAAGATTTACACCCAAATTTGAACCTATTTCTCCATGAGAAAGTGGAGTAACTGGTTCCAATTCTTGTGCACTTGTATCTTCAGTATCCTTTGATGAACCATCTGCATTCATGTTGCGAGAAGTTGACACAAGCTCAGTATCTTGATCTTTTCTTAATACCTCATTATTCTTTGATGCTGTAGCAGTCACGGATTCAGAAGGAGTAGTAAACTTTGCTTCGACATTCTGATCACGTAGTAATACTACATCATCCACCTCTGAACTACCTGCACCAAAAGAAATAGGACCATTAAAAGAGGTAAACACATCATCATAATTAAACAGGATAGAAGACCCTTGATGTACAGGGGGATTAAAGCTAGAAATAACGACATTGTAACCAACATCAACTATTTCAGACTTAATATTGTACACCCTCCTATTTGGAGATCCCGGAATGTAACCAAGAAAAATTCCCTCTTCAGCCTTCTCGGCAAATTTAGGTTGGTCACGAACTTTTAAAAATGTGCATGGGACTCCAAAAGGTTCCAACCCAGTTAAATTCGGTTTTCTATTGTTTAAAAGCTCGTAAGGTGTCTTATTAAATCTTTTAACAATTAAAACCCTATTTAACACGTGACAAGCAGTGTTCACTGCTTCCCCCCAAAACATAGTAGGAAGCCTTGAATCAGCTAGCATAGTTCTGGCGGTCTCTATCAATGTCCTGTTTTTCCTCTCTGCTACTCCATTCTGTTGAGGCTCATAGGGTGCACTGAATTGATGCTCAATTCCTTTGCTCAGATAATATACTTCCATTATCTGATTCTTGAACTCTGTCCCGTTATCACTTCTGATTCTCTTCACTCTTGTGTTGTACTGATTTTCAACTCTTTCCAAGAACTCCATGAGGATTTGAGCAGTTTCATCCTTGGTCTTCAAGAAAAATACCCACGAGAATCTAGAATAATCATCAGTAACTACTAGACAGTAGTACATAAACCCTATGCTCCGAACATTTACTGGTCCAAATAAATCCATGTGTAGTAACTGAAATGGAGCGGCAATAGAATTCTGAGTCTTCGGCTTATGTGGCTTTTTAGTCTGTTTTCCTTTTAAGCACGGCACACATTTATCCTCTACCATAAATCTCTTATTTGGAACACCGAGAACCAATCCATTTGCTTGTAATATAATTCATTTTTCTGAAATGGATATGACCCATCCTTCTATGCCATAGCAGAGACTCATCTTCAGAAGCTTTGGAGAGCAAACAAACTGGCTCCACTGAATCAATTACACCTAATTCAAGACCATAGATGTCCTTCTTTCTTGGAGCCTTTAGTAAAATCCATTCCTCTGGAATAACATATCCTGGTTTCAAGATAAGAGCTTCCCTTTCTGTAAAGTGAACAGGATTCCCTTTATCGCATATTTGAGATACGCTCATCAGATTATGCTCCAGCTGCTCAACAAAGTTCACATTATCCATTTTAATCTTCCCATTGACGACTTTTCCAATACCAGAAATACTTCTGCCCTTGGGACCAGCAAAACTAACATAAGACCCTTTAACAGGTGTAAACTCTGTTAACAGTCTCTTGTCACCAGTCATATGTCTTGAACATCCACTATCGACAAACCATAATCCTTTAGTTCTCCTTAGTGGCTCCTTATGTTCAACACCTTCAAGATGTGCCATCAAGCTCGTCTCAGCTTCAGCGACATCTTCGCTCTCAACTCTTACTGGTTCTGATGATTCAGGTTCCTCTTCTACCCTCTGATGAACACTACCATGATCATTGGCACATACCATAGGATCTAATGAATTATCTGCAAGATCATTCATTTCTTCATCAAGGTCTTGAATTATTGCCATGAATGCATGATTCTGATCATCGGTACTAGTTAAACCCCAATTATATGTACCATCAGATTGAACAACTAAGGCTCTTGAGTTGTCCGCTTCTCCTGAGCTTCGATTCCCAGTATTAGCATACTGATGTCCAGAATTCTGACTCACTATAGAACCACTTTGATTGAAGTTCTGACGGCCGGTAGCTGAATTGTTATCCCGTCTTGGCCTCTGACACTCTCTTGCAAAATGTCCAAAACCATCACAGTTATAACACTTCACCTTGGTCTTGTCAAACCCTACTTTGCCATTCACAACCTTCCTTCCAGTTCTATCTGTGAAACGCTGAACTCTCAATGTTAACATAGCTAATTGCCAGTTCAAATCCATTTCTTCCAAGTCATCTGGATCAACTTGCTTGTAATCCTCCCTAACCAAATCAGGATCAGTTAGTTTTCCTCCAATTAACTTTTCATGAGCAGACACAAACGAAGCGAGCATGCCCAATTGTCCCTCAGCAGATCTTGTGCTCATCGGCATCCCTGTGTAACCCAAACTTGGAGAACTACTATTCTGAACCCCATTATGCACTATCATGGCCGATTCTGGAGAAGTTACATACATCAAGTTGCTATCAGAATCCATTGACATCTTCATCTTGTCCTCATCTCCACTATAGAAGGCAGTAATCCCTCCATTTGAAGATTTTGCAGAAGGAACGCTTGATTTGCTATGATAGAGTTCAGGACGCTGAACAAAATCACTGCTACCTACTTCCTTCGACTTTCGTTTCATGTCTTGACCTCTCAGCTTTCGAATGATCTGATCCAAAGTCCATGTGCTAAATTCGGGATTTTGTTGGATTGAAGTTACAAACCCTTCCCACTTAACTGGAAGTGCTTCCAACAACTTCTCGATGACATCATCTGGATCAGGTTTGTACCCAAAATATGCAAGCTCAACCAGCAGATGACTGTAACGAATCAAAATCTCATCAAGAGGTTCATCTTTGAAGCTAGTAAAGACATAATACTGCTTCTTCAGCAAATCCTTCCTTCTCTTCTTGAGATCATCATCACCTTCACAATGCTCTTTGAGTGCATCCCATAAGCCTTTTGCACTATCATACATTTCAAACAAGTGCAAGAATTCCCCTTGGAGAGCCATTCGGATTGATCCTAAAGCTTTACTTTCTGCTTCGTAATCTTTCTTTTGATCAACAGTCATTTGCTCATACGAAGCTGCTTTTCCACCACCTGAACCAGTAGGTTCTTTGTCATTTTGCACAGTGGGATGAACATAACCATTAACAATACATATCCACATCCTCACATCCATTAACCTGCAATATGACTCGAATCTGTCTTCCAACTGAAATATCTATCAAGGCTTATCAACTTGGGCGGTGAGTTGGCCTTTCCGGTTTCGTGATCCATCAAAATTAGTTGATTCAGCAAAGATTGATAATTTGTGGGTAATTGAGACGTCATTTTCTCCGAGCTAGCAAAATTCATGAACTGTTTATAAAAACGAGGTCGTAAAAGTTCACGAGGTCGTGAAGAAAAACGAGGTCGCAATTAACTACTCGAGGTCGTAATTGAACTTGCGAGGTCTTAAAGAGCTCACGAGGTCGCAAACGAAACACGAGGTCGCAATTGAACTGGCGAGGTCGTAATTAGCTACCCAGGTCGCAATACGAGCTGGATGAGGTAATACAATCCCGCGAGGTCACAAAAGCTGCTGGAATCCTTAGATCTCTTGAATTCGAAACCCTAAACACCAACAATAACACCTTCGACTGCTGCAAATACAAATCGAGGTCACAAACAAGATTTCCGGTCGTAAACTCGTGAAAGAATCACGTCTAAACGACCCTAAATCAATATTGTCTATCACCAACAAGCTATAACATTCCGGTATTAAACCAAGAGGCTCTGATACCAATTGTAAGTCCCCTGGTACGGATCGTCAATAGCTTGATCCAGTTATCTTGAGGTGCGAATCCCTCACAATAACTTGGTGATCAACAAAAAGCCCCTAGATCATCTGCGGCCTCGCAGATCTTCTTCGGGCTAGCGGAACAACCTTTGACGACTGTAACCTGCAGTACCTGCTTGATATTTCGACAAATGTTCAACCCTAAACTCTGTTAGGGTTCGGTTTATATAGGTAACACCCGACATGGGCTTCAGCACATCGGCCTCGCAAACCCAGCCCAGCCCGTCACTAATGCGAGGTCGCATTCTGTGATTGGCCTCGTATTTGACCCTGCAAATACGGGGTCGTATTACCTATATGACTAACCTCGTATTTAACCCTGTAAATACGGGGTCGCATATCCTTTTGTGAATTGCGAACTCGCAATTCACACTTAGCAGATTTACTATACATTCAATACTTAAACTTAATCTAGTATTCTATGCATAATACTAAGTTCATTAATGACAATCACATTACAAAGACATATAACAATATAAGCCCAAACAATCTAGACTGCTATTGACATAGACGTGCACTTACAAAGTTGTAGATTGTGACATAGTTAGCGATATTTAAATATTAAAAAATCATAATATGTCATTATCATTTTATTTGATTTATTGTTACACAAGGTGATATTACATTCTTATTTTACACTTTTAAAAATAATATCTTAGTTTTAGATGAAACATTTTTCAAATATTTCAATTACAATATGACAATGTTATATGTGTTTCTTATAAAGATTATATTTTTACATGCTTTATTTTTCGTATATGTGTCATGACAATTACTAAAAAAAACTTCAAAAAAATGATAATAGTACAATCTATCTACAAACATATAAAGTTGATGGCCTAAAGGTTTTTTGGCATTTATTTATGATGTTATTTATGATTTTCCTTGATGAGTTTAATGTATATATCGTAATATATGTATGGTGGTATTAATTAGGTGTTATTGATGAGTTTTATTTGAGGTTAATGTTGCAATAGATAAATTATACTCCGTAATTCAAGTTTAATTCAAGTTTACTCCAGTCGCTTGATTGCAAACCGACCAAAGAGCAAACACTAGCCCAACTAACAAACCATTTAAACAAAAACCCAACAAACAAACTATTTACCCAACCCTAAACAATAACCATTCATTTTATATCCATAAAACTTTGCCGTCTAATTTAAGAAGAAAAAAAAATTCTTTTATTTCCTCTTGCTTTCTTTCCGTGATCGATGTCTATCCATATCCCAAAAAGGTATTGGCATCAAACAAATAAACTTACCCAAACGTACATTCGAAGTCCACTTTACCTAGCCGTGCAACGCACGGGTATGCACTCTAGTTACTTTTAAAATCTTAATATATTTACATTAAATTTTATTTATTTATTAGTAATTAATTTTATATTTATATGATAGAACATATAATTAAGATATATATTAGCTATTATTCTATTAATATATATTAGTTATATTCTATTGGATATATATTAGTTATTATTCTTAATTCTATTATATTGGAAATATGGTTAAAACGTAAATTTGTGATGGAAAACAAAAGAGTGTAAATTAAAGTTAAAATTGAAAACAAAAATCAACTTTAAGAAATCAAGAGTTATGATTGGTCAATAAGTTTTTAGAACAATTGCCTTTTAGTATATTAAAAAGATTTTATGGAAAAAAAATAGAAATAAATGTTGAATTTTTTTTAATTATTAAATGATGAAAATCTAAACAAAATTCTAAAGTTGGTAACTACAAATTGTAATAGATATAAATTAAGTATTTAGTGAGGGTAAAAAGTATATAAATTATTGATGGAAAATAAAAAAGTATAAATTAATGAGATTTTTTCTACAAATACTAATATATTTGGATAATGATTATTAGTATTTTTAATTTATAATTAAATTAATAATGACATCATCAATTTCCAATTTGATAAAATCGAGAGCTATGATTGGTTAATAAGCTATTAGGTCAGTTGTCTTTTAGTATATATAAAGATAAAGATAAAGATTTACACTTATAAAAAGAAAAACAAAAATGAGGTGAAATTTTTGGATGAAAGTAACGTGAGTCGTTGGATGAAAGTATGATACCAACGACTGAGATTAAAATAGATTGATCCATATTTGACACACACACGGGTCAATTTGCTCTCGAATAATTCGTTTTCTCTAAATAAATTTAAACTTTATAAAAAAAATCAATCAATCAATCTCTCCAGCGTTCATCACATTTCAACTGGTAATCATCACTTAATCCATTTCTTCTTCATTTTTTTAAATAATTTTTTTCATTTTTTTCTTAGGCTTTTATGATACATGCATCATAATAAGTTTTAGGTTAAATTAATTCGATAACTGTAGGCTAATAATGTTAAAATTAATTAATACATTAGTTATGAGATCGATTATATATATCTATATCTATATATGATATGAAATGAAATTTGATTTTATTTAATGGTGTATGTTTTTATATAGTGAAGAAGATCTATTATTATTATAAGGATGATGAGGTCAAGCATCAGGCGAAAAGCTTTATCTCTATGCTCATATGCAGCTGCAAATAATGTATGTATATTATATGTAACTATTGCTTACATCATTTGAAACAAGAAATTTGCTTATGCTGTATATCTTGTTTTTAGTTTATGATTCGGTACGCTAGTTCATCGTTACTGAATTCGTTGAATTAAATTTTGTCTTAGAAATGTCTATGGTTATGCGTGGTTCGATTTTGGGTTTCTAGGAGTTTATCGGTTTAAAAAATGATACGAAATCTGCATCATTGAAAATGTGTGCCTTTTACAATCAATTTCAGTATATAGTATTAGAAGAATTACTTCAGTACCGTTTGAGAAAACATTGTTGATTACTACCTTTATTTTGGAGATGAAAATGGACGGATGTGATGATGTTACTCAGATCCTATTTTCGTATTATCAAAAAAATTAGTAGTATGAACTATTGACCCCAGGTAATGGATGTCAGGAATGTGGAACACTCTGCTTGCCATGGTTTTGCTTGTAATAATCTCGGGTAGTTTACTGCTGTGTTTGCTTGACTAGTTTAGAGATATTACTGTGGTGATGATCCCAAAATGATCGCCATGTTGTTAAGTTAAAGTCCTATTGTGACATTTGTTCTTAAAGAACTGTCTACTGGCATGCGCACACACATAAATGAAGTTGTGCCAACCGGTTTTGACTGTTTGTTTGTTTTGCCAACGTGGTTTTGGTTTTCAAATCGAACTAGTAATAGTGGTAAGAAAATTGAGGATGGACATAAATGTTAACTTGCTTACCTGGCTTTAACCAACTAATTATCTGATTCTTTAAGTTAAAGCTATGACTTTGAAAATGCACTTTCAAGCACTGCTATGTATACACAGTTCGAATATAATGAGTTTATGCTGTTAACAGGGAATCACGCAATCACTGGAGAGGGGTCAACCTGCATTATTAGGATCTGCATCACGAGGATATGTTGCTGGTATCCCTATGCTTGAGGTAGTAGATTTTATCGCCTTTTTTGTTTGTATTTAAATGTACGTGTTTTTATTCATTCTGATGCACATATAGAGCCCTACTTCTGGCTTCATATGAAAGGAGGGCTGAAGGTTAATGCTAGACGGATATTTTATGCAACTCTATAAGAAGTATCAAACCTTTTTACCGTGTTCAGAACATACTACTCTCTGAATGCTAAACTCTTAACCAATGAAGAGAGATTACATACTATGGCACTATGCTATTAATTAAATGATGTCCCTAGCTTATGTTAAATTGATATGGGTCTTTAGAATTTAGCTGTTTATGATATGCATGCATCATTGGAGACTTAACTATTCACTATCTGTAATTGCATCTATCATATGCCGGCATGCCTCTTGTTTCTATTCTTTCGTTCATGACATCACTGGCAAGTAAATTAAAAGATGATTTGATCAATGTTTACTTCTAGTGGAAGGAACTTGATCAAATGTAATTGTTAGTGCTCATTCATATCTTTATGTCAAAGTTGGTATGCCATTCTGACTGATAAAGTTACTTGTGGCTATGATGTTTGATCTTGCCAGGCGTTTGGAAAATCAAAACTTGTACCAGGGTCTCATCAAGGTATATGTTTACCTTAAATCAGGGTTCGTCTGTTTTCTACGCTAAAAACTAGAGGTGGCACTTTTGACCTATTTGTTTACAAATGGGGTGATTCATTTTATGTGTCATCTCTGTGACTCTATTGGGTTGAATGGGTAAAATGTAAAATTCAAAAAAAAAGAAAAGAAAAGACAATGGGTCAACCGGGTGCAAAGTTTACCTGAAGTGTATTTCATTGCATAAGCCTCTTCTACTAAAGTATTATAATTTAATGATTAAGTTATTTAATTCAAGCATTTATTGATTACTAAAGTAATATAGTTTTGTAATCGCATTAACACACTAGTTTGTTAAAGTAATATAGTACTCGTATAATTTTGTATCCCTATACCTGCCCATTTTGCCACTTCTACAGAAAATTCATGAATGTGGTGACATAGTACTGAATAATGTATGACTTAATGATTGTAGGTGTTCCTGTATTTTCAAAACCCTCGAGGTAAATAATATATACTCTCGTTATATATCTCTTTAGTTACATGAAAATGAAGGATGTACTGAATTGTTGATTTTGGTCTTCCTTTATAATGTTGAACTAGCATTCACTAATATCCTTTAATTGCAATAATTTATGTGGCACAGGGACATTGTATCATCATTTAAATCAGATTTCCAAACTCAGAAGTGGATTAGATCTTTTTCTACATACAGTGGTATGCTCTTTCAGCTGTATCCAGCTAAACTCATTATGATCTTTGAATTGTTGAATACTTTCATTTATGTTGAATGTGATTTTGTGTCTGCCTGTATTGGAGATTCAGTACCATGGCATTATTTTATAATAATGTTGACGATTTAGTCCATTTACAATGAAAATATGTCTTGTCAAGTCATATAATCATTTTCTTTAAGTTTTTTATACTTGAAACACAATTATCTGGTAACAGAACCTGCTGAAATGGAGAAGACAGTGAATGCCTCGGTCAAAAGGACACATAGTGGCCCTGGTTATTTCACTGCTTCTGGTGCTGTGGTTGGAAGCGTTTTAAGTACGCCCATTGTAAACGCTCCACAGGTATGTGCTAGAAGTTTTTATGTTTGAATGGTTGATTTTATTACTTTTTTCAGAGTTGTAATATACTTTGTCAACCAAATGTTTCTTGCCAAACCCAATGTGTTGCTGTAAAAACTGACAAACTTAGGCTGATTCATGGAGAACAATTCTTCAAAATTTATTAAAGATAGTGGAATTTACTTAGAGCCAAATCATTGACACCAAAATGGAAGTCTTGTATCTCTATGAACTCTCCCAGAATGGAAATTATGGCAACTTTTTTATTGAATGCTAATTAACTTATTATACTGATCAAATTGAGTAGATGAGTCAGTAATCTCTTGAAAACTACCCAACAAATAAATAGCATATCAGATTTTATGGGGATTTCATTTTCCATTTGTTTAAAAAGACAGTTTTTAATTTTTGTAGGCTGCTAATATGAGTGTGGGGGCGACACTCTCTCCAACTTTTCTACCCAATCTTGCTCTATTCTGGCATATAAATAATGGAATTGAAGAGATTCTGGCAGATTATGTTCACCATGAAATGACTCGCAGCTTGGTCTTGGTCCTAATGAGACTCTTCCTAATAGTGGCAGCAAAAGATGTTTTCGTGGCCACAAATTGAAACCAACTTTTTCCAGTATCCATAGGTATGATTGCATGATGATGATGTTGAACATGGACGCGTTCTTGATAAAATCCGAATAAATATTAGTCCTAGAAATATAGGACTCTTGGGCTACAATGATTCAGTTTTGAGGTTTTAGTTGATAGAACATTTGATTGTTTTCTTCTTCATTTGAAGGTTTGCTTTTACTTTTCCAGGCTAAGATGCCTTGTCATCCTGAAATGGTCATTTTAAACAAATTTGCATGTTATGTGGTTCAGTTGAACTGAGTTGTTTTACCCTGGTTAGTTGACGTTGGTTAAGCCTACGTGCTCAACGTCAATCAACTTTATTCAGATCTATACACTCGATTAGAAAAATGAGTGGATCTGTTTAGCAACAATTCTGCATAGGCACATAGTAAATTGTACAGAGTATCAAGGATGTCACACATGAACAAATAAATTAGGCAGGGATATGGTCTGTTTAATTGAAAGGATAACATGAACAAATGGTCTCTTTCTCGTCTGGGTACACTTAGAAAGGATGTTGATAGTCTTGATAAATGTATTAAAGTTTAGCCTAACCCAATACAAGTCACTGGATCACAAAATTAACTAACTCATTACAGGAATTGAGATTCTCTCAATGAATCCTTAAAATATTGGAAAATGTTATAAAGAGGAGATAGAGATGATAGACGATTTATTTTGATTACGGGGGATTAACATGACCCGTCATGTTACTTTCTAACTTTCAACGATTTTAGTCCATAAACATCACTTAATGGTGGGTAAAAGACGGTAAGATCTTGGTTGTATTATCCGGAATGGTTGTCTTCCGACTTAAAAAGTTACAGGTTTGTTTTCCAAAATTGGGATAAATTTTCGATCTAAACTTTGATTTGCTTTTGCAATTTGTGACCATGACTAATTCGCCTTTTCAGTGATACATCAATATATGCATGATAATTTTTCTCGTTCTAGTTTGCGTATGTTATTGCTTTGAACATCGAATCCCGAACAATCTCTTTCTTTAATGGGTTTTCATTTGTTATTCTGATAAAAACCCTAAGGTACAAGATTTTGAGCCAAGTGCATTATTATATAAAGAATCCATTGTCACAAAACTATGCATGAAACTTTTTTTTTTACAACTACTAAACAACAATTCCTTCCACAAATCACATGGAAACAAAATATATAAAAGAAAAAGGAGTGGTTCCGATTTAATTTTGCTGTGCAACGACCACCTTAAAATGCTGGCAACTTGGAGAAAAAAATGAATAACCGAAAGGGTTTGATATATCAGATCTGCCAAAAGGCCTGGGTGATTGTTTCTATTTCGATATAGGTCAAGAAAACTCCCGATTTATAATGCTGTATCCATCGGGTAGCAGCCAAGAACACGAAGAAACCTAGAAAATTCCTGCAATCATAATTCAATATATGTGTAACCCATTTGAACACATTTTTGTTCAATGTCATGATATTCTTTTACTACTTCAAAGCAAATAGTTCTTATCGTTTATACTTCACATTTTGACTTTAGATGTAACTTAAAGTTTTGATATAAATTAACAAAAAATTATGGATTCGTTCAATCTTTCGAAGAGGAATGAGTTTATGGAAGAAACCACTGTTTTAGAAAATGAAAATTCTTGAGAAGTCTTTTACCCCTCCGTCTCAAAACTATCGTCCAACAAACTATATTAAGTGTCCGAATATAATTGTCCTCTTTTGAAGAATGTTAGGTATAATTAATTAAGTTTTTCATATTACCGTAATTAAACTTCCGATTACCCATAGAAGCATTAAATAAATAGTTAAGGGAAACCCCTCGTCATAATAAAAGAATGCTCCAATGATTACATGTCGCGCTTTTATTTAGTAGACAATTATTTTGGGATATGTCAAAGGATGTCTTAAGCATGATTGCCACTAAGACTCCTTCGGATTGCTTTCTTGAAAAAATCAAGTTCCCGGACGGCCGGACCCTCAACATAAATGTGTGAAATTTTAAACCATAAAGGATCCATCCGTTTTAAATTGGGTGACATTTAGAAAAAATCACCTCATCCCTGTACTAGAAGTCAACTGATTTGACCTGCCACCCAACCCACTCGTATCTTTCTACCTCTACTGAAGTACAAAGGACATACCTGTAGATGCCCGAGAGCATACTGGGCACGGGGCTCAGCCATTGAAGCTTCAAAGTCAATGTAAAATAGATAGTCAAAGTATCTGTCAAAGTCAAAAGTGAAGAAAGTTAAATATGATTTCACTTGTTGCATGTGAACAAATTTGCAAATTTATGAAAACAAGATGGTATGCCTAATGTTATTATAATAGCACTCACTTGGCACTGCCTTTGTTGCGGTCGTCAACAATCCTGAGTGGACGTTTCCTTTGGGGTCGGCTTTCGATCTAGAAATGAATTGGAGGAAAACATTATTCAATTTGTGTTAGCAATAGAAAGCACTCTTAAAAGGAGGAATGAAATAAGGACATACCTTTGATAAGTTAATCTCCCGCAAAGCAAACACTGCTAATGCTTTAAATAGTACCCCAGGGCCTTCTTCTAATGTAAAGACAATGCTTGTCTTGAAAAAGGAAGAATCAACATTTGGCATTATTATTATGTTTCAAGATATTATTTGAAAGATAAGAAGGAATGATATTTACCTTATGGGGCCTGTCTGTTCCTGGGATGATAGGTTCTCTTGCTAGTATCAGAAAACGAGTTACATTATCTAAATCATTCTGAAAAAATAACTATAAATGGTTAATGAAAATGATTAATAATAATAAAAATAAAAACGTATTTAATGTAATATGAGAAACGCATAATTGAAAACTAATGATATACTCAACTATGGAAATCCCAGGAGCAATTTTAAGTTTGAAGAAGACATGAAAAGCCTTGATACAAATTAACCAAGAGGATGCATCATTACGCACTAAATCTTTAATGAACTCAAACTTGATTGGCAGAGAAAGTAAAAATAGAAGTGCTCCGATTTTATTGTATTTTTCAAGGAGAAGAGAAAGGAAGTGGAGGGAAATGTTTGGTGGTTCTCTCCTGAACTTTTCTCCCAAATGTAAATATATGGAGACAAATTATGTGTTGATATATGAAAGATGGTAACTAGGTGACACCTGAATCGTTTGTGCTAGAATGTCAAGTCCATAGATTTCGGCGGCTCGAGAACTTGCAACTGCTCCAGTCTCTCGTATGCCTTCAGAGGCTACAATCTAATAAAATTAAAAATGAATTTTAGATAGAAAAGTAACCCTCCATTTGTAATTTGTGTAACATGGAAACTCAAAAGTTACCTGAGCTGCAAGTGCAGTATCTTCGGCACTAACTCTCACAACACCTAATTTGTTCAGTGCTATCTCACATTGATCAAGTGCCTGTTTCAAGGAAGATATTAGTAGGACATCTCTTTGCTCAAAATAAAAATATATATGCAAGATATTCCTTTATGGAAAGTTTTAATGGAAACATACCACTTTGATCAATGTAAATCTCAATTAATACTGATTCTATAGACTTTGGTCCATCAAACTTTCCTACTTTATTGAGGTCAAATATAGAGTATTTGACTAATGTCAAACACTTTAATGCAACAGCTAAGGTTGAGATTAATTTAAAATGATATTATTAAATGACAAACTCGAATTTACAAAATATACTCAGTAATCTTCACTTCTTTAACTTTAAGCTGCATTTACCTTTCCCTTAAAAGAAAAAAACCAAAATAAATCAGGCCTAATCCTAATGTTTTGAACTTGATGGATCTTTGATACACCATCTATATAGATTCTATATTTGTAACAATGTTCACTATAGAAAATGTTTAGTTTTACCATAATATATGAGCCGTCAATATTGCTGCACAAGTTTTTCTGGGTATCCCCACACACAACAAAACATGGACTATTCATGAAAATGCCAGGGCTCGATTTGGGATATAGTTTAAGGCAAGTATTGACCAAGTGACAAATTATGTATAATGTGTAAACAAGTTATTCAACTATTCAAGTTATTAAACTTTCAAGTAAATAACAAGCTTTACCTGAGGGTGGCTTAAAACACGCTTGAGTTCCTCCTTTCTTACTCCAGGCACACCCAAGAGGCAGTGGTTAACAATCATCTGCACTTCACCAACAATGTGCAGCCGATGACGTAGAAGTAAATCATAATTTCGATGAATACTTCCACCTACGGAGTTCTCAATTGGGAGTACTGCTTTATCCACCAACCATAACTCAACAGCCTAACATTTAAAGATGCATCAAGTATCAAAGGCTAATTAGTTAACATAGTGACATTAGTATTTCCATGTTTAGTAAAGCTACCACTAGGTTAATTGTTATTTCTTTTAGAGTAGGCAATTTCAATCCGTAAATGGGTTGATTTGGGCTGTGTTTTTATCTCACAGGTCAAGAAAATTTAGCTAAGGGGAAGGGATCAAATAGGTTGAAAGTCGCTCAGTATCTATTTTTTATGCATACATCCGCCTAGATAGCGTTAGTCAAAGTTCCATATTATTATTATAGTATCATATGTAACAGATTAAGTATTTATAACAAGCTCGCTTGGACTTGTTCCACGTCCGATTTCTTTGTTGAACTACCAATAAGATGGTGCCGAATTCTATCAATCTTTAAGCTCACAATACCGTATAGAGAACCAAAAGAGGTGATACCTTGAATACAGATTCAAACTGGTCACAAGGAACTGTTTCACATTTTGGGTAAGCTTTAAGAGCGGCAGCCTCACTATACGCACCTGGCAGGCCCTATAATTATAAAAAATAATGATAAATGTAAGGACGTAAAAGGGGATTGCATTATATGAAATTATCATTCATTACCTGGTAAGCAACTCGGACCTTTGAGCCATCATTACTAGAAGAGACAAGATCAGTTGCCGATAATGGCTCTGCAATTTATGCATAAATTTTCAAAACATAAGTCTGAGTTTTGATGGAAAACAATTACTTTAAATGCAAAAACTGATATGACTATATTTGATTTATTAGGAAAATCGAATAACTACATCAGAAGATACAATAACTAACGATTTGGTGTTAATACAAGACATAACAAAATATATAATTTACTTTTTTATATGCACGTTTGATTTAAAGCAAAAGGAAGATCACTAGTACAGAAAATATAGAAATACAAAAAAGTTAGAGATACAATTAATGCGATCATTTAATCAGCTATAATGAGTTCCAACAAGTCAATGTGATAATCAATACTCCAACAAATTCATAAATATTGCAACGTTTGAGTGATAACCAATTTAACTAACATATAGATTTCAACAATAAGTTGTAATAACATTGTGCAAAAAGGATATGCTGCATGTGAATAATTGATGGAGGAAGTATAAATTCTACACACCTGATGGAAGGGGACATACAAAGTGCAACTAATTCTAAAATCATCTTGGATTGAGCTAAATCATCTGTTTTTTTTTTCCGGAAAATATATTGAACTAATTAATCTGAAAGTAGTTAATACACGCGGAAACTGTTTGTCTATTATTACACATGGACCGATGGCCCAAAACAACAACATATTAACTGAACTATAGTTGGAGGCGTTTGGATGCACATTCATACTTGATAGTGATTCTTGCCGCTTCTAGTCGAGATAAACATTTTAGAGTTTTAGGAGAAATTTCAACCCAATTATTATTTTCTGACAGATCTGGAGAAGCAGATGAGATAAACATAATATTAACAGTCACTAACTTTAAGCACTTAGTTATGTGACTATGATTTTGATTATGATTCTCATTCCTCTGGTCACGAAGTAACTACAAATGCGAGAAACCCCTTCAGTATTATGCATCTCAGATCTTATTAATATGCAAAAAGTTAGATATCTGCACAAACTACAAGAAACGGGCATTTAGAAATATCTAGTGAAACCATGTCTGACGTAGTCACGTAGATGCTTAATAGCACAACATGTGTGTTTTATGTATCTATATCCGTAGAAATGAAGCATCAAACAACTACAAAGCGAGCAATGTATTCCTTAATTGCATGGACACAACTAGAAGTCGGAAGAATTGAACAGATGAAACTAAAGTATTTATGTGCAGGGTATACATTATGATAACAAATTTTTACACTGCAAATAGTTTTCTTAGGGAATGTAAGTGCATACGTTGTTTATATGCTAGTTATGGAAAATGCATGGCTGTTAGAATTTAATAAAGAAAATCTTAATTCTGACCAAATAAAACCTATCACGCACATTGATCCAAGAAATCCATGACCGTTTACATCACAAATTAGGCTACATATATAACTAGTCATTAGGAACATGATGAAAATTTAAAAACCAAAACTTATCAACAATTTCTGCTTAAAACTAAGAATACAACTTTATTTCAATTATTACTTTCATGACAGGAAAATAGTCGATCAATATACATACAGGGGTGGACCTACCTTGGTACCAGCCTACCAGGGGGAATTGCACTGGCAACTAGTCGATTTAGCATAAACTTTTTACGGCTTCATAGTAACCTATCACATAACCCACATATATGTAGGACTATGTAATGTTGTCTTTTTTCAATTTCACGCATTCTAAACGTATATTTAGATTTTGAAGCATAATAGAGGGTTATGATTTACTAGCATTTTCATTCGTTTTAAATAGAATTATGTATTCGAAAGCCACGAAGCGAAACAATGCATAAGGATTTTGTGCCAGCCGTAAAAAAGTTTCTAGGTCCACCACAGCGTATTCATTTTTATTCAAGTACGTTTTGCAAAAAGCAATGTAGGTATCTACATTTCTTAAAATGTCTTTTAAATATCAATAGTTGAAGTCGGAATTTGCGGCATATCTCACCTTTTTATGCAACAATTATATGAAGGGAAAAAAACATCTTTGCTTTATACAAAAACTTTGTGACAATATGTATCAAATTACAAAATGAATATATAATCATTGCAAAAATGAATGGTTTTCACCAAAAAGTACCAAATATGTTGTTTCTTTTTCATTTACATCGCCACATTATGTCTAAAGTATCTCATTCTTGCACATTAAAAAGTACTAATTCTCCTTTATACATTGCAATTAAAATCAAGTACATTAGTTCAAATTTGCAACTAACTTTTGCCAATAAAAAACTTTTACATGTAGCTATCAGCAATTTTCTTGAAAAGTTAAGATTCCATATCAATCCACAAAACTGAAAGCAACATCTAAACCAACAACCAACTCAAATTACCTATCTATCTTTTGAAAATATATCTAATCTAATTAAAATAGATATAAAAACAACCTAAAAGTCCAAATTTTCATTAGAATTAAATAATTTTGCACATGTTAACACGCAGTAAAATTTTTGCATTAAAATTAACCGTACTGTACAAGGCTTTACTACCAGGTATAGTTAGCAAAATCCAAAAACAAAATCTTGAAAATGCAAGTTAACTAAACTTACTTGGCAAAGAATTCAAATCTTTATGAAAACCTTTAGATTCAGTGATCTGATTTTTGTCATCAATACAACTTGAACCCAAATCAGATGGCTTATCATCTTCAACATGTGTTTGTGCTTTTTCAGGCTCTGCTAACTTCAATCCCAAACACTCCCATTTCTTCAAATTTCCGAGATTTTGAATCTTTACACTTAAAGGTTGAAACTTTTTCTTGTTTTGGGTGGAATCAGAGATACCCAATTGAGAAAATGAGTAATTAGAAGAAACCCAGATTGGTGTTAAAATCTTTAATGCCATAATAATAATAATAATGTTGTTGTTGATTATTGAGAATGTGGTTGTTGAATTGAAGTCTCATTTTTACAAAGGAGGTTTCTGTTTCAAAGACATTATTATCAATTACTAGGAAATATTGTTTGTGTGTTTGATGGATTTCTTGACAATTCCCTTTTTAGCTGGAGCCTACAACAACCAGGGTTCTACCAGAAATACTTTAAAACCATTAATTAATAATATAACTTTTTTATTTATTTATTGAATTTGACAATGGTGGTCACTGATAAACACTAATCTTACAAATTATAATGCAGTCAAATTGAAATATTTATTCCATCTTTATAAAAACCTTAACACTATTTAACAAAGTCAAACACAGCTGGCAAATTAAGATTTTATCCAAAAATTTGAGTTCGATTTTAAAAATTATGACTTTTTTTAAAAGATGTTATTGTATGGATTAGGATTCCCTAAAGTAGGTAAAGTTGGATCAACTTTAGCCATTGGATTAAATCCAATGGTCATGATTTAATTATCATATTTTAACTTTGACCATTGGATTAAATTCAATGGTTAAAGTTGATCCAACTTTACCTATAAAGTTTGATCAACTTTAGAGAATCTCAGTCCAACTCTTGAAATCCATAACAGTTAACCATACACAATACTGTGCAGTGCAATACCAAACATGTTTTTTTTTTATATCTAAAACTGACTAATAATATCAATAATATAGATATAAATATGAATATAATATAGTACGAGTAATAATTAACAAAATACATATGTTGTCGGCACAAAAAGTTTATTTATGTAATATTGTAATACTTATTGTAGGAATTGCGTAAATTTATTTATGTCTATATCATACCTTCTCTATTATTTCATATTACTTTTGTATGAACATTTTTATTATAATAGATTATGTGAATATTTAAGATTGAAGAGGAACATTACAAATTGATAAATTCAATATTGTTGAGAGTTGAGACGCTAGTATCACAATTGAAGTGTTACGTAATAGTTGGACATTTGGATGTATTAAATTTTTAAAGATTGCAGATTTTAGTTAGCATATTAAACTTGCACTTATTTTTGTTGAAGATGTATTTGCATTGTATATTTGTATGTATCAACTTTTTTGATAGAAATTTCTTTTTGCATCAACGTAGCTATGCATACATTGAGGATAAAAAACTTTAAGTTTATAATATCTTATTCGAAATCTAGTTATTTTTAACGTTCTTATAAAAATACTCTTATTTAATTATAATAGTTATAATGCATAATAAAATAGATTTAAATAAATGTAGATATATAGATATAGAAAAAAATTTATACATGCACCATCACATGTTTTGGTCTCTCAGTTTAGCCTAATAGCGAGAAACATGTATAAAAAACGTATCAAGATCTAATATATTTTTGATTATTAGTAATAATTTATCTAATCTAAAGTCGTGAGGTTTTTCTTTTGAATCACTTGTAACGCCTCATGGTCTACATCCCGTAACTTAGAGTACGTACATGACATCACTATTGTATGCTATAGTATTCCTTAATGTTGAATACTGAATGATTATTTAAAAAACAAAAAACTCAAATACACGAATATTTCAATAGTTTAGTTATTCAGATGAACTTAAGGTATGCACGTCCAAACTAGATATTTAAAACATTTGAATACTCATTTTTGAGATCCAAAATTTTGGAAATCCAAAGTGGACGGGCAATCGGAATATTCGAATTATCTAAAATAATTTAACTTTTTAAAAGGTTTGCTAAACAAAATCCCAAAAACTGTAGTTAAGGTGCATTACACTTATTTTAAACTTAATGAGGTAGAATTTTGATATAAAAGGTATAATTTTTTTATGCACATTAAATGTAGCCCTAAACATTTGATATATTTTTTTCTTTTTAAATTAGAAATATATATGTATATTTTTTAGAACGGCGTGTTAGTTGGTTAGTGGTTCGAACCCTAGCAGTGACATCCAAGCGGGTAGTATGCTAGAGGTTGGAACCCGAAGGCACCCCTGGAGACCAAGGGTGCGATAACACGACCCCCACGCGTCTGAAGAGGTAAATGCCCAAAACCATGGGGAATTGAGATTCGATCCCTGGTTTCCAAGCCAACATCCCCTCCCCCAGAACCCCCAAAGAGGGCCCCAGGTGACCACTTGATCTAAGACCAAGTGGTTAGAAATATTGTTTTAACTTATGTTTTTTATAGTTTCAAAAAATTAATAAGTATTTAAAAGAAATGAAAACCATAAGCTTCATCAAAAACAAATAAACTAACTACATGCTTAAATTTACAAAAAAAGCTCAACAAAAGAAAAGTATTTAAGATTGACATTGGATAATATTGTTGAATTCTTATTATATTGAATAAAAATAAAAAAAAATTATTTATAACCAAGTCAAACATCAAAATATTGGTGTGTTAAATTAAATTTATATAAAAGAAAAAGAAAAAAAAGAACTTATTGACGACTTCCACACATTAATACTCACGCAAGTCACTAAAACATATATAAATGGTTTCAAGATCGAACTACTTTATAGATCAACACTAGGTAGTGTAATCGCGCGTTGCCGCGGAGTACGCTTTCTACACGACAAAGTTTTGACCCAAATTTGTGTCAAATATTCGAACTCAAAAATTAAAAAAGACAATTAAACATGTAGCAATAACAATAAAAAATGTAAAAGAGTAATAAGATGTATAAAAACATAAACAATAACTATATTAATGATTTAAATGTTATATGAACGTAAGACGTAATGATGATAACAAGTATTATATATTAAAAACGTTATTTATAAAAAAAACAGATAAAAATAATCAAAACCAAATGTTTAAAAGTAAATCCGTAACTGTGTGAAAGTTGTCTGATAAAAATCCAAAAGTTTAGTGTCACGAAAATGAAAACTTTGATGTAGGGCAAAAGTTAAAAGATAAAAAAAATTGGTAAAAATTATTATATGCTATAAGAACTTGTACATTTCAAGCATAAAAGACTTGTAAATTTGTATAAACTTTTTGTATAAAAACATAAACAATAACCATATTAATGCTTTAAATGTTACTGAACGTAAGACGTAACGATAATGAAAGTTATTATATATTAAAAACGTTATATATATAAAAATGCATGTTTCTGGAGCACCGTAGCCTACGCCCCTCTCTGGCGTAGGTTACGCCCCTTGAATTCTGCCCAGCGTAGCTTACGCCCAAATGGGCCGTAGCTTACGCCCCTTGAGTTCCTGCCTAGCGTAGCTTACGCCCAAATGGGCCGTAGCTTACGCCTGTCTCTAATGTTCATTTTCCTGTTTTGATTTTAAATCGTATTTCACTTTCCTTGGGACACATCGAACTTCCAAATGGGTCTTTCCTGTCTTCCAAGTTATCGTACTCAGTTCTAATACGCGTTCAAGTCCCGGGTTCAACTCTAAAGTTCATAAAAGCTAAGTGAGGACATGATTGTATATATATTGATACGTACATGTACATTATGATAGGTTGTGATCGCTTGGCAATTAATTGACGTTCTAGTTCACTTTAACTTCAGTAAATCAAGGCAAAGGTGAGTTTTTCGTAGCCTCCCCTACTCTTTTAAGAGTCGGGCTGAAAAGTGTACTTCGTGCATGATGTTATTTTGTGGCGTACCGGTTGTGTGACGTTTTGTTAATGTGAAATTATGTGATTAGTTGTATGGTCATTATAAGTTGTATATTGGGTTGTTTTAGGTTAGTTGTGTATATATGGAGGACGGTAATGCCTTTGAAAGGTTGGAGATGTGGTGGGAAGGCTGCGGATGACCCTATATATAACCATCAAAGGCCTTTCAAAAGTAGTAGCGTACGAAGTATATACATATGATGTTTGGTTGTGTGTGGACATTGTTGGTCATGGATGAGTGCATTTACGTGCAATTGAGTACAATGAGTATATTTACGTGCAATTGAGTTCACTGAGTACAATGAGTGCATTCACGTGCAATTGAGTACAATGAGTACATTTACGTGCAATTGAGTTCATTGAGTACAATGAGTGCATTTACGTGCAATTGAGTACAATGAGTACCTTTACGTGAAATTGAGTACATTGAGTACAAGTGTGCAAATTATTAGACATGTTAATGTGATCTATGTATTGGTTGACATTGGGAACGCGTTCATGTTCATCTTTTCCTACGAACTCACCAACCTAGTGTTGACATTGTTTAGTACACTTTTCAGGTAATCAAGAGAACCCAAGAGCTTGACGTGCTTGCTAGATGTTGGACCTTGACCATGGATCCGCGATCCATTTGCCCGTTGATGGGATTTGCTTAGGATCATGAGCCATCTTTTGAATTGTTATTTTTTGTAAACTTTTGATGGTTGAATGCTCCTTATGCCTTTGTGACATTGTAATCTAATTTGTTGGGTTCCCGAAATCCTCTTATTTTCATATAGTCTCGTTCTACGATAATTCCATCTTGTGTCATGTTTTTTTTGGTACATTTCGAGCCTAGCTCGGGGTGTTACAGAATGGTGGCCCATGCGTGGTCGTAGAGAATTAGGCGGTTTGACCTAGACTACGACTTAAGTTAAAAACTCTTCATATAGCATGCATGGTTAGGAATTTGTATGCAACGTGAACTATATGAGCATTATAAGTGTACATTTGGGTTTCGTAGGAGGGTTCATTATATGTGATAACATGAGTGCAATAGGTCGGCATGATTAATGTGTTGTTGTGGGATGGTCAAGTGCATGAGGTCAATGTGGTTACTTGGGGACAATGAGGTCATGTGCATATTGTTGGATTAAATTGATATGGTTTGATGATGTAGGGCAAGATGAAGTTATGGCATCAACATGATATAATATTGTGGCGAACCTAAAAGAACGTGATCAACTCTTTTATGGTTACCCGGTATTATAACAAGTTAATGACATCACGGATTGCACGCGGTTGGTTTAGAGTATAATAAGGAACCGGTACGCTTTGGAGTTGTTGATTGGGTGGAGGGTTAGCCGCTGGTACACCCTGTATACATACCCGGATCAATAACTAGGAAGCATATCGGATTCGGATTATACTTTGGACCACTTGTTTAGTTGTGTGATTGGTTGATGTATTGAAATGGGCATGTGGTTTATTGATGAACAATTATGGTGAAATATGGTATGATGGCATGATACATAACAATTCCCCTAGAACAATTGTACTTTTGCCTTAGCGTAACGATATGAATTATGTGTGACATGTTGACATGAGAACACTAACCACTTGTGTGACTAACATGCGAGCATTTTGAGGCTAACTTTTCGAGTCGACGTTTCCTTGTTTTATAGTAATGGTGAGGCCAAGAAGAGCCGGGACTACTTATAGAGAGCAAACTCCGGAACAACAACCGGAAGTTCAAGGAGAAGGTCGTGGTGGTGGAAGAGGTCGTGGTGGTGGTAGAGGTAGAGGTGGTGGTAGAGGTCAAGGGAGAGGCCAAGGGAGAGGTCAAGGTAGTGGTGAAACACCAACACCCGACTTGACAACCGTGATCGCTCAAGTGGTCACGAACATTATGCCTAACATAGTTGCCCAAGTCACGGCAACTCTCCAAGCACCCGATAATACGGTGCCGAATGTTCAAGCTCAAGTGAATGGGAACAATGAAAATGTTCAACCGGTAGGGTAGAGGAAGAAGAGGCACCGGTGATGCACGATAACTATGTCCCAAGGTACAATCAACACTGAGTGTACCGGCAAGGGTGTTCTTTTAAGGATTTCAAGGGTTGTGGGGCCCCGGAGTATGATGGGAGTGGGGGTCCTACGGCTTGTATTAGGTGGCTTGAAGAAATTGAAGCGGTGATTGCTAGGAGTCATTGTACTTATGATGACCAAGTTATCTACTCATCCGGCATGTTTAGAGGTGATGCATTGAAATGGTGGAATAAGGAAATAGGGGCGGGCAATGCTATACCGTGGGATCAATTCAAGATTTTGGTGAAAGAAAGATTTTTGTCCACCCTATGAACTTCAAACTCTAACCTTGGAGTTCGTTCAACTCCAAATGAATGGGGCGGACTATAAGGGGTACATTCGGCGATTCCAAGAGTTGTCAACACTTATTCCACACTTGGTGTCTCCCGAAGCTCAAGCTATTCAAAAGTTTGTTATGGGCTTGACTCCAAAGGTCCGACACTTGGTGAACAACATTATGCCTACCACCATGACGGAAGCCATAAACCGAGCCGGTAGTGTTACCGAGGACTTACTTAGAAGTGGTGAATTGAGCAAGCATCATCATCAAAGAGGAAGGATGCACCCGAGTCAAGCGGGGTGAGAAAAATGGGTAGGTTTGACCCTAAACGTCCTAACAAAGGAAAGGTGTTTGCGGCGGTTGAACCGGCAAAGAAGGCTTATGTGGGTCCTTACCCATTTTGTAATAGGTGTTCCCGACATCATGTTCCCACCACTCCTTGTGGGACTTGTTTCAATTGTAATCAAGTTGGCCATCTTGCTAGAGATTGTAGGGCCCCGAGAGTGGCTCCTACTCATGCGGTTCCTCTCCGAGCACATCCTCCTCAAGCTAACAATCAAAGGGGGCAACGGGGTGGGTGTTATGAATGTGGAAGCACCGAACATTACCGTAATGCCTGTCCGCAATGGGTGGGACAAAATGTGCAAGTGGCGGTTCACCCAAATCAACTTCAAATCACCGGTCCTAACCAAAACCGTGGTCAACAAGGCCATCAAGTGCAACCAAGGGGAAGAGCCTTTGCGGTGAATGCAAATGAAGCCCGCAATGACCCTAATGTGGTGGCAGGTACATTTCTTCTTAACGGTCATTATGCCACGGTGTTATTTGATTCCGGAGCCGATTATAGCTTCGTGTCCCATAGTTTTGTTCCTTTGATAGATGTTCATCCTTGTGCCTTAAACTATGTACTTGATATTGAGATGGTCAATGGTACCTTAACTAGACTTAGTCAAGTGCTTCGGGATTGTATCTTGACTTTAAACGACGTCGAATTTTATATTAATCTCATGCCTTTCGATATTGGAAGCTTCGACATCATTGTGGGTATGGATTGGATGACGGCGGTAAATGCGGTCATTGATTGTGGTGAAAGAGTGGTCAAAATACCGTTGTCAAACGGTGATATTCTTAGAGTTCAAGGTGAAACTTCCGATTCCTCTAGTTCCAAGGCTTTTAGTGCTACCGTCACAAAGGTAGAATTGAAAGCCGTTCCTATTGTTCGTGATTTTTCCGATGTTTTTCCGGATGACCTACCGGGTCTACCCCCGTCTCGTGAACTTGATTTTCGCATCAATTTGATCCCCGGGGCCGCACCCGTGGCCAAAGCTCCATATAGACTTGCCTTGACGGAAATGCAAGAGCTAGAATCTCAACTTAAAGAACTTCAAGAAAAAAGGGTTCATTCGTCCTAGTCAATCGCCTTGGGGAGCCCCGATCTTATTTGTGAAGAAGAAAGATGGGTCCTTTAGGATGTGTATTGATTACCGAGAATTAAACAAGCTCACGGTGAAGAACCGGTATCCACTTCCTAGGATCGATGAGCTTTTTGATCGTTTGCAAGGTGCCAAGTATTTCTCAAAAATCGACCTCCGTTCGGGCTATCACCAACTTAGAGTTCATGAAGATGACATACCAAAGACGGCGTTTCGTACAAGGTATGGTCACTACGAGTTCACCGTTATGTCGTTTGGGTTGACTAATGCACCGGCGGTGTTCATGGATTTGATGAACCGGGTGTGTCGACCCTATTTGGACAAGTCGGTCATTGTCTTTATTGATGACATACTTGTCTACTCAAAAACAAAGGAAGATCATGCCGAGCATTTGTGTGAGATGCTAGGGTTGCTTAGAAAGGAGAAGTTGTATGCGAAATTTTCAAAATGCGAGTTTTGGTTGGAAGAAGTTCACTTCCTTGGTCACGTGATTAGCAAAGATGGGATTCATGTGGATCCTAGCAAGATTGAAGCGGTAAAGAATTGGAGGCGACCCGAAACACCATCCGAGATTCGTCAATTTCTTGGATTGGCGGGGTACTACCGAAGATTCATTGAAGGTTTCTCCAAGATAGCACAACCACTCACTCTCTTGACTCAAAAAAGAGAGGAGGTTTGAGTGGGGCGAGAAGCAAGAATTTGCCTTTCAAACTCTCAAAGACATGTTATGTGATGCTCCTATCTTGAGCCTTCCGGATGGGATTGAAGATTTTGTGGTCTATTGTGATGCTTCGGGTCAAGGATTGGGGTGTGTACTTATGCAACGGGGCAAGGTCATTGCTTATGCCTCCCGACAACTTAAGGTGCATGAGAAGAATTACCCTACTCACGATTTGGAATTGGGAGCGGTTGTTTTCGCCTTGAAGTGTTGGAGACATTACCTTTATGGCACCAAATGTGTAATCTACACCGATCATAAAAGTCTCCAACACATTTTAATCAAAGTGAGTTGAATATGAGGCAAAAGAAGGTGGATTGAACTTTTTAGCGATTATGATTGTGACATTCGCTATCATCCGGGCAAAGCCAATGTCTTAGCCGATGCTTTAAGTAGAAAGGAAAGGGTCAAGTCGAGAAGATCAAGAGCCATGAGCCTCACGGTGGGACAAAGTATTCGGGATCGTATCATAGAAGCTCAAGTGCAAGCTACCTTACCGGAAAATTTTGGTAATGAAGGGCTAGATGGTATGGAGCAACTTTTTGACCGGAAGGAAGACAACGGGTTATATTTAGTTGGGAAGCTTTGGATTCCAATCTTTGGCAATTTAAGAACTTTCCTAATGAATGAAGCTCATAAGTCGCCTTATTCGGTCCACCCGGGGTCGGATAAGATGTACTTTGATTTAAAAGATTTCTATTGGTGGCCGGGCATGAAACGTGATGTGGCTAAATATGTGAGCGAGTGCCTTACTTGCTTACAAGTGAAAGCCGATCATAAGAAGCCACCCGGTTGTTGGTACAACCGGTGATACCGGCATGGAAGTGGGAAAGGATTGCAATGGACTTCATCACGAAGTTACCGAAGACAAGAAATGGACGTGATACTATATGGGTGATTGTGGATCGATTGACAAAGTCGGCTCACTTTTTAGCCATTCGTGAGACCGATAAGTTCAACACCCTAGCGCGTTTGTACATTAAGGAAGTGGTGGCAAAACATGGAGTTCCGGTTTCTATTATCTCCGATAGAGATAGCCGGTTCAAATCAAATTTTTGGGAAGCTTTTCAACGTGCAATGGGTACTCAAAATTGACATGAGTACGGCGTTCCATCCACAAACGGATGGGCAAACCGAAAGAACCATCCAAATGCTTGAAGATATGTTGAGGGCTTGTGCTATTGAATTTGGTGGAAGTTGGGAAGATCACCTACCGCTAGTGGAGTTCTCATATAACAATAGTTACCATGCGACTATCCAAATGGCCCCGTTTGAGGCGCTTTACGGTAGAAAGTGTCGTTCTCCACTCGCTTGGGCGGAAATAGGCGAGAGCCAACTTATTGGGCCGGAAGTAATAATTGAAACAACAAAGGTGATTTCAAAAATTAAGGAGAGATTACAAGTGGCCCGTGAAAGACAAAAGAAATACGCCGACGTGAGGCGTAGACCCTTGGAGTTCAATGTTGGTGATCATGTACTTTTGAAGGTCTCCCCGTGGAAGGGTGTTGTTCATTTCATCAAGAGAGGCAAGCTTGCGCCAAGATACATAGGACCTTTTGAAATCATAGAACGTGTGGGCAAGGTGGCTTACCGGCTAAAGCTACCTCAAGAACTTAGTGGAGTGCACAACGTGTTCCATATTTGTAATTTAAGGAAGTGCTTGGCGGATCCTACTCATCACGTGCCCATGGACGAGATACAAGTAGACAAGAAACTCAACTTTGTTGAAGAACCGGTAGAGATTGTGGATCGTGAATTCAAGAAGCTAAAGAAAAAGCGCTATACGATAGTCAAGGTTCGTTTGCATGCTAGACGTGGAGCCAAATTCACTTGGGAGCGGGAAGACTTCATGAAGTCAAAATATCCGCATTTGTTTAGTGATTAGGGTTCCATCAAATTTCGGGACGAAATTCCCTTAACGGGGGAATAATGTAACAACCGTGCATTTTGACTTTTGACTATGGGTACGTTTCCTAAGTTTTGATTAATTAATATATGTTCAAGTGCAATCTAAGGGTCATTTGAGTGCAATGTGTTTTATATGGGTCAATTTATTGTGCAACTAGAGACTTATGTGCAAGTTGAGATCATTAGTTGGTGCTAATCGAATTTTCATTAGATGATATTTATGGTGACTAGTAAATGGTTATGGACCCTATCCATGGGTTATGCCCAAACCCATGACCCACCCAAGTAAAACAAACCCTATCCTCCCTCATTTCCCTCATCCATTCATTCATAATACTTACATTTTCTCTCCCATCTCACTAAATACTCATACTCTCAATCTCTCTCTAAATTCTTGGTTCATTTATGTTAGTTTCAACTAGATTAATAACAAAACCATCATCCTTAGTATCATTCTAGCATCATATCAAAAATCCAAGTTTTCAAAGTGCAAGAAAAAGCTTCATTTAGGTCAAAATCGGGTTTGATTGCTTGTGGAAGTTTTGGTAAGTGTTTTCTAGCTCAAATTCATCATTTCTAGTTATTTAACTTGTATTACACCTAAATCTAAGCACTCTTGGTCCTTATAGCTTCAAAATCCGAAATTAGGGTTTCTAGTTATCTAAATTAGGTCAAATTCGATTTGGGTCAAAAGCCATGTTTAAGTAGAAAGGAAAGGGTCAAGCCGAGAAGATCAAGAGCCATGAGCCTCACGGTGGGACAAAGTATTCGGGACCGTATCATAGAAGCTCAAGTGCAAGCTACCTTACCGGAAAATTTTGGTAATGAAGGGCTAGATGGTATGGAGCAACTTTTTGACCGGAAGGAAGACAACGGGTTATATTTAGTTGGGAAGCTTTGGATTCCAATCTTTGGCAATTTAAGAACTTTTCTAATGAATGAAGCTCAAAAGTCGCCTTATTCGGTCCACCCGGGGTCGGATAAGATGTACTTTGATTTAAAGGATTTCTATTGGTGGCCGGGCATAAAACGTGATGTGGCTAAATATGTGAGTGAGTGCCTTACTTGCTTACAAGTGAAAGCCGATCATAAGAAGCCACCCGGTTTGTTGGTACAACCGGTGATACCGGCATGGAAGTGGGAAAGGATTGCAATGGACTTCGTCACGAAGTTACCGAAGACAAGAAATGGCCGTGATACTATATGGGTGATTGTGGATCGATTGACAAAGTCGGCTCACTTTTTAGCCATTCGTGAGACCGATAAGTTCAACACCCTAGCGCGTTTGTATTAAGGAAGTGGTGGCAAAACATGGAGTTCCGGTTTCTATTATCTCCGATAGAGATAGCCGGTTCAAATCAAATTTTTGGGAAGCTTTTCAACGTGCAATGGGTACTCAATTGACATGAGTACGGCGTTCCATCCACAAACGGATGGGCAAACCGAGAGAACCATCCAAACGCTTGAAGATATGTTGAGGGCTTGTGCTATTGAATTTGGTGGAAGTTGGGAAGATCACCTACCGCTAGTGGAGTTCTCATATAACAATAGTTACCATGCGACGATCCAAATGGCCCCGTTTGAGGCGCTTTATGGTAGAAAGTGTCGTTCTCCACTCGCTTGGGCGGAAATAGGCGAGAGCCAACTTATTGGGCCGGAAGTAATAATTGAAACAACAAAAGTGATTTCAAAAATTAAGGAGAGATTACAAGTGGCCCGTGAAAGACAAAAGAAATACGCCGATGTGAGGCGTAGACCCTTGGAGTTCAATGTTGGTGATCATGTACTTTTGAAGGTCTCCCCGTGGAAGGGTGTTGTTCGTTTCATCAAGAGAGGCAAGCTTGCGCCAAGATACATAGGACCTTTTGAAATCATAGAACGTGTGGGCAAGGTGGCTTACCGGCTAAAGCTACCTCAAGAACTTAGTGGAGTGCACAACGTGTTCCATATTTGTAATTTAAGGAAGTGCTTGGCGGATCCTACTCATCACGTGCCCATGGACGAGATACAAGTAGACAAGAAGCTCAACTTTGTTGAAGAACCGGTAGAGATTGTGGATCGTGAATTTAAGAAGCTAAAGAAAAAGCGCTATACGATAGTCAAGGTTCGTTGGCATGCTAGACGTGGAGCCGAATTCACTTGGGAGCGGGAAGACTTCATGAAGTCAAAATATCCGCATTTGTTTAGTGATTAGGGTTCCATCGAATTTCGGGACGAAATTCCTTAACGGGGGAATAATGTAACAACCGTGCATTTTGACTTTTGACTATGGGTACGTTTCCTAAGTTTTGATTTAATTAATATATGTTCAAGTGCAATCTAAGGGTCATTTGGGTGCAATGTGTTTATATGGGTCAATTTATTGTGCAACTAGAGACTTATGTGCAAGTTGAGATCATTAGTTGGTGCTAATCGAATTTCATTAGAGTGACATCCAAGCGGAGTATGCTAAAGAAGGCAACCCGAAGACCAAGGGTGCGATAACACGGTCCGCACGCGTCTGAAGAGGTAAATGCCCGAAACCATGGGGAATTGATATTCGATCTTTGGTCTCCAAGCCAACATTCCCTCCCCCAGAACCCCCAAAGAGGGCCCCAGGTGGCCACTTGATCTAAGATTAAGTGATTCGAGAAATATTGTTTTAACTTATGTTTTTTATAGTTTCAAAAAATTAATAAGTATTTAAAAGAAATGAAAACCATAAGCTTCATCAAAAACAAATAAACTAACTACATGCTTAAATTTACAAAAAAAGCTCAACAAAAGAAAAGTATTTAAGATTGACATTGGATAATATTGTTGAATTCTTATTATATTGAATAAAAATAAAAAAAAATTATTTATAACCAAGTCAAACATCAAAATATTGGTGTGTTAAATTAAATTTATATAAAAGAAAAAGAAAAAAAAGAACTTATTGACGACTTCCACACATTAATACTCACGCAAGTCACTAAAACATATATAAATGGTTTCAAGATCGAACTACTTTATAGATCAACACTAGTTAGTGTACCCGCGCGTTGCCGCGGAGTACGCTTTCTACACGACAAAGTTTTGCACCCAAATTTGTGTCAAATATTCGAACTCAAAATTAAAAAAAGACAATTAAACATGTAGCAATAACAATAAAAAATGTAAAAGAGTAATAAGATGTATAAAAACATAAACAATAACTATATTAATGATTTAAATGTTATATGAACGTAAGACGTAATGATGATAACAGGTATTATATATTAAAAACGTTATTTATAAAAAAAACAGATAAAAATAATCAAAACCAAATGTTTAAAAGTAAATCCGTAACTGTGTGAAAGTTGTCTGATAAAAATCCAAAAGTTTAGTGTCACGAAAATGAAAACTTTGATGTAGGGCAAAAGTTAAAAGATAAAAAAAATTGGTAAAAATTATTATATGCTATAAGAACTTGTACATTTCAAGCATAAAAGACTTGTAAATTTGTATAAACTTTTTGTATAAAAACATAAACAATAACCATATTAATGCTTTAAATGTTACATGAACGTAAGACGTAACGATAATGAAAGTTATTATATATTAAAAACGTTATATATATAAAAAGACGGATAAAAATAGTCAAAACCAAATGTTTAAAAGTAAATCCGTAACTGTGTGAAGTTGTCTCACGAAAAGCCAAAAGTTTAGTGTCACGAAAATGAAAACTTTGATGTAGGGAAAAGTTTAAAGATAGAAACTTTAGGGGTTAAAATGAAAATTGGTAAAAATTATTATATGCTATAAGAACTTGTACATTTCAGGCATAAAGAACTTGTAAATTTGTATAGACTTTTTGTATAAAAACATAAACAATAACTATATTAATGCTTTAAATGTTACATGAACGTAAGACGTAACGATAATGAAAGTTATTTTATATTAAAAACGTTACATATATAAAAAGACGGATAAAAATAGTCAAAACCAAATGTTTAAAACTAAAATCGTAACCATGTGAAAGTTATTTGATGAAAACATGAGAACCCAAAAATTTAGTGTCAAGAAAATAAAAACGAAAACTTTGATATGGGGCAAATTTAAAAACGTTATATGTATAAAAAGACGGATAAAAATAGTCAAAACCAAATGTTTAAAAGTAAAATCGTAACTATGTGAAAGTTATTTGATGAAGAAATGAGAACCCAAAAATTTAGTGTCAAGAAAATAAAAACGAAAACTTTGATGTGGGGCAAAAGTTAAAAGATAGAAAGTTTAGGGGGTTAAAATGAAAAATGGTAAAAATTATTATGTGCTATAAGAACTTGTACATTCACGCATAAAGCACTTGTACATTCATATACCTTTTTAGTATATTATAAATAACCAGAAGACTTCAACTTAATCGCATTTGGAAAATCGAATCGGATAATATTTGGAAAGTCACTATAAATTCTACTTTATAGAGTATAGACTTTAACCAAAAGTCCATCGTTTATTCGCACTTCAGTCATATGTGGCAAGGTCCATTTCAAATGGAGTCAAACTTATGAACGTCGCTATCGTCTTGCTGATTCTCTTCGCTCCGTCAAGAATGATGTTGTAAGTTAAGCCAGACATGTATATTATTCAATTCTAAGGCATTTTTATGGTTAGTGTGTTTTAGAAATGATTTTACAAAAATGAACGTTTAAACCATAAATTTGTAAAACCAGTTAATCCAGTGTTCTAAATGCTAGGCTTTACCAAACAGATTAAAGACCAGAGTTCAGACCTGCAGCCATTTCATGTGGCACACATTTAAGTTAAAGTTGCTTGTGGGTTGTTAAACGTTCATTCTAATGAATGCCGCCCAACCCTCATCACCCAATATGCCCCAACCGCCTTGGTTTCTTAGCTTGACTCGTTCGTCGCTAAAATCAGAACCCATATCTCGGACCCAAATGTGACGGGCAAGGGCCATGCCACAGCTACCAAAACATAACATATGGCAATACTAATGTAATCTTTTGTCACATATGGTTGGTACGTGAAGCTCGTTCAATGGGAGCACGCACGACTGAAACACGCAGACAACCACAATCAACATCACCCTTGAACTAGAAAAAAAACATTATTGAACAATCAATAACGAAGCAAAAGATTCCTTGAAATACATATTCAGTCAAAACAAGGAGAAAATGTACAAAACATCAACAGAAATGAATAAATCATCACAAGGTTTTTCTTCTAACTAATTTCTGCAATAGAGTACTCCAAACCAACATAATTGCTATCTTTACTAGTACTTTCCCCGTTTTCGTACTCCTGTGCTAACTGGTAAACTCCTTGATCCAATACATCATTAAATCTGCATACTCGCCTACCTTTTGACTAATTCATTATCCTGCTTCTTGACTTGCTTTTTGACCAACTGTTCGAATGTTAATAAGAGAATGAAGAGATGAGTGATATGTGTGTATACTAAGTTAACCGGTCAAACAAGAAGCAAAGGTTACCTTCCTCCTTTAAGAAGGTAATTAACAAATCATTCGATCTGCCGGCTTTGACAGTAGAAAACACGATCTGAATATTAGTTTTGCCCTTATCTTCTTGTTGCAGCAGCTTCTCATATGTAAACTAGAAAAGAATTAAAATGAGCTCTGTTTAGTTATGTCCCGGAAACAAAATTTAGATCATTTATGAAACACGATGCATCTATATATTTTACCATCTTTGTACAGTACTGGAATACATCATCATAAATGATAATGAACTCTATTTTTAATCAAAGTAAGAATATATAACACTTACCTTAACCATTTGGTCCCGCCTTTCATTATAAATGTAGAATGGCTTTAAAGTCAAAGATTTAGGACGGCAACACCAAAGAACAGCTTCCAAAACGGGTAAATAGTCACTTACGCCAAACATTTTCAACTCAATGTGCTCAAGTTCAAAAGGTGGCCAGTCAAGCAACTTTAGTTCTTCAACATCTTTGAAATTCTACAAGAGAAATCGTAAAAAACAAACTTAATGTCTGGATTTTTTTTTATCATTGCTTGGAACCAAGTAAAATTACATAATAAACTGATCAAATGAACGAATTTGGGTAAATACAATACCGTGGAAATATTCAACTTCAACACTTTGAATACAATTGACTTGTCCAAAAATTGCCTAAACTGCTGGAACCAATTAGTGTCACAATCAAAGTCGGGGTAACATTCCATACATGCTTTCGGCTGGCCTGAATTCCTTATTGAAGGAAGCACATTTGGACGTCTGAAATAGTACTGAAAATAATGCAAATTGGGGGTATCGATCTCAATTTTATCCAAACCAATTTGTGTATCTAGGCTTAACATCCTCAAGGAATGACTTGACAACTTAAAATTTCTGCAGTTATAAGAAAGTTCCAATATTAAAGTGTCAAGAAACGTTAAGCTGGATAAGGAGACGGCAAACTGTTCAGAAAAACATCCGTAGAAAATCATTGTCAACTTTTTGCCCGAAAACAAGTTAGTACGTGGTGGTTTATCTCCTCTACTTGTAGCCTATAAAAGTATCTTAGATAGATTTGGAGCTTGAATATCTATTTCCTCGACTTCATCCACATAGTAAAGCTTCACTTTACGAAGATTTTGCAGCCCGTAAACACAAAATCTTTTGAAACCATAACATTGATGAACATTAAATTTCTCAAGAAGAGGGCAACCAGCAGTCAGACACTTGATCATCTCCTCGTTTAGATAGACACCTTCAAGAGACAAGAGCTTCAACGACTTGAACTTAACAGCACCGTCATCCATCAAGGAAGAAGGCAACTTACAATCTTTTATGCTCAAAGACGTTAACGAAGATACAGATAAGAGTACGTTAGGCAAGCGATACATAGGCAGCGGCACAGAATAACAGTGTCTGCCACAATTATGGATTACAAACACCTGCAAGCCTTGTATAAGTACTAATTCAAGGCATCGGTCAACGATACTAGCATACGCAACATCCTCGAGGTCGGCACGAAGGTCAAACGTGTTGGCAGTAATGACATTTTGCTGTTGGGAAAATCTAGAAGTTGTATATGCAACATATTTGAAAAATTTGTCCTTGGCCGCATATGAAAAACGATCAAAGTCGAAAACCAAAATGGGGAAAGAAGCAGTTAGAGCAAACCATCTTTTGGAGAGCACACTCGTTCGAATAAGCTGGGCCGGATTATATCTAACTAAAAATGAGAGTATGTGATGAACAAGAAAATCAGGAAGTTCTGATATCCGATCATCATTATCTACTTTTCGAGTAATTACGTTTCTTTCCATCTTTTCAAACTACCTACCTAATTTGTAACTACAAAACTCATGTTTCTAATTTTACCTACAAAAACAGGAACCCTAGTTAACAAAATGTAAGAAATATGGAAAAAAGAAAAAATAAAATAAAAAAAGAACAATGAACAATTACCTACAAACTTTTGATGCCTGTGTTGTGTACTTTCTTTGGGTGATGCTAACCCTTTTACTCCGCCCCCAATTTTGAGTTGTATGTCTACATTTTAATGTTATTTTTCCAGTTTTTTTTATTTATTTATATAATGACGAATACGAATGTAACCACCTATGACAAAAGTAATGCAGTGACCTACTCGGGTAACTATGTGATGTATACACTTATGTTTTTTGGGCTATGTGATGTATGTTACCGGATACCGCAAGTTGTAACAGGTAATTTGGTAATAGTTTAAGGGATAATCACATACGAATGTAACCACCTATGACAAAATGGTTATGTAATGTATCCGGCAAATTTACACTCCGGTCATCTTCTCCGATGCGTTTTCCGGCAACACCATTCTTGAATACGTGTTAAACCAATACATTTCCATATAAACTCAAAATCGGGGAGTTAACAGCAGCCCAAGAATATATAAACTCAATTCCAGATCCGAAATCAAAATCCAATTGCAAATCAACGAAACAAATCAACCCAAAATCCGATTAAAGCTTTCCATATAAACTCAATTCAACATATAAAAATTATATATATCAATAGAAATTATAGAAGATGAACATGAAAGAAAAAAACTCAGCAACCAATACTTGCAACCACCATAATACCATTTTCCCGGTGACACAATCTCCGGCAACACCATTTCCGACGAGTTCTCATATTTTCCGGCGAAGTGCTTGACGGTTAATTTTTGGCTAGGGGTTGTGCGGAAGTCATTTTTGAGTCGATTGGCACCGGTTTCAAGTCCTAATTCGAAGTAATGTGTCAGAAATCGTGACTTTTAGTTTTCCGACGAAGTTTTCCGGCCAGTGTGTACTGTTAAAACCGTCTTTTCTGCATATATACGTATATTTAAGCTTTTTTAGGGTTTTAATATAGATAATCAAACAGTCGGCCTCCACATTTACAAGTCAACGCGGGTCAACGAGTGTGGCGACCGGTAACCTTTACATTATACATATATAGATTTATATGATATATGATTATATCTATGGGATAATAACATACGAATGTAACCACCTATGACAAAATGGTTATGTAATGTAGTGTGGTGACCAGTAACCTTTACAACAGGTAACACGATACATCACATAACCCGAAAAATGAAGGATCTTACATCAGATAGCCACCCGAGTAGGTCACTACATTACATAACCATTTTGTCATAGGTGGTTACATTCGTATGCCATTATCCCTTATTTTTTTCAAGGGAATTTTAAATACAATAGTTTATCTATAATATCTATAATTTATATCTATAATACATAATAAGGTTTTAGGTAAAATAAAACAAGTATTAAAGTAAAACAAATAAAACAATAAGTTTCTCTTCACTAAAAATCACCGTGCATGAAAATCACCGTGCATCATGAAAATCACCGTGCATTAATTGCTTTGTAATTCTTCGTGCATCAAATTAAGCATGATCTAAGGGTTAAGATCTTGTCCTATTTGTTTTACTTTAATACTTGTTTTACAATATCCAACCCCTACATAATAAAAGAGCTAACCTCTTTTTTAAAATCTCAATTAAGGAATTAATATACCTAAAATACCCCTCTCTTTTATTCATTAATTTAAACATCTCCATCTAATATACCTATAATACCCTTAATGAAATAATTTACAACATAAATCTCTCAATCCTTAAAATAACTACACTACCTCCTTTAACATCAATTACTTTTACATTCATCACCATTGCCGCCCCACTACCCGTCACCGCCACCACCTGTCGCCGCCACCACCTCCCGCCACATTGTGCAGGCATATGACTCGTATCCGTAAAAATTTTATAACATGTTTATCTGAAATTCCTAATATAAAAACCTACTTAGGTTTAAGTTGTGTAATTCCAAAAACCGACGATAGTTTTTCTTATTAATTATTATTTTCTATACCCCTGTTACCCCCACATTTTAAGCAAATTAAGCATTTTCTAAAATATCTCAAAATACTTCTGATCACCCTTAACACATCAAACACACAATCACGTCTCTTTTTCTCACACATACACACACATCAACACCACCATCGACCGCCACCGCCGCCGCTTGTCATTACATCACCACTGCACCGCACCCCACCACGACCCGTCACTATCACCACCGCCACTACTACACCATTGCATCGCGAGGTCCTTTCTAGTTAACATAGAAAATAGTTAATAGGCTTAATTAGTGTATTTAAAAATAGGCTTGAGGACAAGATGATGCATAATAAATAATAAAAAGTAAGGCATTAGGTATATTTTTATGTCTATGTTTTAGATTATTACCCATAAAAAAATAAAAAAGAAAAAAGAAAAACTATACCATTCTACCTAGAAGGCTAGAACTTAAATTACTTTTACGACAAACAAGAAACATTTGATGAATTTTTTTTTTTATTTATAGTCTTTAGTTCAAAATGAAGACATCATTATTAAACAATTTCATAAAGATTTCTTTTACATCATCACTGGTCATGATCGCCGTCACCTAGGGTGAGAATCGAGTCAAGCTGTTCTCGAGCTCGTGCTTGTTTAAACCGAATTCGAGATTAACTGTTTCGAGCTCGAACTGAGTTATTAAATTCTAGTAGTTAAATGTGCGAGCTTAAAAAAGTTGTTTTTTAGTACGGCTCATTTGAAAGCTCGTTTTGTAACAACCCAACTAAGGCGGAACAATGAGATGTACAGAAAGTCGAGTATCATTACAAAGGATAATAGATAAACATTCACCATAGCTTTATTTGATAAGAGAATTTACAAATGTACACGCATGCGAACCAATTCCCAAGTACAATGCGTCCACCGTACTTGGATATTAAGTCCACGAAACAAATAACAAATACATGAAATGATATACTACAATGATCAAGGCGGATTCCATTGCCCATCACAAGGTTTGATCTTTGACTCCAAAATGCAATGCAAACAATCACGATGCATATAATTCCTCAAAGCTTATGCTAAATCCTGAAAAGCACGAAGATAAAGTGTCAACTACGAAAACGTAGTTGGTGAGTGCATAGGTTTCAGGTAAATTTCGTTACATATCCATTTCAAAACTTAGAAAACATATTATTACATATCAATATACCCAAACCACATGACCGACAAAATTCCCATATCAAACTATCAAGTTTTCCAAATACCATAATGTCATTTCAAAGCGTTGAGAATCCATGGTAATTATAAAGTTCTCATTTGTCAAAATCATCATGAGAGAAAAATATATCAATCGATTAATCATATATCACACCCAAACCATGCGGTCATCAATAATATCAATAACACTTGGTCAATGGTATAATTTGATGAGTTTATCTTGAGCCACTACTAAGACCGGTTTGCGTCCAAACAATAATAGTGAGTCCCAAAGAATTAATAGTAGAAGCATATTTTGTCAATCATGTGCAATAACCATAATTGGGTCGTGCCATGGAGACGACCAATAATATATATAAAGTAGATAAGAGCACCCCTAGGCAGACCGGAGATGAGGGCGGCCACATAGGCGGCCAGTCAACCCGCTGCCATATTGGTGAGTGAGGGGACGAATCCTAGTTGCGCAACCCTCTAACTACAGGCCTCTTATTGAGTTAATAGTAGTGTACCGGTGACAACAGTTTGACAGTGAACATACAATATAATTCCCATATCATAATCATTCTTTCAAAGTATCATTTCATATAAAGAAAACAGTTTTAATTATTCATGCTTTTCACCCCGTAAGTAAAATGTAACATCCCAAACTTTTCGTGTTTGACTATTTGACTTTCCCGTTAGTTAACGATAGGTTCGTTAAGTCTATGTCCTATGGATATAAATGCTTATATGATTTAATTTCATTGACGGCACAATATTAAGAAATCCCATGTATGATAATAAGTCCAAGGATCATACACTTGTCAAAGGATGGATCTTTGGGACGTTAAGCGAATCTGTGGCTGACACTGTTTTAGACCTTGAAAATGCCATG
>CM067171.1:68612621-68671757 GCA_034093135.1 Erigeron breviscapus | reverse complement strand
TAAAGAGAAGTCTACCGAAATCTGAGGAGGACGGATAGCTGTGCCTCGGTTAGCTGGAATATCTCTTCTTCGTTCCCCGTAAAGACGGGTGTTCGGATCTCTCGGTTGTTCATCACCCATTCCGTTTCTCCTCGGTTGTTGATTAATATTAAGGTTGGTTCGAGGTATGACAATATTGCTCGGTTCAGGTGTTTGAATTTTCTCTTCTGTATCTGAGTCCTCTCCTGTCCCAAACACTCTACCTGCTTCTTTCAACCTTTCAATTAATTGATCTTCTGATGCTGAACTTTTCTTGATATAGAATTCGTCTAAGGAAATGTCCTGTTGGACTTGGTCTGCGGTTTCTGGATCTATTTTGTCTGATGTGGATGGTTCTGGGTTGTTTTTCTGCACTAAACGACGTTGACTTTCCCTGGATTAGATAAAGCTAAGCAAAGGTCGGCCAGAAGCTCTTGTGTTCATCAACTAGCAAGAACCTACACAATCACCACAAACAAACCGTCAACCGCACATGTGGTATAATTGAAATGAAATAAATAAAAATCTATCTAGTAAAGCAATAACTTTCTCACAAATGAATGTGAAAAAGGATCGAACTACAAAATAAAACAATTACTAAACAAAAGTCCCCGGCAGCGGCGCCAAAAACTTGATGTGCAATTTCTAGTCTTAAATTTATGAACACGAAATACCTAGCTACTGTCTACTACACACTTACGGGCAGTGTACCCGATCGTATGCAATATAGTTGACTTGGTAAATTTGAGGTCAAACACAAGGACTTTGTAAGCAATTGTTAAAATAAAGTAATTCAAATGAAAGGGGGTTTTGTGACCGAATTGTCACTTTGCAAAATAAAAGTAAATAAATTAAATCCGGTATGACCGGGGCAGGATTCGTCGGAAGACGAAAGTAAAAATGATTTTGTAACAATAATATTAAAAGGGCACCTACTTGGATCAGCTTACATGTCAATCATCGGGTCTAAACATTACTTGAATTGTTGAACGACTTAAAAGGTAGTCAAGATGAACTTCCGTTATACTTGAAACTTTAATTGCTCGAAATATAGTTATCGCTTCCGCAAATAATTTCTACTCAAAACAACTAAGCATTAAGAACCTAAGTTGATTTTATGATTTAATCTTTAAAAGCTTTCTTCCGAACTGCTTATTCACCTAATCAGATTCCTCTATCATAGATGTTTACACACTCAAAATGAATTTAATTGTTTAAAATCTTTATCGCTAGTTTCTTCCGAACTCCAACGACTTTAGGTTAATTATAGACCGATTAACCATTTCATAAACCAATTGACAATGACATAGATTTCTTCCGAACTTCTAATTACAATTATCAATCAATAAATATAAAAGATAAAAACAATATTTAAACTCAAATAAATGCGGATCTTCGATTAAACATATAAATCTTGTTCAACAATTGCAAGTAACATCAAACAACCCTATGACATGTTCACTACCCAAGCGGGTGCTGAGAGAAATTTAGCTACTCATAATGAAAAGATAAAAACAAACAATAATATATGAAAACATATTGTACCGAATGTAGAAATCGTTTCAAGAATGATTAACAATAACGAAATAAATCTCCAATCGTGTTCTTGATCTTCAAAGATGAATCTCCAATGGAAAACCCTTCAAAAATCTCTTAAAATCGGCTGGAGTGTAAAAGTTAGGGTTTTTTGCATGCTATTTATACTTCCCTAAAATCTGTCCAGAATCGGCACCTATTGCGGCGCAACTAGGGTAGTTGCGGCGCAATGGGCCTTTGACCGCGTTGACCGTTGACTTCCATTGACTCGTGGCTGGCTTAAACTTGAAGGCATTGCGGCGCAATGAAGAACATTGCGGCGCAATTAAATCTATAGAATCTGTTTCGTGCAACTAGGCTATTGCGGCAAATAGCTACGTTGCGACGCAACTTAACTCTCTAGAATACTGTTGCGGCGCAACTAGCTATTGCGGCGCAATACTATGTTTTCCAGCTTTGACTTTTTTTGACCAGCTGCTATCTTCATCCAAATGCTCCGAAAATCATCCGTTAGCACTTATTTCACATCAAAAAGGTCGTTTTCTCCATAATTACGCTCAAGTACCTGTTATTTCCCTGAAACACTAACAAATACCATAAACGCACCAAATGTATACAAAAACAAATCATAAACCGTGCAAAATCAACTACATTCGTTGTGGGAAATGGGTATAAAATACAACACATCCGTGGAAGAATGACATTTTGGTTAGAAACTTAGTTAATCCCCTCTCAAACTCGTGGCTCTTGATACATGTGTCTTTTGAATGAAAATGTTGTGTATGATGCATTTTAAGTTTTGATGTCATGAGTATTATGGTGGTTTGAAGTATAAATCATTTTGGAGTCAATTTGCCCAATTTCGTCACTTTGGGTAAATGTGGGCGAGTGACCCGTTTGGTTGTTTTAATGTATATTTGAATTGTTAATGTGTTGGATGTGTCCGTATAGTTGTAATATGTGATTTTACTCTTTTTGATGTTTTGGTTTGAAGATTTGAACTATGGAATTGAAGTATATTGAATTTGGCTCAAAATGAAAAATTGCAGATGGGACCGTAAATGTACGGCCCTGACCATAAATTTACGGCCCTTTGTAATTTCGAGTTACTTTTGATCAGGGAAGAAAAAAATCCAGGAGCGAATTACGGCTAGTTATAATTTAAGCCATAATTTTACGGCTAGGTTTTTACGGTCAGTTGTAAGTAAATTTATGGCTCCCAGCCATAAATTTAGGGCCAGTACGGAAAAAAAATTCTATCTTTTTTTCGAGTCGAGTCGAGTCCTTTCAAGTGGTATCAGAGCCGAGGTTTAAGGGATTTAGGTATTCCCTTGTTGAGCGAATGCCTAGACTTAAACCTTAGACATGACTTGACCTTAGGTGTTCGGTAATTTTATATGGGACCCGAAAGAGTGTTTGATGGAGTGTTAGCTTATAAACTTGTTAGTATGGAAGCACAATATGGCCGACATTATTGTGATTGAAGTACTAACATCTTTATAATCTGACCGCATCAAACTTTGGAATGGTCTAGTATAAAGTTGTAGGATTTGGCTTATACACAAGGAGTATAGTAGTAGGTTATGCGTTTGAAATTTTATCTACTCTTATTATAGTATATGGAGGAACAACACAACAACGAGGAAGCTGAGAATAGTCGAAGGAATGAAGAAGAACCAATATTTCCCGAGGACAGCATGGACATATCAGACCAAATTGGGAGAGCCCTTGAGAAATACTCCACAGTCTTACTCAAGAAACTAAATGACACTCTAGAAGGAGCTATGAACAACCACATAGCTTTGATGATAAGGGAAGAAGTGGCTCTCAATGTTCAAAGAGAGTTTGAGAAACGTGATGGCAAGGGCAAGGGTGAGAAGGAAGGAAATGGTAATAAGGAGGTTGAAGTCATGGGAGAGAAGGCCTATAAGAAGAAGTTTACATTCAAGGACTTTGAGATTTGTCACCCACTCGTGTATCGCGGTGACATGAATCCTATCATTTGCACAAGGTGGGTGTCAGAAATTGAGGGGGCTTTTCGTACAAGCCAATGCCCTCAAGATCTCAAAGTGGTATTTGCGGTAAGTATGCTTCGAGATAGCGCAAAAAGATGGTGGGATAAATTGTTGACGGTGAAGGGCGAAGCTATGTCACATGTGGAATGGTCCGAGTTTAAAACCATGTTCTATAAAGAATTTCGATCGGAAGCGGAAGTGACAAAGTTAAGGAGTGAATTTCTTAATGATTGTCAAGGAACACTAAGTTTAAGAATTTCGTGCTCAATTCCTAGACAAAGCTCAATTTTGTCCAGAATTTTTGGAAAACGATCAATTGTTGAAGGAGCAATTCTCTTTGAAGTTGAGGAAGAGTTTGAGGGAGAAGATTAGTTTGCGCCAAATAAAGTCCTTTTCCATGTTGTTCGATGTGGCTCGAGATCATGAGATCGAGCAAGCAAGGGTTGATGAAAGTGAGTTGAAAAGAAAGTATGATGGGGATAACTCTCCAAACAAAAGATTCAAACAAGATGGTGGATCCGGGAGTAATTTTACAAGCAGAAATCTTCCTTTCTGTAAGATATGCAAAAGAAATCATGTCGGGCCATGTAGATCAACAGAGAAAGGATGCTATAATTGTGGGAAACCGGGTCATATGAGCCAGGATTGTAAGTCAAAACCCCACAAACGCATCATGTGTTTCAAGTGTTTTGAAGAGGGTCATATGAGAAGTTTATGTCCTAAATTGACCGAAGAAGAGAGACAAGAAGAAAAGAGGAATAAAGCGGAACGGAAGAATGCTCAAACTCATGGAAACCAGATGATTCATGTTATTCCAATGTCTAAGTCAAATCTAGATAATACATTACAAATTGAGGTCAGAAATAGTAGAACGGAGTTAGTAAAAGATGTGTATAAAAATTGTGAAATCATGATCATTACAGAAGTCTTTCAAGCCAACTTAATTCCTTTCCCAATGGGAGAATTTGATATAATCTTGGGAATGGATTGATTGAGTTCTTGTAATGCCAAAATTGCGTGTGACGAAAAGGCAATTTATTTGAAGACTTCTAACGGTGAAGACTTGGTAGTTTATGGGGATAGAAGAGAGCGTCCTATATCCTTTTGTACTTTTGCTCGTGCCCAACGTTACTTGTCTCATGGATGTCAAGCTTATCTTGCTCACATCGTTGATGTTGAGAAGAAACCTTTATCTATTGAAGACATTCCAATCGTTTGTGAATTTGCCGATGTTTTTCCCAAAGACTTGTCGGGTATTCCTCCCGAATCGACAAGTTGAGTTTTCTATTGATCTTATTCAGGGGGCTACCCCTATAGCTAAAGCTCCCTACCGTTTGGCTCCCACGGAAATGCAAGAAATGATGAAACAACTCCAAGAATTACTTGAAAAAGGGTTCATTCGCCCTAGTAATTCTCCTTGGGGTGCACCGGTTCTCTTTGTTAAGAAGAAAGATGGAAGCATGCGCATGTGTATCGATTATCGGGAACCTAACAAAGTGACTATCAAGAATATATACTCGTTACCTAGAATCGATGATCTATTTGATCAACTTCAGGGAGCTTCGTATTTTTCCAAGATAGATCTTCGTTCAGGTTATCATCAACTCAAGGTGCGTGATGAAGATATTCCTAAAACCGCATTTCCGTACTCGCTATGGTCATTTTGAATTTGTTGTCATGCCTTTTGGTCTTACAAATGCTCCCGCGGCTTTCATGGATCTCATGAACCGTGTTTGCCGTCCCATGCTTGATAAATCCGTAATTGTTTTCATTGACGATATTCTCATCTATTCTAAAAGCTCATCCGATCATGAAGTGCATTTACGTGGAGTGTTGACAACATTGCGCAAGGAGAAGCTATATGCCAAATTTACGAAATGTGAATTTTGGCTAAGAGAGGTACAATTTCTTGGTCATGTTGTTAATAATGAAGGAATCAAGGTAAATCCGGCTAAGATAAGCGCGGTGATGAAATGGGAGCAACCAAAGAACCCACTGGAGATTAGAAGTTTTCTTGGTCTTACGGGTTATTATCGTCGTTTTATTCAAGATTTCTCCAAAATAGCCTCACCATTCACCAAGTTTACTCGGAAAAACATCAAGTTTTTCATGGGGAAATGAACAAGAAGATGCTTTTCAACAATTACGAGAGAAATTGAGCCAAGCCCCGGTACTTGTTCTACCCGATGGTTTGGAAGACATGACGTATATTGTGATGCATCATCTAGCGTACTCGGTTGTGTTTTAATGCAAAGAGGAAAGGTCATTGCCTATGCCTCAAGGCAATTGGAAGAACATGAGAAGCGTTATCCTACTCATGATTTGGAGTTGGCGGCGGTCATTTTTGCTTTAAAGTTTGGCGCCATTACCTTTATGGAGTCAAATTCACTATCTATTCCGATCATAAAAGTCTCAAGTACTTCTTTGAGCAACGAGATCTCAACAATCGCCAACGAAGATGGTTAGATCTTTTGAAAGATTATGATTGTGAAATTTTGTATCATCCCGGGAAAGCTAATGTTGTAGCGGATGCATTGAGCCGAAAGAGTTCTCATCATTCTATCATCGTCTAACCGTTATGGGTATTAATCACCAATGACTTTTTTGAACGAATTGTTAGTATGTGATCACGTAAAATGAACGTATGTCCGGAAATGATTTGAGCCTACGGAGTCACACGTCTCGATTCAAATATAGTTAATATTAATTGATTTATTAATTAATATGGATCACGAATAAGTTAACGAACGGTCGTTAATATTTAACGGTTACTAGCTAACGGTCGTTAAAGTAAGGAGATAATTGTAATTAAAACGATTAGGGAAGGTTCTAGAAAAGCATATAGGGGGCCGGCCTCCCTACTAGGTTTCCTAGTGAAACCCTAAACTTGATGGCCAAGTTTAATCCTACCTATAAATACTAAAGGTAGCCTTATGGTTTTCTACAACAAACTACAAAGTTATAACTCCTAAAACCTTTCATCTCCTTCTCTCCTCTCATTCTTTTGGACGGCCAAACCAAGGGAAAACCCTTTGGGTTTTTGGTTTTTGGTTTTGAAGAAGGAGATCAAGCCAAAGGTTGCTCGGTTCGTGATCAAGTGCTAGCACACCTATATCGGTGGATCGTGTGTGCAATCGTAGAGGGATTTACTTCAAATCCTTTTAAAGTTTCTTTACTTTATCATCTACATTAAGAGGTATTCCTTAATCCAATTTCAAGGTTAATTATTTGATTACATGGTTTGATTTGCTTCCGTTGCGTACTCGTGAATAATGATATTTAGTTATATATTCCAACACGAATAAAGGTGGCTCAAGAAAAGGCCTTGTAACGAGACCCTAAGAAAGAAAGAACTCAAGGTCAAATCCAATATTTTTCTAAGGATTCTCGTGGTCTTACCTTACGGCATGGAAGGATTTGGATTCCATTCACTTGTGAGTTGAAACAAGTTTTACTTGATGAGGCTCACAAATCCAAATATTTCATCCACCCCAGTGCTACCAAGATGTATCATGATTTAAAAGAAGAATATTGGTGGCCCGGAATGAAGCGGGATGTTGTGAAGTATGTAGAAAAGTGTTTGACTTGTGCTCAAGTGAAGGCCGAGCATCAAAAACTATGTGGTATGATGCAACCATTAGAAATCTCAAAGTGGAAATGGGAGCATATCACCATGGACTTTATCACTAAATTGCCAAAAACACCTCGAAATCAATTTGATACGATTTGGGTAGTAGTTGATAGATTAACAAAAAAGTGCCTTATTTCTTCCTATTCGTGAAGCATTATCCTCCGAAGTTTTGGCAAAGATCTATGTAAAGGAAGTTGTAGCAAGACATGGAGTTCCAATATCCATTGTATCGGATAGAGATACTCGTTTCACTTCTCACTTTTGGCAAAAATTTCATGATGAAATGGGCACAAAACTAAATTTTAGCACCGCATACCAAACAGGGCTATCATTGACCCGCTTTTTATGACCCACGCTAATAGATGACGCGCAAAGTGAGAAGTCATAAAATAAGGGTCATTACGAGTAAATGGATGACGCGTTTTCAGAAGCGTCATAACATATGGGTCATAATCTGTTAAAATTTAAGTTTCCAATTTTTTTCCTCCCGTGACCTTTTAACTTTTCATTATATCCCGCCCAAAATTTTCCCCAAAATCAAAATAGTTGTATATCCCTCTTTCTTTTACCCCTTTCTCTCATTCCCCTTTTTCTCTTTCTGCTTCTCATTCTTTCACCTCTTTATCTCATTCTGTTCACCTCCACCATCGCCACCAAATCCGACCACCACAAGGTATTTGCTCCTCTCCCTCTATTTACTAATGAATACTTCTTATTACCACTAATTAGTAATTGATATGGTTTTTGGTTTTTTGTATAATTCTTATTCTCTCCTTATATATATCAATAGATCAGTCAATCAATCAATGTTCCGATGGCGAGTAAAAAAGGCGAAGATGCGGTACGCCGCCGTACCGCCGCCGAGTATCGGAAAAAGATGCTTCAACATAAAGAACTCGAATCACGTGTTCGCGCAGGTCAATTTTTTTCTCTAGTTTACCTATCGAAAAACCTAAGCTTTTATATGTATGTATATACAGATAATGTATTTATAGATTTGTTTATTCAGCTCAGTAGGTTTTAGGCTTTAGGTTTTTAATATATTTTTAAGTATTTTAGTGTTTGTTGTTGTTGTTGGTATAGTTAATCTGTTAAATTTTAGGGTTTGCTATGCTTATGATTTTTATAGGATATTATATTATTTATTGTAAATGTTTTGACAACCTACAACTTCGTTGAGTGTATTCAGCTTAATGATATGGATAGAAATTGGAATGATTTTTGCTAATATTTTGACAATAATGATGAGTCTTAATTGTATTACGGACGGCAAGTGAGAAAGGAAGGACAGGTAGTAAGCGTAGACAAATCGTGGGTGATCGGTTGGTGGAGGGAGCGAGGCATTCTTAGACCAAATTACCTTGTAACAAGTGTGACGATGTTAAAGCTGTCAGCCTAATCAGACCCTCCCTGTTTATCCCATACTAGAAACGGCGTTATGAAACCTGAACATGTTTTGGCCTTTTACATGACCTGCTTGACTGGACAATCATCTCATCTGTTAAGATGTCACTTTTGTGTTCTTTTTCAATGGTTCATACTTCACAGTGCTATCTTGATTGTGGTTTATATAATTGTGCACGTTTAATTTGTTTTTGCTAAAGTTCTGATAAAGTTTAATTGGTTTTTGCAGAATCCCACAGGATCAGATACATCCATAGGAGTAGTAGTTCGAGAGTTTGAAGGTATTTGATTCATTTCAGTTTTGTTCATTTCAGTTTATTTACTTATAAATAAAACTTCTCTAATTCATTAGTCAGATCCATAGTTGTAAGCTCGATATTTACAGTAGGAAGTTTGCTGAGCCTATCCGGGAAATCTTTTGAGGGCAATAAGTGTGTTCTGAAAAGAAACGACTGAACATCCATCAGAACTATATAGGCCACAAGTATGGTTATTGATCTGAAGTTAATTGAGTATACTCTGAAACTAACGATAATACTACCTAAATGCAGGCAAGGCAGGTTGGGTGGACCTGGTGTTTCAGGGTCAGCTCTGTCACTCTCACCAAATACACACTCTGATTCTGGACAAAGTTCTTTGATTCCAAGATCTCTGAGTGAAAGAGTAAATGCTAGATTACAGCCCGATAGTCCGCCTCAGAATTACCGAAGAGTCACGTCTGACAATTGTGGAACCAGAATAACCTCATTACCTAATTTTAACGTTGAGTCAACTCCTCCTATTAGACTAAATCCTGGACTCGTCTCTAATGAATGGAGTGGGATTTCACAGAGAAGCCCCTTATCTGGTTCACGAATATCTACTGGTTCCAGTGAAGTGATGGATGGTCAAGGACCACTTTCATATGCTTTAAGTGAAGATAGTGAAGTTGGATAAGATCACGGTGTAGTGCGTGAATTCAAAGAGGACATTCACCATCTGTCACCTTCCAGTGTAATAGTATGTGAAACTCTTTTTTATACATCTTGTTAACTCATTTATGCCTTGCTATTGTAAGTGGCTTAAGTTGATTATTCATTAAGAGTCTGTATGAACTATAGCAGGAAAGCGGTATGAATGATGAGCTTTATGATCAGCTTGCACAAGCCATGGCAGAGGCAGACAATTCAAAACGAGATGCATTTGAAGAGTCTATCAGGCGCAGGAAAGCAGAAAAAGATGCTATTGAGGCCAAACGCAGGGTAAAGTTCGAGTCCTTGTCTCAATATAAGGCTCTTTTAATATAATCCTTCATTATTCTGGTGTTCAGGTCTATATGCTACCTTTACAAGATGCTTCAACATAAAGAACTCGAATCTGTGTTTGTTACAATCTGTCTACAACTCTTACAATCCAAAGAGAGATTCTAGGCTAATTATATTCTAAATGTTTCTTGCTACAGCTGTACAATCTGAGGAAAGATTATAGGCTGATTTTCTAACCTCATTATAGCTCTAATTGTAATAATCTATGAAATTACATAACTATGAACCAATTCTAATCTACATATAGTAACACAAGAGTAGTGATGCGATGTGGTCTGAGCTGATGAAACATTAGAGAAAACCAAGGCAGAACATGAATATGTCAAAGAGCAGCTAGATGAAGTTGCAGAAGAACTCCGCATGGCTCTTGAACAGAAATCATTTCTTGAAAGTCAAATTTAACATTGGCTTCGACTGCAATATGTGGAATCATACATTCTATCATTGGAGGTCAACCGTTGTTGATTTTAGGTGTTGCTGAGCCTACTGTACTTATGTATACTTTCATGTATAACTTGTGACTTATTGTGAATTAACTTGTGACTTATTGTGAATTAGTACTTGAATTAACCTCATTGTTTTGATATATATATATATATATGAAATGCGTTATTTTGATATTTGTGTTTTTAATTTTGTATTATCAGGTTTTTAATTCTCATTTAATAGAAAATTAGGAACTGAAAAAAATTATTTTTTTTTATAAAAAAAATAGGTTATGACGCGCAAAAACGCACGTCATAAAAAAGGGTCATAAATGCGTGTCATAAGTGCGCGTCATAGACGGATGACGCCCAAATGCGGGTCATGAAAATTTATGACCCGTCCTTCCTTGACGCGCATTTGCGCGTCATCTGAGCCATTTATGACGCGCATTGCGGGTCATAAATAGCTGTTTTTCTAGTAGTGTTAGCACTGCATACCACCCTCAAACGGATGGTCAAAGTGAGAGAACCATCCAAACTCTTGAAGACATGTTGCGGGCATGCATAATCGATTTTGGTGGAACTTGGGATATTCACTTGCCTTTGGTGGAGTTTTCTTACAACAATAGCTTCCATTCAAGCATCCAAATGCCCATATGAGATGTTGTATGGTAGAAAATGTCGATCTCCTATTTGTTGGGGAGAAGTGGGGCACCGTGAGATAGGAGGCGCAGAAGTAGTATTGAAAACGATTGAGAAGATTGATGTGATCAAAGAAAGACTCAAGGAGGCCCAAGAAAGACAAAAATCTTATGCGGATAAAAGAAGAAGACCAATTGAATTCAATGTTGGTGATCGTGTTTTGTTAAAAGTCTCTCCATGGAAAGGTGTTCTACGATTTCGGAAACGTGGGAAGTTAAGTCCTCATTTCATTAGTCCTTTCAAAATTTTGGCTAAAGTCGGCAAAGTTGCTTATCGATTGGAGTTGCCCGATGAACTTTCGGGAATCCATTCTACTTTTCATGTGTCACATCTTAGGAAATGTCTCGCCGACGAGGCTACTTATGTGCCTTTAGAAGAAATTGAAGTCGACAATAAATTGAATTACGTTGAGGAACCCATTGCCAAGTGGAAGAAGAACTTAGAAGAGTTCATAATAAAACGGTGAGAACGTATAAGATTTTGTGGAAGCATGGAAGAATGTCTGATTGCACTTGGGAATCTGATGTGTAATTTCTAGTCTTAAAATTTATGAACACGAAATACCTAGCTACTGTCTACTACACACTTGCGGGCAGTGTACCCGATCGTATGCAATATAGTTGACTTGGTAAATCCGAGGTCGAACACAAGGACTTTGTAAGCACTTGTTAAAATAAAGTAATTCAAATGAAAAGGGGGTTTTTGTGACCGAATTGTCACGTTGCAAAAATGAAAGTAAATAAATAAAATCCGGTGTGACCGGGGCAGGATTCGTCGGAAGACGAAAGTAAAAATGATTTAATGACAATAATAATTAAAAGGCACCTACTTGGATCAGCTTACATGTCAATCATCGGGTCTAAACATTACTTGAATTGTTGAACGACTTAAAAGGTAGACAAGATGAACTTCCGTTATACTTGAAACTTTAATTGCTCGAAATATAGTTACCGCTTCCGCGAATAATTTCTACTCAAAACAATTAAGCATTAAGAACCTAAGTTGATTTTATGATTTAACCTTTAAAAGCTTTCTTCCGAACTGCTTATTCATCTAATCAGATTCCTCTATCATAGATGTTTACACACTCAAAATGAATTTAATTGTTTAAAATCTTTATCGCTAGTTTCTTCCGAACTCCAACGACTTTAGGTTAATTATAGACCGATTAACCATTTCATAGATCAATTGACAATGACATAGATTTCTTCCGAACTTCTAATCACAATTATCAATCAATAAATATAAAAGATAAAAACAATATTTAAACTCAAATAAATGCGGTTCTTCGATTAAACATAAAAATCGTGTTCAACAATTGCAAGTAACATCAATCGACCCTATGACATGTTCACTACCCAAGCGGGTACTGAGAAATTTAGATACTCATAATGAAAAGAGAAAAACAAACAATAATATATGAAAACATATTGTACCGAATGTAGAAATCGATTCAAGAATGATTAACAATAACGAAATAAGTCTCCAATCGTGTTCTTGATTATGAAAGATGATTCTCTGATGAAAAACCCTCTCAAAAGCTCTTAAAATCGACTGGAGTACCAAAGTTAGGGTTTTAGAATGTTAATGCAAGCTATTTATAGTCCCTAAAATATTTGCAGAATTCGACCCCCATTGCGGCGCAACTAGGGTAGTTGCGGCGCAATGGGTCTTTGACTTGCTGTTGACTTTGACTATCGTTGACTGAGGTTGGATCAGAACTGAAGGTGTTGCGCCGCAACTAGCTACGTTGCGGCGCAACTTAACATTCTGGAAATCTGTTGCGGCGCAATTCCTTGTTTACCATCTTTGACTTTTGTTGACCAGCTACAATCTTCATCCTAATGCTTTGGAAATCATCCGTTAGCACTTATTTCACCTCAAGAATGTCGTTTTCTCCAGAATTGCGCTCAAGTACCTGTTATTTCCCTGAAACACTAACAAATACCATAAACGCACCAAATGTATACTAAAACGACTCATAAACCATGCAAAATCAACTACATTCATTGTGGGAAATGGGTATAAAATACGACACATCAAATCCCCCCACACTTAAGCTTTGCTTGTCCTCAAGCAATTCCAAGCTGAAAAACAAATATAACCTTGGTACATCATGGAAACCACATTTCAGTAATCAAAAAGAAGCTCAACCATAATCAAAAATGAGAATAGATGGTTAGGCAGTTTTAATCTTAAATGAAAACTGGAATGTTTGACAATATTCGACTGATATACAAGCCTTAATAACACAACTAAGCACAAAAGAAGCGAATCAGTGATATCTCGTCTATCCTACTCCAACTAACTTACTTTTGGGGTTGAATATTTGAATTATCACTCAATGCCTAGTCGTGATGCATAATCTTTAACCATAGGCTTGTACTAGGTTTGTTCCTTCACCGCCATGGCGCAAGCACCACAGCGTTAATCAGAAGAGGTCTTTCACGGGTTTCAAAGAATTCTGGGGCTAAACAAGGTATTTAAAAGGGAATGGAAATTTGGATAACAAATGGTGTTAAGAAGAAAATAACACAACATTTAACAGAGTTTTCACATAATAGTCTAACCCATAAACAATCCCACGTCATTAGTTGCCAACGGTCCAAAACCCGAGAAGCTGTCCAGACAATACCCCCAATAGACGATTAAAAACCGACACCATTGTGGTGTATGACATTAAACAACTCAATCAACCAAACCTAACCATGCTGGCTTAAACAAACGTGCCAACCCACGAATAACAACTTAAAATTATAGCATTCCAAGATCCTTTTGTTGGTGAAATTGTACCAACTTACAAAAATGATTTGACCAAAAGTGAGAAATACCAACTGACAGCCCAAGCTCTTTTCCATTTTTTTTTTCTATTTTTTTTTCTTTTCTGTTTTTCAATTGTTTTATTCTTTTTTCTCTCTTTTTTTGTGAGCTACTTTTACTCTGACTAATTGGTATTCTCTTAATAATGTTGAAACAGTGACAAATCATATACTCATATGCTCAAATGAACGATTCAGACTTTATCCAAACAAACATGACGAAATCAATCTATTCCCAGTAACCGAGAATATCCCAACCCGACATAAAGACAACCCCAAACCATCCACTAGCATAGGCAACCAATGACCCACCAGGACTTCGACTATCGGTATGGCTAGGAAAAGGTGTATATTAAGGGTGGATTTAATAACAAAGAACAGGCTAGTGACAACAAGTTTTCTATTGTTTCTTGCACTAAAGTGAGTGCAACATAAGGGTTTAACAGGTGGTTCACTAACCAGTGTAGTTAGCTACTAAGCACATTAACAAAACATGCACATAACAATTACTTTACGAAACAAAGGGTGAACATACAAAGAACAAATGGTTTTATCCTAAATTTGCCTCTTCTGATAAATAACACGGAACGATCAACCAGGACAAATTCTAGAATCAACGCAATCACCGGCACACTCATAGCAAATGAAATAATCCGGAAATGGCAAATCAATCTCAAACTTGCACATCACAGTTCAGAGCTCAAAATAGAACCCTTACTCTTGGATAAATCCAAAAGACTATGAGAGGGACAAATTTACAAGGCTAATAATTCCAAAACCGTAAACACCTAGCATACTAGAAATGAATCAATAATCTCACAATTTGGGTGTTTTCGTGCTATAAGCGTGCTAGTCATATTATTAATCCAGAAGGGATTGCCTAATTAATCAGTCAAAACACATTCCACATATTAAACTTTGTACCAAGGGTGTAGTCAAATTGCTCATTAATATCTATAATTAGGTGACAAAAGCAATTAACTACAAGGACAAGCATGCAAAAGTTTCAAAATCCTCTAAAAATACCCGACTTTTTCCTATTTACCACCCCCACCCCCCCACACACTTGAGTTGGACAAATGCCCTCAATGTCCAATAAACTAAGGTAAACTTACGGGAAATAGGGGAAAGTAAACAAAAACAAAATCAAGAACAAGAAAAACTTGTCGGGTATGATGGTGTTCCATGCGTGAATGATGCCAACAAGAATATGGGCGCTGAACTTACTGCCAGCATATGCATATGACAAACTTGCTATCCAACATGAACACACAATTAAAAGCCAACATATATATCATAAAGCATGCAACATTCTAATCCTACTTATTCAAACGGAAATGGAAAATAAAATACGATGTTCCCCGTAGGGTGGATACAAACCAAACAAATAGAAATTAAGAAAAGTACGAAAATTAAAATTGTTCAGACAAATAGTACAAGCCATCACAACCAATAGATGGCAGCAACGTCATCCCATCATATATCACTGAGGAGGGTGAGGGTAACCAGGCATAGGCCCTGTATCAAAAAATGATCCAACCACCTGCTCAGCAAAAGATGGCTCTGCCGAACCTGACCCTCCAGCATCCATACCAGCCTGCGTACCTGCAAAAGTGCCAAAACTAACAGGGTTATCTGGACCCCTTCCCCCAAGATCATGGGAAGGAGCAACCTCGAACTGACGCTCTGGTGGAAAGAAGAAACCACCACCAGCCCTGTGCTCAGGAATGAATATGCTCGGAGGATGATAATCTGGAATAGGCTCAGGTCGCTGGAACTCCACACCCCTATATTGGGCCTCCCACATCGGCTGATAACGCTGCTGATCATGCATCATACGACCCATACCCGAACCAACCCATCTAAAATCACTATCCATCCTAGTCTGGAACTGCTGCTGAGATTGCCACATGTTATTGACAGTGGCCTCAAGTGTAGAAAAGTCACATGTACCTGCAGGGGCGGCAGAAGAAAAAGATGCCCCCGCAGTAGGAGTAGTAGTGGCACGACGCTTAGTACGTCGTGCGGGCTCTGGCTGTGGCTCAGGTGCCTGCTGTGATTCTTCTTCCATCTCCTCATAATCATCTTCATCTTCCTCCTCATCATCGGTGGCAGCTCCACCAAAAGCAACTAACTGATAAAGATCATTCTTATGAGTTCTAGGGCGAAGCAAACCAAAGCGATGCAAATCATTAAAAGTAAAGGGCTTCATCGGTTTCCAATTCAAATTCATCCCAACATTAGCCCTATCATCCTCTAACTGAAAATGCTTGACCATTTATGGAAGCACAACAAGGTGATGTGCTAAATCGAGTTTAAAAATTATAAACTAGAAATACCTAGAAACTCACTACTACACACTATCGGGCAGTGGACCCGTTCGTATGCAATATAGTTAAGAGGTAAGTCCGTGTTTGTTCTCGGGGATTGGTTTGAACTAGTTGTTTAATAAAATGGTTTGGAAAACAGGGTGTTGCTTCGAGTCTCACTTTGACAATTAAATTAAAAATAAAATTAAAAGACAAAACGCATAAAAGTAAAGAAAAGCTTCAGACAATATTAATAAAGATCATCCACCTTGAATTCGCTAGACTTCAAACATGATTGCATTCAATTAAGACCAAATTCATTAAGTTGAAAAGATAATCGTAAAAGGATTAAGGTGCTCACGTGGTACCACCAACCGTGAGCAAATTACCCAATCACCTAAGTTGCTAGTTTAATTACCCAAGCCGGTACCACCAATGCCTAGATAACCTTACCAACAATTAGTTTGCTTGACTATCGAATTAACAATTGTGCCTATGTGAAGATAACGTGGTACCACCAACCGTTACAAAACACGTTGACAAAATGACCCTTTTATTAAAATGATATTCACTATCATACCATGAACTAGTGATAATTGCTCATAGACAAACAACCATTTGAAAATCACATATGCATCCAACTAGTACCACTAACGAAGAAACACATGCCACCAATATCATAATAATATATAAAAAGGAATTAAATCATCAAGATCTCGACACAACGATAATTGAAATCAACTCTTTGAATTAAAACATATAGCAATCACATCATTCGCCTAGTTTCCTCAAGGTGGATGATTGAATGTTTAGCCACTCATGATTAATTTAAAATAACAATCAAAATAAAAGAAGAACATGATGTACCAATCGTTCTTGAAATTGAAATTGCAAGACAATAAAATAGATACGATCTAAGTGGGTGCCCGTGAATCTTCAATGAATCGGACGAAGAAATCTACCCTTGATCCTTGAAGGAATCCCTTGGAGAGCAGCTCTTATTCTCATAGGATGTTTTTTCCATACTCTCCTATCCCTTCCTTTTCGACCCCTCTTTTCGCGGTTGCTCCTTTCTATCTCTATTTCTTTTTACTCATCCCGGGCGGCGCCCCCTTAATCGGACGATCCCGGTTCCCTATTGCTTCACCACCCTCCCCGCCCCTTGTGCTTATCCCATTCCGCCTTCCTACCTGTGCAGCCATCCTCTCTGCATTTCACTTCCCCCCACAGTTCTCACCGCAACGTTGCCTGTTCACTTTCCTCCCACGCCCTTCTTCTTCTTCTTTTCTTCCTTTCGTTTTTAGCAACTTTCCCCTTTTTCCACCCCTTGCTCTTCACCCTTCTAGTTCCCCACGCTTCGCCAACCATACCGAACCATCGATTGCTCTCTCATCTCTGAAGCCCTCCTTTCTTCAACTCACTTTTAGCTTCTTCCATCTCCTCATCATCATCATCTTCACCTTCCTCCTCATCATCGGTGGCAGCTCCACCAAAAGCAACTAACTGATAAAGATCATTCTTATGAGTTCTAGGGCGAAGCAAACCAAAGCGATGCAAATCATTAAAAGTAAAGGGCTTCATCGGTTTCCAATTCAAATTCACCCCAACATTAGCCCTATCATCCTCTAACTGAAAATGCTTGACCATTTTCGTGATAAAATGGCCACAAACTTGATGTGCTAAATCGAGTTTAAAAATTATAAACTAGAAATACCTAGAAACTCACTACTACACACTATCGGGCAGTGGACCCGTTCGTATGCAATATAGTTAAGAGGTAAGTCCGTGTTCGTTCTCGGGGATTGGTTTGAACTAGTTGTTTAATAAAATGGTTTGGAAAACAGGGTGTTGCTTCGAGTCTCACTTTGACAATTAAATTAAAAATAAATTTAAAAGACAAAACGCATAAAAGTAAAGAAAAGCTTCAGACAATAGTAATAAAGATCATCCACCTTGAATTCGCTAGACTTCAAACATGATTGCATTCAATTAAGACCAAAATCATTGAGTTGAAAAGATAATCGTAAAAGGATTAAGGTGCTCACGTGGTACCACCAACCGTGAGCAAATTACCCAATCACCTAAGTTGCTAGTTTAATTACCCAAGCCGGTACCACCAATGCCTAGATAACCTTACCAACAATTAGTTTGCTTGACTATCGAATTAACAATTGTGCCTATGTGAAGATAACGTGGTACCACCAACCGTTACAAAACACGTTGACAAAGTGACTCCTTTTATTAAAATGATATTCACTATCATACCATGAACTAGTGATAATTGCTCATAGACAAACAACCATTTGAAAATCACATATGCATCCAACTAGTACCACTAACGAAGAACACACATGCCACCAATATCATAATAATATATAAAAGGAATTAAATCATCAAGATCTTGACACAATGATAATTGAAATCAACTCTTTGAATTAAAACATATAGCAATCACATCATTCGTCTAGTTTCCTCAAGGTGGATGATTGAATGTTTAGCCACTCATGATTAATTTAAAATAACAATCAAAATAAAAGAAGAACATGATGTACCAATCGTTCTTGAAATTGAAATTGCAAGACAATAAAATAGATACGATCTAAGTGGGTGCCCGTGAATCTTCAATGAATCGGACGAAGAAATCGACCCTTGATCCTCGAAGGAATCCCTTGGAGAGCAGCTCTTAGAAAGAATTTTGATGATTGGGAAAATAGGGTTTTTTTTCTTTATATACCTCTCCCAAAATCTGCAGCAAAAGGCTGCAACCTGATACTCCCGTGCACTCACTGCGGCGCAGTGGCCTTGTGTACTTCCCACTGCGGCGCAGTGAGAATTCACTGGATTGTTTATTCATTGTTGACTGCGGCGCAGTGGAGTGTGAATGCTCCCACTGCGGCGCAGTGATAATTCACTGGAATCTTGTATCTTTGGTACCCAATGACTGCGGCGCAGTGGGGCAATAACCCTCCCACTGCGGCGCAGTGAATATCTGCTGAAATCTTTGTTCTTCATTATCAACATCACTCGAACACTCGGGTCAACTTTTTGGCCAACAATCGTCAGAAAATGTACCAAATGGGCGCGCAACCTGCTAAGAACCTGAAAGCACTAACAAACACCATAAACGCGCCAAATGCATACAAAATCGACTCAAAACACATACGAAAAAGGCCAATAATGATGTGGGCGATCTATATAAATGGGTCACATCAAATCCCCCCACACTTGAGCATTGCTTGTCCTCAAGCAAATCTGGAAATTAAGCAAAAAGCCTTCCTTGACACGAAGCTACATGAACACATTACAAATTTCCAAAAAGAAGCCAAACCAAGTATGTCGATGACAAGGACTTTGGTGAAGCAGTTTTAATCTTAAATGAAAATCCGAAATGTTTGACAATATCTGAACAGTTCACAAGCCTCAATAACACGACTAAGCAAAGTGAAACAAATGAGCCTATCAAAATCATCCTACTCAACGAACTTACTATTGGGGTTGAATATATATATGAATAACCACTCATTGCTCGGTCGTGATGCATATCTTACCATAGGCTTGAACAAGGATCATAGCTCCACCGACGTGGCGTAAGCACCAAGTACATCATCAAAATATGGCATATAAGTCGGTTGTAAAGTTAGGCTAAGGGTATTTACAATGGGATTTGGGAAGTTTAGGTAAGTATTAATAGGAAATAACAAAAGGATAAGTTATGTACAAAATAGTCTAATCAAACCCTTACCATTGATTGCCAACAACCCATAAGATGTTATCCCGCTAAGACACCTCCAAAAGTACCAAGTAAACCCGACACCACTGTGGTGTATCAACTTCAAACAACTTCAATTCAACCAAGTCTTCCATTATATTCACGAACCAAATGATACAACAATTCTTTTGACATATAAGAATGAGAAATACCTACTAGTAGCCCAAGTTCTTTTTTTCTTTTGCACATCTTAGTGCAGAGTTCAAAATGGAACCCTTACTCCCGAATAAATCCAAGAGCCTAAGAGAGGGACAAATTATAAGGCAATCAAACCAAAACCGTAAACACCTAGCACATCTATAAATGAATGATGAATCTCACAACTTTGGGTGTTTGGGAAATTTGAGTATGCAAGTAATGTTATCAATCCACAAGGATCAGCCCAATAACCGTTCAGAACACATTTCGCCGATTAAAATTGTGCCAAGGAAAATTTTGTAGTAAAATTGCTCATTAAGTTGTTATGAATTAAGTGACAAAAGCAATTTACCACAAGGACAAGCTCAACACAAGTTTCAAATCATACCATCTTCCGTCATCTTACCAAATCGAAACAACCAATCTCAAACATGCACATCATAGTGAGCTACTAACACGATCACACAATCAAACAAATCCAACGGGTCCTCCCCCACACTTGGGTTCCACTAGGTATTGCCATCAATCGGATCAAACCTGTTCAATAACATTCCAAAAGACCAACCATCCAAAATATCCAAAATAGTTCAAACAAAATAAAGTACCATGCAGAAAAGAAAAGAAAACAAAGGAAATTACAAATGTTTCATCACCCCGTAGGGTGGATACCAGACAATGATAAATAAAGGAATGTCATAAGAATACCAACAAAATCAATAATCATATGATTCCATCCCACGGTACCGGATGGGAATCATCTCCACTCACTGCTGATGTCCATGGTAGCCATAGGGTAGTCCAGGTTTGCCAAAATACTTGTCACCCAATCTTGCTCCTCCTCCTGAGCTGAACCTGAACCACCAGCACCTCCCCCTGACTGACCAGCATCAAATCCTGAAGCACCTGCATCAAAACCAGGAACAAAGGAAGATGAACCACCGGCAAAACCTCCGGATCCACCAGCCTCATGTCCACCCTGAAAAACCCCAAACTGTACTGGACCACGGGGAGAACCTCCTAAATCATGGGGTCGTGGTGACATGTTCCCCGGAGTCTGAGAGAAAAAGGGCTGACCCCCCCGACGATAATCAGGGACATAAATAGGCGGTGGAGAGAATGGAGGAATCGGGTCAGGTCGAACAAACTCCCGGCCATGATACTGAGCATCCCACATAGGCTGATAATAATCAAGGCTATAGTTTGTATGGGCCTGCTGTGATCCAATCCAGGTCATGTCCTGATCCATCCTCCGCTGGTAGTCATCAAAAGCCCGGCGGCTAGCCTGCTGATCATCATAAATATTCTGAACAGTCTGTCCCAAAAGCGTAAGATCAAAGGAGCTCGGGACAGGGATGCTACGACCACGCATCCTAGGTGGCTCCTGGGAAGCATCACCCATCTCCACATCAGCAGCCTCCAAGTCTGGAGGTGGTTCCTCAACAACACCAGTGTCATCCAACAATCTAGCAGGCTGGCTTCCTTGCTTCTTCTTCACTATCTTCCCCCGAATCAACTCCTTAACATGGAAATCCTCCTGATTAACTTGTGGAGACAGATGGGTCTGGCACTCCTCAGAATCAAATATACCCATCCTCTTGTAAATCCGGGTGATGAAGTGTCCCAAAACCAACTCTGAGTCAGAATGATTACACATGCGATCAATCACAACCATCGGGGCCAATGCAAACTTCCTAGGAGCCCCCTCTGAAACAGCTTTAGCAACCACAAATCAGTCTGGTATGCCTTGTCCCAATGAGTAGACCTTTGGACCAAAAACGTAACTATCATCCTGTGAAGCAACCTAAGCTTAACACTGTGGATCTTAGACACACTAACCGTCCCACCAGAAGGCCAAGCCTCTCCTCCAGAAATCCGACCCCAATATTGTGGAATGGACTCACCATCACCCAAATCAGCTTTGACATAAAATCCCTGTCTCAAAAGTTGCCTGAAGTCCTGGTTATCCAACTCCTGCCTAGAATACATACCAGCATAAAACCCAAACTCAGCTATAGACAGCTTCCTCTGCTGTCCCCCACAGTAAAACAAAACAACCCTTTCCTCAAAAATATCCTTGATCTTATTCAATTCCTTAGTCAATTTCAAACTAGAATAAAACTCAAGGCATAACTCAAGATAGACAGGTTCCCTGTTAAGAAAAATCTGTTGCCACATATCACTAATAACTGTTCTATCACCAACCCTCGCCTCTATACTAAACCACCTTCCAATATCACCCTGAACCCCAAAAAACCGAGCATCAGATTGAGCAAGATACCTGGGTGGGCAAACAACTTGCTTATAAAGCGTGTAAAGCTTGTTCAAATAATTGTTCTTGTGGGGTTTCCTAGCCCCATCAAACTCTAACCATGCATGCTTCTCGTTCAATGCACCCGGCCAAAAATTAAGAGGAGGTACCTCTGGTTCTCTCCTAGCCGTCTTACCGGGGACATCGGCAGTCCCGCTAGATTGTCCCACCTCCGCTTGCTTCCTCTTATCAGTAGCAGTCTGCAATCACAAACATTAAAGCAAACAAACACGTTAAATGTGGAATGCAAAACTTGAAACCTCATTCAACATCAAAGTCAACTGTGGGTCAGAGGATTCCCACTGCGGCGCAGTGGGACTGGTTGGTCCTCACTGCGGCGCAGTGAGGCAAGTAACATGTGCAGGTCATGTGCGGCCACTGCGGCGCAGTGATCAACACACAACACCACTGCGGCGCAGTGGGCTAAGAAATCTGGGTAAGTTCTTCTTTTCATTACGACAGGCAGCCAAAAACTACGGGGAATTAATCATTCCATCAGCAACAACAAGCAATAATCACCACATACTCAAACATTACTTCCCCCCACACTTATTCATCCATAAATCCCCAAATTTTTCAAAACCCTAACTTCAATTTCAAAGTCAAATTCGGAAGAACAAGTGTTTGAATTGAGAAATTAACCACCCCATTAGCATCAATAGCCCTTAAACAACAAAACCCATGAATTAATTCGCAATTGAAAACCCTAGAAATTAAAAATCAAAAATTAAGTAACATAAAGAAAATAATCAAGAAAACTTACTCCTCTTCCCATGATGATGATAAATAGATGATAATCTAGGAGAAAAGAGGAAGAAAATGCAAGATTGATGTGAGTTTATGGGTAAATTGAAGTTTATGGGTTTTGAAAGAAGCTTTTTTTTGGTTTCAAGAGACAAGAGAGAAAGAAGATAAGGATTTTAAGGTGAAAAAAAGAGTTAAATCTCCCTTGACTAACTTATTACCCCGCCCCCCAAATGGTCAGTCAACGTGCCCACTGCGGCGCAGTGGGCTTCGGTCTCCCCCACTGCGGCGCAGTGGGGCGTTTTGCACCCGAGGAACAGAACATATTGGCTGCGGCGCAGTGACCAGGTTACCTCCCCACTGCGGCGCAGTGGGGATTCACTGTTCCGAATGCCCTCATTTTTCCTTAGAAAAATTTTTGTATTACAAACTAAAAACAACTTACCTCAATCCGCTTCACACCAAATCTGCACCTGCACTTTCTTGACAAATCAAAATCAAATCTAACTAATAAAAAGAAAATAAAATGCGATAAAATAACACGGGTTGCCTCCCGAGAAGCGCTTAAGTTATTAACGAGTCTTTAGCTTGACTCGACCAACCATCAAGTTTCCAATTCAAAAATGGGGATCTCCTCGATTATCCCCTCAACTTGCTCTTCTTCCAAATACAACTTAAGCCTATGACCATTGACAATGAATGACCCGTCACCATCACGCTTAAACAACTCCACATAACCCGACGGATACACATGCTTAATCACAAATGGTCCAATCCATCTAGAAGTGAGTTTAGGTTGCTTAATCTTAAATTTAGACAAGAATAACAAAACCTTAGCTCCAACCTTAAACTCCTTCCTACGGATCCTCTTATCATGCCAAACTTTGGTCCTTTCCTTGTAAAGCCTAGAATTCTCATAAGCACCTAGCCTAAGCTCATCAAGCTCATGAAGTTGCAACATTCTAAGTTCACTAGCTTCCATCATATCCAAATTCAGATTCCTCAACACCCAATACGCCTTATGCTCTATCTCAATAGGAAGATGGCAAGTTTTGCCATAGAGCAACCGGTATGGCGTGGTGCCAATCGGCGTCTTAAAGGCCGTCCTAAACGCCCACAAGGCGTCATCCAACTTCTTCGACCAAACCTTGGGGTTATCTCCAACAGTTTTCTCTAAAATCCTCTTCAAAGCCCTATTGGTGTTTTCTACTTGTCCACTAGTTTGTGGATGATAAGAAGTAGAAAAATAATGCACAACACCATACCTCTTCATGACCTTAGCTAATTGATGATTTTCAAAATGGGTTCCTCGGTCACTAATCAAAGCTCTAGGGCAACCAAATCGACAGAATAATTGTTTCAAGAAATCAATGACTACCCTCGCGTCATTCGTGGGCAAAGCCTTGGCTTTGGCCTATTTAGACACGTAGTCAACGGCGACAAGAATATATTGAAACTTATTAGACGGTGGGAATGGTCCCATGAAGTCTATACCCCAAATATCAAATACCTCGCATACCTGAATGCTTTGTTGAGGCATCTCATCCCGCTTAGTAATGCTCCCTTGTCTTTGACAAATGTCACAAGTCTCTACCAAAGTCTGGGCTTCCTTGAAAATTGTAGGCCAATAGAAACCTGCATCAAAAACTTTCTTACCAGTAACTGAAGGACCGTAATGACCTCCAGTTGGACCATAGTGACAAGCATCAAGAATCTCCCTCGTCTCAGATCCAGCTACACATCTCCTTACCATACCATCTGCACAAACACGAAACAAGTATGGACTATCCCAAAAATAGTGCTTAGCATCCGATATGAGCTTCTTCTTTTGTTGGGACGTGAAATCATTCGGTATCTCACCTGCAACCAAATAATTAGCAATATCTGCAAACCAAGGAGCATCATCAGAGTTAGAAATAAACATTAAAGACTCATCGGGGAAGTGATCATTAATCTCCCCATCTCGAAGTTCCTCCTGGTGAGTGTAACATTCGTGATTTTTACCCGTTTGGCTGTACTTGTAATTTGATTAACTACTTTAATAAACAAAACTTTGGGCCTAATTGTGTTCGTTTATCTGTAAATTGGGCCAGTTATAATGTCATAATTGGATTTCTAGAATTAAGTCCCATGATTACAAGACCGTGATATTGGCCCATACGTGTTATAAAAATTATATTATAGAAAATAATTGAGTAAATGTAGTAACAGGGAAAACGTATATACAAAACCTTAAGTATAATGTACGGTAAAAAGTGTCGGTGGCACAGTGTCGGTGATTATCTAATAATTCCATTAATAAGACAAAGCCGACATACTTTATGGAAAGTAGGAATACTCGTGAAATTGTCACAAGCTATATTTGATTTATTAGTTGAATAATGTTACTAGTAGACAATTGTTGTGTAAATTGTTAAGAAAACTTACTTCCAAAGCTAGTAAAACCATACACCTCCATGAGGAAACTTCCTAGCACTTTCCTTTACTTAGTAGCAAAGTTATAAACCTCTAAATATCTTCAAAAATCTGATCATAAGTTGTTAAAGTCAAGAATGGATACTAATTTTATCATATTTAATTCTATTTCATTTACTATAAATACTAGGCTTAAGTTTTCATAAATACTTACACCTTAAACTTCATTCTCTCTCAATTTAGCATTCTATAAGTCTAAAATCATCTTTCCCTTCTTGTTATAAGTTTCAAAGAACACTTGATTGTTCTAGTATAAGCAAAGTCGCTTTGATCTCAAAGTTCGTCGAAAATCGTCAAGAGAAGTTGTTATCAACAAATCTCTCTAAGATCTTCAAAAGTTCTAGTTATAATACTCAATTTGGGTTGGGAATAATCTTCAATTATTAAGTAAACAAGTCTAAGTCTTGAAAGAATTTCATTTGAATCAGAAGTCGTGTTCTTCGTACGTCGAAAGTTTGATCTTAGAGTTCATAAACTCTCCTTTCTTGTAAGTATTTTTATAAAACCTTACTATACTTTGCTCTATGATTTTAGAAATATACGTTATGTATTGAAATGCTTGTCAACTTAATTTTATACTCAATTGATACATAATTGCATTTAAATACAGTAACAATCGCTTTTATATATGAATATTGAAATATTGTTACTATTGCGAAAAATGAATTATTAGCGAAAGTACGAGAAATCGTAAAACTTTTATTAAATCATTTTAAATACTTATTATGGTATATAAACAAGGGCATAGTTATATACCTAACTATCCTAATTCATATAATTACTATTCACCATCTGTGAATTATTTCGTATTTTCGAATTGTTTGATTTATGGATAGAATATATCCTCGATACGCTTTTAACCGCACAATGTTTCCGAAAGTGATTGCACCTTGGGCCTCTTTAGCTTATGCTGGAGGAATGGAAGGTAGTTCGCGAAAAGTTTGCATAAGCATTCACTAAGCAACTTAATTCGCCCCGGTATTCTTCACGACCCAAGGCCAACCCTAACACAACTTGGAAATAAAATGCTGGTTTTTCCTGCCATTTAAGGTATCTCTTCAATTGTAATCAATACATTTTGTATTGATTATAATACATACCATTCAAGGTATCTTTTCATATCTCTGCTATTGAAAACATCTATTCGTTACAAGATTAATACATTCTTCGTATTAATCCTATTATTTAAAAATACTTCAAAGGATTTAGAAATATCAGAGGAATACTTTATATATCCTACGGATACGTATTACATACGGAAAGTTACATTTTTACCCTACAGTTTCAAAGGTATCATTTTTTGTCCTTATACTTTGGACATTTGACAAATTAGTCCCTTAAACTTTTATAACATAAATTACGTTGACAAGCGTATTAATAAGGTAACCTTATAGTTGTATATCTATATTTAGAATTTAGCACGAATATAAATCAATTCACATTGAAATTAGGGAATACGTAACGTGGCCAGTTGACTCGCTCGTCATCGTTAACTACATCAATCTCTTCTATTTTGCTGTTGAACTATCAACAATAAGGTGAGTTTCGTAAACCCTCCCTACTCAATTGAGATTCGGGCTGAAAAGTGTACATACTTGTTTAATTGTTGATTGTTGATTTGATTTGATTGATTGTATGATTGAATTGTTTATGTGGATATGTTAGCGCATTGGTTACTATGTAAGTCGCACCGTTAGCGCAATATTTATTATATAAGTCGCATCATTAGCGCGTTACTCGTTATGTAAGTCGCACCGTTAGCGCATTGTTAATTATTAACTATGTAAGCCGCACCGTTGTTGAACGTTATTGATTGTTATGGAACGTTGTTGAACGTTATATGGAATCGTTGTTGTTGAACGTTGACTTGTATTGAATTGTGATATTGTGAAACCTTATAGGTTTTCCTTGGATGTGATTAGTTCTCCTAATCCTCACTTATTGTTAAACGGTTGTTATCCGATACGGTTATTCCTTGTTACTTGTCCCTACGAACTCACCAACTTTATGTTGACGCTCTTTAGTACACTTTTCAGGTAACCAAGTTAATCAGAGACAGAATGGATGAATAGATGCTTGCATTGCTAGGGTTTGGACTATCTTTGGACTTTCTGGATCCGTGATCCTTATTTCCCTTTAACGGGTTATGCTTAGGATCAACTACAATCGTTTGAACATTTTTCTTTTAAGTATGGATTGAGTGTGTATTTTGATGAATGTTGATTATTGTAATGAGCTTGTGGATTGTTTCAATCTATTGAATGCATATAGTTTGACTCTACATAATTCCCATGTCATGCTGTGCTTTTCTAAGTGATACCCCATGATTCCGCCATGTTGGGGTGTTACAGTGAGGATCTTCCAAACGACTCAAATGGTCGGCCGCCAAGTTTTCAGCACCTTTCTTATCCTTAATCTCTATATCAAACTCTTGTAACAACAAAATCCATCGGATAAGCCTAGGTTTAGCATCTTGCTTCGAGAACAAGTACTTAAGGGCTGAATGGTCAGTGAAAACAATGGTCTTACTCAACACCAAATAAGATCTAAACTTATCAAAGGCAAAGACCACTGCAAGCAACTCCTTCTCAGTAGTGGTGTAATTATGTTGAGCGGGGTTCAAGGTCTTACTAGCAAAGTAAATTGGCTTGAAATGCTTATCAACCCTTTGCCCAAGCACGGCTCCTACAGCAAAGTCACTTGCATCACACATCAACTCAAATGGCAATTCGCAATCCGGTCCAACCATGATAGGGGAATTAGTCAACTTCTCCTTTAAAACCTGAAATGCACTCAAACAAGCATCATCAAACACAAAAGGGGCGTCCTTCTCCAACAAGTGGGTCATAGGACGAGTAATCTTAGAAAAATCCTTAATAAAACGGCGGTAAAAACCGGCATGTCCAAGAAAACTCCTTACCCCTTTCACATTGGAAGGCGGGGGTAATTTGGCTATAACATCTATCTTAGCCCTATCAACTTCAATCTCGACCTTAGACACTTTATGCCCTAAAACAATTCCCTCGGTCACCATAAAATGGCACTTTTCCCAATTCAAAACAAGGTGTGCCCTCTCACACCGTTCTAACATCCTTTCCAAATTATGCAAGCAAGTATGAAAAGAGTCCCCAAAAACCGAGAAATCATCCATGAAAACCTCCATGGAGGTTTCAAGCATGTCCTGGAAAATAGCTATCATGCACCTTTGAAAGGTGCCTGGGGCATTACACAAACCAAACGGCATTCGCCGATAAGCAAAAGTACCAAATGGGCATGTGAAGGTGGTCTTTTCTTGGTCCTTGGGATCAATGGGAATTTGGAAGTACCCGGAAAACCCATCTAAGAAACAAAAATATTCATTACCTGCAAGTCTTTCTAACATCTGATCAATGAAAGGAAGGGGAAAGTGATCCTTACGGGTGGCATCATTAAGCTTACGGTAATCAATACAAACCCGCCAACCCGTTATAGTCCTAGTGTCCAAGAGTTCCTTATTCTCATTCTCAATAACTGTCATGCCCCCCTTTTGGGCACACAATGAACAGGACTAACCCAAGGACTATCAGCAATAGGAAAAATGATCCCAGCATCTAACAACTTAATGACCTCTTTCTTAACAACTTCTTTCATGTTCGGATTAAGCCTCCTTTGTCTTTGGACAACGGGCTTAACATCATCAACAAAATCTATTTTATGCTGACAAAAGTTAGGACTAATACCTGGAATATCGGTGGTCTTCCAAGAAAAAGCCCGCTTATGGGCTCGAAGCACAGACAAAAGACAATTCTTCTCGTCACTCGAGAGTGAGGACGATATAACCACGGGTAAAGAAGATTCACCTGACAAATAAGCATACTCCAAATGGGAAGGTAATGGCTTAAGCTCCAAATCAGTGGGTGGTACATCAACAGAATTCGGTACCCTCGAACTTCCATCAGCAACAACCTCCTCAAAACTCCTAGAGCCAACTTACTCCAAACCGAGTAAGGCATCAAATTAATGCTAGCACCTAAATCAGCAAGTGCCTTACAAGTAAGAGTACGAATAGAACAAGTAATAAGGAAACTCCCTGGATCTTCAAGTTTAGGTGGGATGCGGTTCTGCAAGATAGCAGAACACTCGGCATTAAGATAAGTAGCTTTCACCTCATCCATCTTTCCTTTGTCAGTCACAAGCTCCTTAATGAACTTGGCATAATGGGGCATCCCCTGAATAAGATCAACTAAAGGCACATTAATGTGAACATTTGTAATCATCTCCACAAACTTGTTATATTGCTCCTTCAGCTTTGCCTTTTTGAACCTCTGAGGAAATGGTATCTTTGGCTTGTATGGTTTAACCTCTGGAACCACATCCGGTTTTGGTGGAATGACCGGAGTGTTCACGGTTGAATCTTCCTCCATTTCAATCTCTTCATCAACCTCATCATCATCACTCCCTTTTATCCTGCACATCTGAAACAACAACATTAGGCATAGGAGGTGAGTCATAAGACCTACCAGTACGAGTGGTGATGGCTTTGGCTTGCTCATTGCGGACTGGAGGTGGAGTGTATTTATGTCCCTGATTCTGTCCTTGATTTTGTCCTTGATTCTGTCCTTGATTCTGTCCTGATGTCGATTTGTCCCTGATTCTGTCCTTGATTTTGTCCTTGATTCTGTCCTTGATTCTGTCCTTGTATTTATGTCCCTGATTCTGTCCTTGATTTTGTCCTTGATTCTGTCCTTGATTCTGTCCTTGTATTTCTGTCCCTGATTCTGTCCTTGATTCTGTCCTTGATTCTGTCCAAGACTAAACTGAGGTCTAGGATTCTGCTGTGTGTTGCTAGGAAGAGTCCCCGTGGGCCTAGCAAGAGCGGCCATCCTACTTTCGAGATCCTTGAAATTAACTCCCTGGTTCTTCATGTTGATCTCCACCTTCCCACTTAACTGATCCAACCTCTCACTCAAAGTCTTAGTGTCTTCCCTGATCATTTGAATGCTAGTATTTGTTTCAACCTGGTTACTAGCCAACTGCTTCATCATCTCTCTCAACTCGGCATTAGAAGAAGAAGAACCTGATCCTTGTCCTTGCTGAGTCTGCTGTTGTGGCTGATTCTGATAATTATCTCTTTGCCACCTATTACATGAAAAACGAGAATTATTAGATTGAAAAGGAGAGTTATAAGAAGTATTACCTGAAGGTCGGTTCTGGAAACCGGTGTTGCGGTAGAAATTCCCTTGGGTTTGATTTTGAACATAACTCACATCTTCGGGTGCCCGATTTGGACACTCATCATAATAGTGCATATCACCACAATAATCACACCCATCGGCTACTACCTTAACATCCCTCTCAATTGCTCCAAACCTATTCTCTTGAGTAGCAAACCCCTTTTCCATGCACTCAGATAGCGCCCTAATCTCTCCAATAACCCCTGGGTCATTGCTAGCTTCAACCTTAGCAACTCTCCCTTGGTTAGTGCCTCTCTTCATCTTTTTCTCATTCTTCAAAAACCTTTCATCATCCAAAGTTGAGCTATCCTTCGCCATGTCTTCCAAGATTCGATAACCTTCATTGGGTGTAATATTATTGAAACTACCCCCGAAAGCATATCCCAATTCTCGTTTAGACTTTTTATCCAACCCATCAAAGAAAAGCTCCACATATTTCTCCCTAGTCAAATCGTGCCCTGGACAATTCCTCAACATTTCCTTGAAACGAATCCAAGCCTCAACAACATCTTCTCCATCATCTTATTCAAAAGATCTAATCATGTTCTCCAACCTTCTTTGAGTTCTAAGTGAATAAAACTCACCAATGAAAGCCTCCTTGAGTTGGTTCCAAGTAGTAATAGAATTTTCTGGAAGATCATTGAACCAATCAAGTGCTTCTCCGGTGATTGACATGGGAAATGTCTCAAGTTTCACGGCATTCATTTGGTTTTGCCCATATTGATATAGCCGAGCCAACTTTTCGAACCTATCCAAGTGTTGGTAAGGATCCCATTTCCGTTTACCATCAAATTGATGCTCTTCTATGCTCTTTAGATGGTTTCCTTTCAAAGAGAAAGTGTGATCAATGGTTGGAGGTCTAATGGCGGAACCACGGCCCGTTGGGATAGTTCGAACCCTCTCGCCATAGCGAGTGTCATTTGGACCCCTTGGTTGTTCGTCCCCCATTTCCTCTTGCTTTACCTCTAAGTTGAAAAACTCGTCCAAAAAGAACCCTTCCTCGTCCGAATCAGGAGTGGGTTTAGCTATAGGTGAAAATGGTGTCGGTATTGGTGTTGTGGGTTCAGTGAAGTTAAACCTACGCCCTCTTGGTCTTCTCGGAGTAGACAAAGGACTATTCAAAGGGAGACCCGAAGAACGCAAGTTCATCAACTAAAGCAATACCTGCAAACACACAACTAACACAAACACGTCAAATGCACCTGTGATAAGAAAAGAAAACTAAACTAATAAACAAGTAACTTTCTCACGCGTGAGAAAGGGTCAAACCGCTAAATTAACAACTAATCGGCACACAATCCCCGGCAGCGGCGCCAAAAACTTGATGTGCTAAATCGAGTTTAAAAATTATTATAAACTAGAAATACCTAGAAACTCACTACTACACACTATCGGGGATTGGTTTGAACTAGTTGTTTAATAAAATGGTTTGGAAAACAGGGTGTTGCTTCGAGTCTCACTTTGACAATTAAATTAAAATAAAATTAAAAGACAAAACGCATAAAAGTAAAGAAAAGCTTCAGACAATATTAATAAAGATCATCCACCTTGAATTCGCTAGACTTCAAACATGATTGCATTCAATTAAGACCAAATTCATTGAGTCGAAAAGATAATCGTAAAAGGATTAAGGTGCTCACGTGGTACCACCAACCGTGAGCAAATTACCCAATCACCTAAGTTGCTAGTTTAATTACCCAAGCCGGTACCACCAATGCCTAGATAACCTTACCAACAATTAGTTTGCTTGACTATCGAATTAACAATTGTGCCTATGTGAAGATAACGTGGTACCACCAACCGTTACAAAACACGTTGACAAAGTGACTCCTTTTATTAAAATGATATTCACTATCATACCATGAACTAGTGATAATTGCTCATAGACAAACAACCATTTGAAAATCACATATGCATCCAACTAGTACCACTAACGAAGAACACACATGCCACCAATATCATAATAATATATAAAAAGGAATTAAATCATCAAGATCTTGACACAACGATAATTGAAATCAACTCTTTGAATTAAAACATATAGCAATCACATCATTCGTCTAGTTTCCTCAAGGTGGATGATTGAATGTTTAGCCACTCATGATTAATTTAAAATAATAATCAAAATAAAAGAAGAACATGATGTACCAATCGTTCTTGAAATTGAAATTGCAAGACAATAAAATAGATACGATCTAAGTGGGTGCTCGTGAATCTTCAATGAATCGGACGAAGAAATCGACCCTTGATCCTCGAAGGAATCCCTTGGAGAGCAGCTCTTAGAAAGAATTTTGATGATTGGGAAAATAGGGTTTTTTTTCTTTATATACCTCTCCCAAAATCTGCAGCAAAAGGCTGCAACCTAATACTCCCGTGCACTCACTGCGGCGCAGTGGCCTTGTGCACTTCCCACTGCGGCGCAGTGAGAATTCACTGGAATCTTGTATCTTTGGTACCCAATGACTGCGGCGCAGTGGTTGTGCACTTCCCACTGCGCGCAGTGAGAATTCACTGGAATCTTGTATCTTTGGTACCCATGACTGCGGCGCAGTGGTTGTGCACTTCCCACTGCGCGCAGTGAGAATTCACTGGAATCTTGTATCTTTGGTACCTCACTGCGGCGCAGTGGCCTTGTGCACTTCCCACTGCGGCGTAGTGAGAATTCACTGGATTGTTTATTCATTGTTGACTGCGGCGCAGTGGGGTGTGAATGCTCCCACTGTGGCGCAGTGATAATTCACTGGAATCTTGTATCTTTGGTACCCAATGACTGCGGCGCAGTGGGGCAATAACCCTCCCACTGCAGCGCAGTGAATATCTGCTGAAATCTTTGTTCTTCATTATCAACATCACTTGAACACTCGGGTCAACTTTTTGGCCAACAATCGTCAGAAAATGTACCAAATGGGCGCGCAACCTGCTAAGAACCTGAAAGCACTAACAAACACCATAAACGCGCCAAATGCATACAAAATCGACTCAAAACACATACGAAAAAGGCCAATAATGATGTGGGCGATCTATATAAATGGGTCACTTCACACCCCCTTCGTCCCCATATGTTTAGCAAGCACATAGGGGGCACAAGCGGTCTTGTAATGATCTCCCTCCTGAAATAACCTCAACAACCACAAGTCATCAATATAAAGTTTGTCCGGGTGATTAGTCCGCTGGACAAAGAAATAAACTAGCATCTTGTGGAACAATCTCAATATGGGCGACTCAATTGTATTCGCCCCACAAGCCCCTTTCCAAGCCTTTCCTCCTGAAATCCTACGGTAGTAATCTCTCTCATCTCCCAAGTCCTTATGGAACCCCTGGGTCTTCCTAATAGCATAACTCAAAACATTCCTAAAAATAGGATCATCCAACATCTCCGCGGTGTACATACCCGTGCACACTCCAAACTCAGCAATAGACATGTGCCTGTTCAAACCCCCACAGCGAAAGAAGATTACCTTATCATCATGGACATTCGTGGTTGAATCAATCTTTTCAACATTAATAGTGGAATAAACTTCCAAGCACCATTCCTTACACACTTGCTCCCTATTCCTAAAGATATCAAACCACATTCCATATTCTCTATCAAACCTATTACCATCAGGATCAGTGCCCCCACCCATAAGTTGCATAAAACCACTAATATCCCTCCGAACATTAAGTACATCAAGCATTGTACTTTCCATATACCTGGGCTCGATAATATCCTTGTTATACAAAGTGGCCAACCGATTTGTGTATCGATTCTTAGCGTCTGTTGAAGCATGGGGAAATCGAAGCCAAGGGTGAACTGGGACGCCCATAGCAACGGCCTCATCAGTAAGACTAGTCTCAGCAGGTGCAGCAGCACTTGAGGCTCTAGCTTTGCCTCTTCCTCCACGGCTAGAACTTGCGGGTTCCTACACATACAAGAAAACATTAAAACATTCAAACCCCATTGAACATATTTATATATAAGCATAAACCAGGCAAGGCTGAAACCATACCGGTTGCGGCGCAACTGCAGTTGCGGCGCAACTCAATGTTTTTCTGGCAGGGGTCGAGCAACATGGTAACAAACACAAAAACCCCAACAATTCTCAAATCCTCATTATTCTAGGGTTTATCAATCTAATTAGCAACATAAACCTTAATTAACCCTAAATCAACTTGATTAACACAATCTCGACCTAATTAATCAAGCTTTTCAAATAAATCCAACCCACATTGTTCTTAATCCTCTAACTAACAAATTTAAATTTTAAAGAAACAATTAAAGCATAAAGCCATATAAATTCGAATTCCTCCATGAACATCATCTAATTAAATCGAAAAGAAAGGGAGAAGAAACACATACCTTTCCTTGCCTCGTCATTGTGATTAAAGATAAAGATTAAAGGTGAAAAATTTAAGGAAATAGAGGGGAAAATAAGAGTGGGTCGGCTGGGATTTTAAGAGGAAGGAGAGAGCTTCAATTATTTGAGAAATGTTTGTGTGTGTGAGTCACAAAACCCCCGATCCCCTTTTCTATTAAATTTGACCCGGTTTGACCCAAGTTGCGGCGCAACTAACCAGATTGCGGCGCAACAGCCTTTATTTTGAATTTCTATTTTTTTTTGAATGTAGAAATCGATTCAAGAATGATTAACAATAACGAAATAAGTCTCCAATCGTGTTCTTGATCATGAAAGATGATTCTCTGATGAAAAACCCTCTCAAAAGCTCTTAAAATCGACTGGAGTACCAAAGTTAGGGTTTTAGAATGTTAATGCAAGCTATTTATAGTCCCTAAAATATTTGCAGAATTCGACCCCCATTGCGGCGCAACTAGGGTAGTTGCGGCGCAATGGGTCTTTGACTTGCTGTTGACTTTGACTATCGTTGACTGAGGTTGGATCAGAACTGAAGGTGTTGCGCCGCAACTAGCTACGTTGCGGCGCAACTTAACATTCTGGAAATCTGTTGCGGCGCAATTCCTTGTTTACCAGCTTTGACTTTTGTTGACCAGCTGCAATCTTCATCCTAATGCTTCGGAAATCATCCGTTAGCACTTATTTCACCTCAAGAATGTCGTTTTCTCCAGAATTGCGCTCAAGTACCTGTTATTTCCCTGAAACACTAACAAGTACCATAAACGCACCAAATGTATACTAAAACGACTCATAAACCATGCAAAATCATTCATTGTGGGAAATGGTATAAAATACGATACATCAGAATCCGAGCATGATGTTCTTGTTTATTATAAGTCTTTACATATGGCTTGGATCACGAGGCCGTGATCCGTTTCAAGTGAGGGAGAGTTGTAACACCCCAAAATTTTTAAGGTGAATAAGTTAATCCTTTTTTGTAGTTTTAACATTAAAATAATTTCCTAGTATTTTATTTTTGGAGTTGGGGTTAATTTAGTTGACACTTTAGCAGATAGCGGGTATTTTACCCACCAAAAATAAGTCAGGGGCGTGGTATCTTTAGGAGATGCCAGCCATGTTTTTCCAAAAATTCTTAATTTTAAATCACTTCATATCAAATCCGAAAGTTTTTTTCTTTCCAGAGTTTGTGATACTATATCATAAATATAAAGAGAAACCTTGGTTTATCCCAAGCAACTTACTTTTTTTTAATTTGAATATAAAACCAAATTTTAGTGAAAATCAAAATATCAAGGCAAAGCAAGAGCAGGATGATAATTTTTTAAATTTTAGCCCAGCAAATTCAAAACAATATTGAAGAATTCTAGTCATAATTCCACTTCCATTGATCAATCTCATTTATCTCATCCAATTTCTCTTCTTGAATCTTCCAAACTTGTGAATTCTTATTCCCATCTTAATCAAGAATTCTTCAAGTAATAATCATAATATCCAAGTATCTTAACAATAAGAAAAATTAGGGGATTTGAGTAGTGTGTGGTGGCCAAATTTAAAGAAGAAGGAGGAGAAGAAATTGTGACCTAAACCCTTGATTTTTATTCTTTTTTCCTTGAGGTAAAGAATTCCATTAACCTAATTTTATTTCCTTTTTATGAATTAGGGTTCTTGAGACACCCAATTTTTGGGGGTTTTATTAGAATTGAGTTTTTGTATGATTTTCCCCAAATTATAGCATTTTGGTGTTAGTTATTGAGTTGCATGATTAATTTGATTAAGAATTTGAATGTTGATAATGAAACTTTGATTTTTTGGAAGAATGGTGATTTTGCTAGTTGAATAATATGGTGATTGTGTTGATATGATAGGTTGAAAGCTTGTTTTATTGCATTTGCGGTTATCTTGATTTGTTGATTTTGTCGCGAAGGAGGTGAGTATTCTTGCATATCTTTGTATGTATGTCGGGTCGATTACCATATGATGGTGGATTCCGTGTATGGTAACCGATTTGGCGTTAAGCCTAAGTAGGGGCTCTATTTGATTACGGGCCTAAGTAGTGGCCATAGCCTATGTGGGGCAGTGTTTATGTTTATATTTGATTGAGATTGTAATTATTTGCTATATGTGATATGGTACGACAGTGCCATAAGCTACATGTGATAGTCCTTTGTACATTGGCCCTCATTCGTATATATGATGATATGTAAGTATATTCACTAAGAATTCACTTACGTTTTAGTTGTTTACCATTTTATAGGTGGTTCCGGAAGAAGGAACTAGGTATTGTTGATTTGAAGTTGTTGACTTGAAGTGCTAGTGACTTGAGTATGGCTAGGTTGAGCTAGCCAAGAGTATGAATGTTACCTTATATGCGAATTGTGTTGATATGATAGGTTGAAAGCTTGTTTTATTGCATTTGCGGTTATCTTGATTTGTTGATTTTGTCGCGAAGGAGGTGAGTATTCTTGCATATCTTTGTATGTATGTCGGGTCGATTACCATATGATGGTGGATTCCGTGTATGGTAACCGATTTGGCGTTAAGCCTAAGTAGGGGCTCTATTTGATTACGGGCCTAAGTAGTGGCCATAGCCCATGTGGGGCAATTTATGTTTATATTTGATTGAGATTGTAATCATTTGCTATATGTGATATGGTACGACAGTGCCATAAGCTACATGTGATAGTCCTTTGTACATTGGCCCTCATTCGTATATATGATGATATGTAAGTATATTCACTAAGAATTCACTTACGTTTTAGTTGTTTACCATTTTATAGGTGGTTCCGGAAGAAGGAACTAGGTATTGTTGATTTGAAGTTGTTGACTTGAAGTGCTAGTGACTTGAAGGTATTTTGGTCATCCGTGGAAGAATGACATTTTGGTTAGAAACTTAGTTAATCCCCTCTCAAACTCTTGGCTCTTGATACATGTGTCTTTTGAATGAAAATGTTGTGTATGATGCATTTTAAGTTTTGATGTCATGAGTATTATGGTGGTTTGAAGTATAAATCATTTTGGAGTCAATTTGCCCAATTTCGTCACTTTGGGTAAATGCGGGCGAGTGACCCGTTTGGTCGTTTTAATGTATATTTGAATTGTTAATGTGTTGGATGTGTCCGTATAGTTGTAATATGTGATTTTACTCTTTTTGGTGTTTTGGTTTGAAGATTTGAACTATGGAATTGAAGTTTATTGAATTTGGCTCAAAATGAAAAATTGCAGATGGGACCGTAAATTTACGGTCCGGACCATAAATTGTAGAGTCCCTCACTTGATGGTTTAACCCAATAGTGTAAAATACAACAAGTCTAATATGCACTAGATTTGGACTAGTATTACTTGAATATAAATGCAAGTATATAAACAAAGTAATACAAGACTTAAAGCAATAAAGTAAAGGTGGAACACAATGTAATTTTTTCAAGCGTATTTTATTTATGATGTTAAATAAAATACAAGGTTGTGCGGAATCAAGATAATACAAATATGTAAGTATCCTAACAACCTATGAATTACAAGTGATCTATATTTGCTAAATAAACTCTTTAGATCGAAATACTTAAAGTTGTGAAGTATCCCTGTTACGATCGAGAGTATTTAGACAAATTCACCTAATTGCTAAAAAGTAATTTTAACAAGGAAATGACTTTGTATTTATAGGCAAACAAATTCACCATTGAATTTGTGCCGTACAAATATGGTTGCATGTATTTAATGAACCGACAAGGTCATTAAATGCATTGGTTAAGGTACAAGGATAAAGTCACATCAATATGACTTATTATCCTTTTAACCAACCACCTTTACACACGTAAGTACTTTTGTAAAGACAAGTGGAATGTTCTATGAAAAAGTGAGTAAAGGCAAAAAGTCAATTCCTCGTAATCAGTGTTCAGACTTATAAGGTCTAGAACACTGACAAAGCTCCAGTCATAGATCTGGTAAGACTTCCAGTGGACTCCGCCATTTGTCAGTCTTCTTTATTCTAATTTCAGTCTTTGACTTCAGTGAGAATGTCTTCAGTAGAATAGATCTGGACTGGGGTGAAGTCCAGTGAGCTGAAATCTGGAAGACTCCAGATTTCCTATACAAGAATTTTGCTCACTGGTCTTCCATTATTTCTGAACAAATCTTCAGAAGGACTCCAGTCGTCAAGTCTGGAGTAAGTACAGTAAATCTGGACCTAACAAATTCCCCTATTTGTTTAGAAATAATGCAAGGTTTTTCAAGCTTCTATCTATACAATTTTGTATGCTTGAAAAACACTTGTTTTGATTTAGTCTAAAAATTTTAAGTTACTGGAAAACACTTTATAGATCATCAGTGTTCCAGTTTCATCTTTTAATTCTAACTTAGACTAAATCTGATCACTTACTTTGTGAATCAAAAATTGCAACAATATTTACATACATCAACTGATAAACAGTTACAATTTTGATAGATAAATACAAGTACAAGTAAATGATAAAAGAGTCAGGCCCTTCTCTTTGACGTCTGTCCTTGAACATCTTCAGTGGCCTTCCTCTTGGGTGATGGTGAGGATGGTACAGACTCTGGTGGTTTCATACCCAGTGCAACTTCCATCTGTTGCTTTCTCTTCCAGACCTTCTCAATCCTCTTCAAGAATGCTTTAACATCAGTAGACACAACAGTCTTCCCCCTGAATGTTAAGGCTATCTCCTTCAGTTCAGTCCATCCAAAAGCTTGGACTGAAGCATTCTTCCTTTCATCAGTAAAGTTACCCTCTCTGGTCAACTTTACTTCAAACCTGGTCATGCCTTCATGGTTTTCAGCTAATTTAATCTCTGTACCTATGATCCTTCTGGCATCAGCCCTGAACTTCATCATATCTTCATACTTGGCTTTTTGCTTTGCCATCTGGATCATGTATTCAGTTTCCCTGGATACCTTCTCTTGTTCTAAGGCAGACTGGATTTCTTCACGATTTATTTTTAGTGAAGTATCTAAGGGAATGAAAGTGCTCAGATCTGCATCCCTGATTGCCTTTAACTGTTTGGCAGTGAGTTTGGGCAAGCCTTTTATCTTCTTTCTATACTCTATCTCCAGAGCACCAGCATTCTTTCTGATCTTCTTCTGGAGGTTCACCAGTTCCTCCGTCCTTTGTCTGATCAGTTCAACTACACTGACACCATAAGTTACTGCATCATAAGTTTGTTCTTCTAAAGAGTACCTGGAGCGAATATAGACGTCATCCAATGCATCCAGACATTGATGAACTCTGGGGTCTTCCTTCATCTTTTTGTACACATCAATATGAATGCCCAACCTGCCAGCATTATAAGAATCAAGAGTCCCCATCTTTGCCATTTCCATTTTGTGGGCCTGCAGTTCATCCTTTTGCCTTTTCTTAAAAATTTCTATCATTATGCACTCCTGCTCCAGTCTCTTTGAAGTGTCATCATCAGTAGTAGGAAATTCTGATGAACTTCCAGCAGTTTCAATTTCTCCTCCAGATACCACATGTTGCTTTCTTTTTACTGACTTTAGAGTAGTTGTGATATCTGGGAATGCTTCAAACTGGGGCTCACTGGCATCAGTACCAGCAGCCTCTTCATCCTGCACAATGGCTTCAGTGCCAAAGGCCTTTTCTATTGCACTGGCAATCACTTCTTTCTTTTTCTCAATAACATTCTCAGCCTTTTCAGAATTTTCCCCCTTGGAAGGATCATCAGTCCTGGACTTAAGATCTTTCCACAACTGCTCCAACATGTGACGGTCAGAAGCACCGAATGTTCTACCTGCCACTGGAGTTGTGAGATTCACAGTGTTTCTGAGAGTCATCACTTCCTTCTTAACAATTTCAAGTTCTTGAGGCAAGTGACTGGGCAGCTCAGTATTAATCATCTTCACCACCTGGGGCAATAAACCATCTTGAATGGTTCTAAGAACTGACCCATAAATTTCTTCAGTGATTTCTTTCAACATGCCATGTCTGAACTTTTTGGTGCATTCATCACTGAGGGTGCTAACAACAGCAGCCTGATCAAGAGTTGGTCTGCTTTCCAAATTACTGATTCTGGTGATCAACTTCTGAAGTTCTTCTGTTAGACCTGCCAGTGGTTGAGCGATTTCAGTTTTCACTGCAGTCTGAACAGAATTCACCAGCCTTGTCTCCAAGCCCTGGACTGCCACTTTGATATTTTCAGTGTTTTGATTGGTGGCCAGTACCAGTTCATCAAGCTTCTCAAATACTAGCTTCTCATTCCCAACAAAAACATTCATTTCTGATGCAAGATTATTTGATAATAAGGACTTAAAATCAGAAACAACCTGGGATGAAGACTGGAGTGATCTCTCCAGGTCCGCCACCTTACTTAAAAGGCCTTGGACCTCGGTTGTAGAAGAAGTGGAGAGACCACCTGGAGGATCAAGAGCTGAAGTTATTCTTGTTGTCAAAGGAATTTGTGTCTGGACTGCCTCAGTATATGTTTCAGATGTTACAACAGTCGAGTCCAGCATACGAGAAAATTCCAATGGTTCTTCAAGTGGTGGAGGTTGATTTTGTGAAAATTGAAGTGTAGGAGGATTGAAATAAGGAGAATTTTGTGGAATTGAAAGAGGTGGTGGTGGTGGTGCAATCAATGATTCTGGTGGAGGTGGTGGCATTTTGGATTCTGGTGGTGGGATATTTGATTCTGGTGGAGGTGGTGGCATTTCGGATTCTGGTGGTGGGATATTTGATTCTGGTGGAAGAGGTGGCATTTATGATTCTGGTGGTGGGATATTTGATTCTGGTGGATGTTGATTTTGTGAAAATTAAAGTGTAGGTGGATTGAAATAAGGAGAATTTTGTGGAATTGAAAGAAGTGGTGGTGGTGGTGCAATCAATGATTCTGGTGGAGGTGGTGGCATTTTGGATTCTGGTGGTGGGATATTTGATTATGGTGGAGGTGGTGGCATTTCTGGTAAGTGTTCTACTTCCACTACATCATCACCAAGAAAACTCATGTCAGTATCAAAATTATTACCTTCTGACATGGGTGAATCAGCCTCATCCCAAACAAATGTTTCAGCAACTGTGTGATCACCTGTCTGATCACCAACTTCTACATTCAAATCCAGTTGACCAACCTGTTCAACATTTTCCTGCTCAACTATTAAAGACCCATCTTCATTCATAATATCACCAGCAGTGGAAGTTGAGACTGGAATGATAAGAGGTGTGGCTCCAGTAACCCCAGTCATATCCCTGATGACATCTCCAGATTTTTGTTGAGATGAATCTGGATGACTAGTTTCGGTTCTACTGGAACCAACCGGTACACCTCCTTTCCTAAGACGTCTGGTGTTTCTTGGTTGTCTTGGAGGGTCAACATTTTCTTGTTGCTGTTGGTCAGGGGCCACCTGGCTTATTGGTGGCACAATTTCAGCATCGAGGACTCCAGTGGGTCCTACAATAATTTGACCCCCACCTGGAGCCTCTTCTGGCTCATCTGGTGATGATGCGTCATTTTCTTCCCTTTGAAAACTAAGCATGGCCTGAGGAATATTTACCTCATTTGTTGAAGATTTAAGGTTGGTCAGATCACGCATATACTCACATACAGAAAAGTGAGTGGTTTCGAAATCATACTGGTCACCTAGAGTTCTTTTAAAAATTAGTGAAAGGAAACGGATATAAGGTACAAATGCTTTTCTACCTTTCACTTTAAGACGCTGTTAGAAATCTAAAATGGTGTTAAAATGTAAATGTTTTAGAGGTGGAAGGGGCATTAGTGAAACTTAGATTTATGATATAAATAGCCCCCTTCCACACATTATTTGTAAGCCTTTCCCCACATTTATCCTAATCATTCCATTTCACTCTAATTATTCTCTCTCAATCTCCATCTTCAACCTCCAAAACACACACTTCACCTTTTAACACACTAACTCCATTTTTGCACAAATCAAGCTCAAATTTCTACTTAACAATTGGTATCAGAGCAAAATCAGTTAATCTGAACGATCCATAGCTCGATTTGTTGCAATTCTCATCCAATTTTCGAATTTTTATTCCGAAACTGTTTTAGTTCATCAACTGTGGGATTTTTCTACAGTTGATTTTACCTCGATATTTGTTCACCAATAGATTCCTAGTAGTTGAAAACATAATCCTGTCAAGTTTCAAGTTCCAATTCGATCTAAATCTCGAGTTTGAATTTTTGCATTTTTGGCGCGATTTTGTGGGATTCGAATCTGTTGTGTTTGGTGTTGAATTTTGTTCATAGATTTGTTGCGGAGGTAAAAACACACAGTTTGCAAGTGTTTTCATGTTCTAATTCCTAGTAATTCGAAAGTTATTGAAGCTTTAAGAAGTCGTTAATGGAGTTTATGTATAAAACTGATGTTCTGATGAAGAAGATGACTCTAAGACGATCTTCACTAGGACGATCTTCCCAAGATCGTCTTAGTCTTTGAAAGTTCATTTCATACTTAGTACTTTGTGGCTTGTAGGACGATCTCCTCAAGATCGTCTTGACAAGTGTGTGTTGTGAAGTGTTTGTTTCTGGCTAATTAATCCGAAAGGATTGGTTTGGTCAATTCAAATACTTATAAGTTTTGGGAAAGAAACCTAAGACGATCTTCACCAAGATCGTTTCATTTCTTCGAAACCTAAGACGATCTTCACCAAGATCGTTTCATTTCTTCGAAACCTAAGACGATCTTCACCAAGATCGTTTCATTTCTTCGAAACCTAAGACGATCTTCAACCAAGATCGTCCCAGTTTTTTTAATCGTTTCATTTCATACTTAACTAAATTTCAACAAAATCCCAGGACGATCTCACCTAGGACGATTTCACCTAGAACGATCTCACCCAGGACGATCTTCACAAGATCGTTCCAATTCCAAAAATCCAATAAAAAAAAAAATTTGGAGGGAAACCTGAAGTACAAAATCTCCAAATTTCAATTTTAATTCTTTCACTTCAATTTCAATCACAATTACCTTTTCATTTCATTTCACCCTTTGCTAAACAAAATGTCAAGTCCAAGTATCTCAAATTCAGTAAAAAATGATTTCGTCTTCAATTTGTGGTTAACTTCCTCACCCAAGACACCTACTTCATCTGAAGAGAAACTTCATAAAGGTGGACTGTGCTCATGTTGTATGACTACTCATTTGCGATCTGAAACAACTCCTTGTCAAGTGATGAAGATATTGATTCATTCAACTGCATCTGAAAATGTCAAGTTTCAAGAGGAAGTAGTCACGTTACAAGCTGAGAATGTCAAACTGAAAGAACAAATGATCTACTATCGAGCTGGAAATGTGAGACTTACAAATGAGATGAAAGAACTTCAAGTTGAATTTGGAGACCTTGCAGTTTGGAATGAAATTGACAAACAAACTTTGAAGAAGAATGATGAGTTGATGTCACAAATGAAAGCTGAGATAAAAGAACTTCAAACAGAATTGAAAACTTCCAACAAGAAGCTGAATGATAGTATCTTGGAAAGCAAATCAAGAGAACTTATTTTGCAAGAAAAGATTTCAAGTTTTCAATCTCAGTCAAAAAATGAGACATCTATATTCTTAACCATGGAGAGCAAGTTTATTGATGAGATGAACAAAGTTGAGAAAGAGAGACAAGATGTTTGCAACAAAATCAAGACTCTTGAAGAGAATTGTTTGCAATATCAATCAAATGAAACATCTCTACGAAAGAGAATCTCTGAACTTGAGATGGAATTACAAACACAATCAACATCTTGTGACACTCAAAGTGATGATGGCTCAGTTTATCATGATGCAAGTCCAATATTTCCAACTGAACTTGATGCTCCAAAGAAAGTTTGCACTGAGTCCATCCCAAAGAGCTCAAAGATCAAAGTTTCATCTCCTGCTAAACATAAAGCTTCTCAATTTACTAACTATGCCTTATTCAAGGATAGAAAGTATTCGTCGAAGCCTACTATAGATGGAACACAGACTCTCATTCCATTCTTGTCATTTGAAGACAATACCAAGTTCATCTCTCAAGCAAAAGCTCAGTTGACCAAGATCAAATGGAAACCTGTCTACAAACCAAAGTCAACTGAGTCAAAGACAATCAAATACTCACTTTGACAACTCTATGAACTTGCACCAAAACCAATTACCGTGCAAGAAGTGAATGTCTTTGCATCTCCACTGCGTCCACAAAAACTCAACTTTTCAACAACCTCGAGTTTTCACCCACCATGGACTGCAGATTCTATTCGTCGAATCGATGACACGTACATTTAGAATGTCAAGACAAAAACCGTTGGGCCTACACTTAAATGGGTCCCAAAGGTTGTTTGTAAGTAATTCGATGAAGTGGCTTATACACATATCAGTGTATAACCCGGGCTAAAGATGTTGTTTATTGGACTACTACTTCATAATGGTTGATTCCCCAGTTTCGACTTCAAAGAGACATGATGAACATGTTGCCACACATTCATCATGAGGGGAAGAAAGAGGATAATGAAGTCGAACAAGTTTATTTGAAAGAAGAATTTATCAGTTGAGGGGAAGAAAGATAAATTGTTGACTAAAGTGATCCCCAAATTTTTCTTTGAAGATAGTTATCGCCAATGTGGTGGGTACGCCGCGGGTACACCCTATACATAAGCGTTGGTGGTACGCAAATATGATTGTTTGATCGAAGGGAAGTTTGTGATGAAAAAGATGTTTGTCCAAATGCTTAAAGAGAAAGATTCATTAATTAAGGGGAAGTGTGACAAAGTTAAGATTGTCAAGAAGAGGCTTTCATGTTCAAATCTAAAGAGCCAAGATCAAGTTTCCGCAATGCTCATACTCTGAGAAGTTCAAGACTTAAAGATACATTTTTAAGGTAAGTGTGAAGATTAAAGACGTAAAGCCAAGGTTGATGGAAGATCTTGAAGACAATGAGAAAGCTTCGAAGACCTTCATCAACAAATTCGTATTTTTAGATGATATCATGCATGAATTACATTTCAACACCAAGGGGAAGAATGTTAGAAATCTAAAATGGTGTTAAAATGTAAATGTTTTAGAGGTGGAAGGGGCATTAGTGAAACTTAGATTTATGATATAAATAGCCCCCTTCCACACATTATTTGTAAGCCTTTCCCCACATTTATCCTAATCATTCCATTTCACTCTAATTATTCTCTCTCAATCTCCATCTTCAACCTCCAAAACACACACTTCACCTTTTAACACACTAACTCCATTTTTGCACAAATCAAGCTCAAATTTCTACTTAACAGACGCTCAACCAGATCATCAAAGAAAATCTGAGCAAAATCTACTCTGTATCCGAACCAGAGGCAGTAAGCAATCTGGAGATGTGTTTGATTTATCTGGTCAAGTCCTCCAGAGCCGCCTCCCAAACACTCAGCTATGTGAGTGAAAAAGAATCTCCATGAGTCTGTCAGCCTGCTCATGTAGATTGTTCCCTTTCTGGATAGCTGGCCATGCTCATCCAGAATGTCTGTGTGCCCATCAATCTGCACACTTCCCTTGTATTTATGCCAGAGTGAAGTTCAATGAGCAACTCATTCTGTTCAAAATAGTTTAATTGTAGAGCAGATCTGAGTGTATCAACAGTAAAGACCAAGGGTCTGGTACCTTGCTTAAGTGTATAAGAAATTGAGGAAGTTTCATCTACATATTTTGCAGAGTACCAAAATTCACAGAGATAGTCGTGGTACATCTTCCCAGGATTTAGGGTCAATGCACCATAAAGAGGACAGGAGAGAAAGAAGGTATTTAATCTCCCAATAATGGATTGGGCATCATGAACACTGGAGAGTGAGAGTTTGGCCATCCAGTTATTCATGTTAATACGAATGGCTGCTGCTGCAAGAGAGATGTGATCCGCCCTTTTTACGTCAGCGACAGGAGCATACTCAGCAGCAAGAAGATTTTTCGGTGAGTTTGATTGTCTTGGTGCCATTGTATTTTTGGTAGAAATATGAAAATGAAACTGAATTTAGGGTTTTGATAAAGATATGATGAATTAAATATGAGAGAGATTGATGATTGGAAATTGAATGAAAAAGAAAGTAAATGAAGGAATTTAGAGAGTTTTGGGAGTAAATATGTTCGAAGTAAATGCAAATGAAAGTGAAAGTGGGTATTTATAGGAGAGAGAAACGGAATTCAAAACAGTTAATTTGAATTTTATAAAATGTAATTTTGATCGGGTTTTGAAATCCGCATTAAATACATCACATCACACATAAATGTGTGACGGTTTACAGCCCACAAACAGTAACCAACTTGCATTTTTTGTCTTCCCAAGGCAAAAAATACCATCATTTCTTTGAAAAATATCATTGCCACGTGGGACAAACAGTAACTGTCCTTTCAAATGGTTTGCTTACGTGGCAAGCACAATGACCAAGTATTAAAATATTACAACTGGCATACCATGACTTAATTCAATGCATCTGGATTATGCCAGTGAAGTATGCACTGATGGTACACTGGAGGGACACAGTAAAGTACCAACGAAAACCATTTGAGTGAGACTGGCAACCTCAAACATGCACATCAACTAATACAGATAAGTAAGAGGGACACATTTACAAGGAGACAAAGGTTACCTCAAACATGCACGTCAACCCATCTAATTACCAGTGAGAGGGACACATTTACAAAGTACCAGTGATATATTTCAGAAAATTTTATCCAGTGAGAAAATAAATTAACAAATTCCCCCTGAAATTAAAACAAATTTTAAGGACAAAAAAATATATCTTTCAGTCTTCCCCCTGGAATGTTGATCCAGAAATCTATTAATGCAGAGATAGTACACAAGGGCGTTCAATATCTAAGCATTTATAGATTTATAAATCTTTTAAATCAAGGATCCCTGATAGTACACAAAGGCGTTCAATACCAAGGTTCCAGATTTAAGGGTTTAACATTCCCAACTCACCAACAAGATATTCAAAAGTTTTAACATCCAGAGGTTTGGTAAAAATGTCAGCGAGTTGTTTGTCAGTGGGAATAAAATGGAGTTCAATATTATTTTTCATAATATGATCACGAATAAAATGATACCTGAGATCAATGTGCTTCGTCTTTGAGTGCATGACTGGATTGTTCGAGATAGCAATGGCACTGGTATTATCACAAAATATTGGGGTCTTTGAATACTTAATACCATAATCAAGCAACTGGTTCTTCATCCAGAGTATCTGAGCACAACAACTGGCTGCAGACACGTATTCAGCTTCAGCAGTGGACAATCAAACTGAAGTTTGCTTCTTACTGGTCCAGCTGACCAGTTTGCCACCAAGGAAATGACATCCACCAGTAGTGGATTTCCTGTCTATCTTACAACCTGCATGATCTGAATCTGAATAACCCATTAGATCCATGCCTGAGCCTTTGGGATACCAAAGACCCAAACTGGGGACACCCTTAAGGTATTTCAGTATGCGCTTTACAACAAGCATATGAGATTCTTTTGGATTAGACTGATATCTGGCACATAAACATGTTGAAAACATAATATATGGTCTACTGGCAGTTAAATACATCAGTGAACCAACCATGCCTCTATAGACAGTGGTGTTCACTGGTTTACCATCTGGATCTGAGTCCAGTGTTAGTGGTGCAAAAATTGGAGTGGGTTTAGATGGTGAAGAGTTCATATCATATTTCTTTAAAAGATCTCTAACATATTTCTCTTGATTAATAAAAATACCATCTCTGGTCTGTTTAATCCGGAGTCCTAGAAAATATGTTAATTCACCCATTAAACTCATCTCATATTCAGTCAACATTATTTTCGAAAATTTCTTGCACATTTTGTCATCAGTAGACCCAAAAATAATATCATCAACATAAATTTGTACCATCAGAGGATTACCTTTTTCATGAAGAATAAATAAGGTATTGTCAATTGCACCTCTTTTAAAACCATTTTTCAATAAATGTTTAGTCAGAGTATCATACCAGGTACGTGGAGCTTGTCTGAGACCATAAAGTGCTTTGTCCAGACGATATACCCAGTGGGGATGTTTTTCATCAATGAAACCTGGTGGTTGTCTGACATAAACTTCTTCTTCAAGTTTTCCATTCAAAAATGCACTTTTAACGTCCATCTGGTAGACCTTGAATTGATGATGAGCAGCAAATGCAAAGAATATTCTGATCGCTTCAAGTCTAGCCACTAGAGCAAATGATTCATCAACATCGATATCTGACTGGCAGTACCCTTGTGCTACCAGTCTGGCCTTGTTTCTGATGACATGGCCATCTTCATCTACCTTATTCCTGAAGACCCATCTGGTTCCAATTGGTTCTTTCTTTCCAACTAGGAAAGGAACCAGGTACCAAACCTTGTTCCTTTCAAACTGGTGAAGCTCTTCTTGCATAGCTATCACCCAGCTTGGATCTTCCATAGCCTCGTCAATCTTCTTTGGTTCTATCAGTGATAAGAAACTGACATATAAGCATTGATCACTGGAGGCTCTTCTCGTCTGAATCCCTCTACTGGAGTCACCTATGATCTGATCGATAGGATGAGCTTTTGTCCACCTAGAGTATTGACCAGGATTGTTACAAACAACAATATCAATGCAAGAGTTCAGTTGAGTCTCCTCTGGTGTTGCTTCAGGAGGAGGATCTTGCCAGACTACTTCAACATCTTTATCTGAATCATTTAAATCACGATTTGCATCATGAAATTCTTCATTTGAAGGCATTTCTTGAAGTATTGGTTCAGTCTCAACTGGGACTGATACTGGGGGAGTAGTACGAACATCTGATCCAATAATAATTTCAGAGGGTAGCTTGAAAATAATTGAAGGATAGAATGGAGTACTACTGGAGGGTTTCTTAGTCTGAACAGGTTCCAGATCAGGATGACTGGAAACTTCTTCTGAAGAATCTTTATTGTAGTTGATAGGATCAGATTCACAGAATACAATTGGAGTTACTGGAGGAGTATCAAGGGTTGGCTTTTTATTGATTGCAGCATTTGATTCATCAAATGTGACATGTATTGACTCATGGACCTTCTCCAGTCTCTTGTTATAGAATCTGAAGGCCTTGCGAATGGCTGAATAACCTAAGAAATATCCTTCATCAGCTTTGGCATCAAATTTGCCTAACTGACTAGAGTCGTTCAGGATGTACACTGGACATCCAAAGACATGAAAATAACCAATATTTGGTTTTCTATTTCTTAATACTTCATAGGCTGTCTTTTTGTGTCTTTTGATGTACACAGACCGGTTCTGGGTGTGACAAGCAGTAGCAATTGCTTCAGCCCAGAAACTGGTAGAAAGACCAGATTCAGCAAGCATACTCCTGGCAGCTTCTATCAGCGTTCGATTCTTCCTTTCCACCACTCCATTCTGTTCTGGAGAGCGGGCTGATGAGAAATTCTGGGAGATGCCAGTGTCAGTACAGAATGACTCCAGAGTTGCATTCTGTAATTCTGTTCCATTGTCACTTCTTAACTGACAAACCTTTTGATTATACTTGAGCTCAATTTGCTTGATAAGACTGATGATTTCAGCAGCAGCTTCATTTTTAGACATGAGAAAGATAACCCAGCAATATCTGGAGAATTCATCGACTATTACCAGAGTGTATCTTTTACCAGCACGAGTCTGAACATTCACTGGACCGAAGAGGTCCATATGAAGCATATGAAGTGGTTCAGATATGCTAAAATTCTGCTTTGTCTTGAAACTGGTACGTTTCTGCTTACCCATCTCACATCCTGGACATGGCCTTTCCTTTTTGAAGGAAACTGAAGGTATCCCATCTGCCAGTTGTTTTCTAGACAACTTATTTATATTTTTGAAATTTAAATGGGATAAACTTTTATGCCATAACCAATTTGTGTCTTCATTAGCTTGAGAATAGAAACACTGCTCTGAAGGAGAGCTTTCCATATCCATCACATACACATTCCCTCTTCTGGGAGCAATCAATACTACCTTTCAGTCCTTGTTGAATACGAAGCCATGAACAATATTGAACAGAACTTGATAGCCATCATCACACAGTTGACTGACACTGATTAGGTTATATTTCAAACCATTCACATATGCAACTCGTCTGAATTTGACTTGTCCATTGCTCAGAACACCATACCCCTCAGTCTTTCCACAACCATCATTTCCAAAAGTAATGGAGGGTCCATCAGAAATTATGAACTCCTCCAGCAGGGTCTTACGTCCGGTCATTGTCCTGCCAGCTGCACTGTCAAGATACCAGGTATGTTTCTTTCGATCACCCTGCACATCCACCAGATATATCAGTTAGATTTGGGAACCCATCGACTGATGGGTTCACTGGACCCTCCCTTATAGGTCCCTGGAGGTATCTGGTTGAGTTAACTTTCTTCCAAAACAGATTTTTCTGCAAATGTAATTGGAATAGATAGTTTTGAAACCTTTTTCTTTTTCTCAACTTGAGAAATATATTTATCTTTCTTTGAAAAAGGTTTGATATTTTGTCTAGGGCCAGATGAAGTACCCTCAAAATTGTTTAATCTTGCATTACAACTTTGAAATTGACGAGTCAGTAATTGAAACTGGCTCTCTAACCTTAACAAAATACTTTCATCAGATGACACCTGAGCCTTTCCAGTTGACTGGACTCTAGGCTTAGGTAGGGAGACATTCTTCTTCTTTGGAACAGAAGGTTCCTTGGAGGAGGACTGAGGCAAAGGTTTCTTCAGATTGACCTTTTTAACTAGAGCAGTCACCTGAGGTGCTCCAGTTTTTACCTCTGGGGATTGAACTGGGAAAATATTGGCCTTAGGAGTTACAGGCTCATCATAAATGGTAATGGGCCTGAAACCCTCTGGTAAACGATCAATTACTGGTATTAATGATGCAACATGAGTATTTCCATCTAAATAAGCACGTTTTTGAGTGGGAAATTGATTTACTCCAGCATCATATGGCTTTCTGGTTTCAAGCCATGATTTAATAACCAGTTTTTCTTTTTCTAAAATGATTTCAAGATCTTGTTTTTCTTGAATCAGTTGTTCAGTTACCAGAACTTGGGCTTGAAATGCCAGTTCAATATCTTGAAGTTCCTTTAATTTTGATATTAAAACTGTAATTTCAGAAAAATCTGTTTCTAGACCATTTACACAGTCAGATCTAACAGTTTCAACAAAGATTAAATCAGAATTAAGAGCTTCAGCAATGTCCAATTTTAGTTCAGTGTCAGTTTCCACATCATAATCACTGACCTTTTTGATAACAATGTCCACCCATCTTCCAGATGTGACATCTTCCTTCACCAGATGCTCTTCGTCTGCCAGAGCCATGTAACAGCAATCTCTTTCTTCTTCTTCATCAACAGATGAATCATCAGAAGGAACCCATTTCTCTTCAGTTGTTGCAATCATGCATTTATTATTTTCCATTTGTTGTGCCATGAGAGCAATTTGAGCCTTAAGCTTTTTATATTTAGATTTATAGCTATCATCAGGCTTTTTATTAGAAGAAAATGGACCAGGCTGGGATACAAATTGACTGGACTTGCAATCTTTCATGAAATGACCTTTTCTGCCACACTTAAAGCATGTCAGATTGGTCTTATCAGTAGAAGTACTGGATGCAAATTGTCCAGATGGCCTATTTGCTCTTGCTTTGAAACGGTTAAACGTTTTAGCAATCATAGCAACCAGGTCATCATTTTCAGATTCATCATAGTCTAGAGAGATAAGACTAGATTCTCCAGATTCCATGAATTCAGACACCATCTTCTTCATAGAAAATACATTCTCAGAAGATATTAGTGTTGTACCTTGTGGTTCAGTATGACTAACCACACTAGAACTATTGGAGGCATGGTTATAGGCATCTTGTTCTGCCACAACTCTCTGAGCCTGATTTTCTTCAGTGTATCTGAAAGGTCCATATAAAGTTGAAAGAGTGTGAGAGTGCAGAGTTTTACCTTGTCTTAAGACCAGGATCATGTGAGACCATTTGGTGGGTAATATATCACAAAATTTCTCCAAAAGTATATCCTTGTCTTTCTCAACCCCCAGTCCTCTCAACTGGTTAATAATGCTCATAAATCTGGTGTAAGTACCAGTGAGAGACTCATTGGGCTGAGCAAAAAATGACTCATACCTCTTGTTTAAGGAGACCTTTCTGGTGACAATGGTGTCATCTCCTCCTTCATACTGGTTCACTAGTTCACCCCACATGGTTTTAGCACTGGGAAAAAGAACTAGTGTGGGAATTAGGGTTTCAGGAACAGCCCCGAGGATCATGTTTTTGAGGAGGGTATCTAAATTTACCAATCTCTCTCCTCTTCAGACCAATGTTCCTCCCTCTTTTCCCTACCTCTTCTAGATCCAGTTGGGTCAAGAAGAGCATTGAGAGGTGATGTGGGGACGTAAGGTCCTTCATTTAAAATTTTCATCATATTTCTCTCAACTCCAGTGATATGCAATATCATCCTAGCTTTCCACGTACCAAATTCATCACTATTCCCACTGAATTTAGGAACATGATTGTTTGAGTAGTGCACATGCACATGTGGAGAAGCAGGAGTAGGAGGAGGAGGGGGTGGATTAGTGTTAATGACAGGTGGTGGTTCATTATTTTGATCATTAATATTAGGATCAGGACCAAGACTAAAACCTCCTTGTGTATTTTCTGGGTTGGCCATCAAAGAAGCAGATCTAGGCAAGTTTGTTTAGCCTTCTGCTCTGATACCAAATGTAGAGTCCCTCACTTGATGGTTTAACCCAATAGTGTAAAATACAACAAGTCTAATATGCACTAGATTTGGACTAGTATTACTTGAATATAAATGCAAGTATATAAACAAAGTAATACAAGACTTAAAGCAATAAAGTAAAGGTGGAACACAATGTAATTTTTTCAAGCGTATTTTATTTATGATGTTAAATAAAATACAAGGTTGTGCGGAATCAAGATAATACAAATATGTAAGTATCCTAACAACCTATGAATTACAAATGATCTATATTTGCTAAATAAACTCTTTAGATCGAAATACTTAAAGTTGTGAAGTATCCCTGTTACGATCGAGAGTATTTAGACAAATTCACCTAATTGCTAAAAAGTAATTTTAACAAGGAAATGACTTTGTATTTATAGGCAAACAAATTCACCAGTGAATTTGTGCCGTACAAATATGGTTGCATGTATTTAATGAACCGACAAGGTCATTAAATGCATTGGTTAAAGTCACATCAATATGACTTATTATCCTTTTAACCAACCACCTTTACACACGTAAGTACTTTTGTAAAGACAAGTGAAATGTTCTTTGAAAAGTGTGTAAAGGCAAAAAGTCAATTCCTCGTAATCAGTGTTCAGACTTGTAAGGTCTAGAACACTGACAAAGCTTCAGTCGTAGATCTGGTAAGACTTCCAGTGGACTCCGCCATTTGTCAGTCTTCTTTATTCTAACTTCAGTCTTTGACTTCAGTGAGAATGTCTTCAGTAGAATAGATCTGAACTGGGGTGAAGTCCAGTGAGCTGAAATCTGGAAGACTCCAGATTTCCTATACAAGTTTTGCTCACTGGTCTTCCATTATTTCTGAAACAAATCTTCAGAAGGACTCCAGTCGTCAAGTCTGGAGTAAGTACAGTAAATCTGGACCTAACATAAATTTACGGCCCTTTGTAATTTCGAGTTACTTTTGATCAGGGAAGAAAAAAATCCAGGAGCGAATTACGGCTCATTGTTACGGCTAGTTATAATTTAAGCCATAATTTTACGGCTGGGTTTTTACGGTCAGTTGTAATTAAGCCGTAAATTTACGGCTCTCAGCCATAAATTTACGGCCAGTACAAAAAAAAAATTCTATCTTTTGTCGAGTCGAGTCGGGCTTTCAATTTGTTAGATATATTAGTTTTTTTTATATATAATCGTTGATAATTTATCAAGTTATAATTATAGTTGGATGAATACTAATTGTAAACAAAGTTGTTTTTTTTTTAAAAAGATATTTTTTATTATTTAATTAATTGGATATTTGGGATAAACATGAGTTTTATATTTTATGTATTTTATTTTATTTAAACTGTTATTTTTAAAAAAAGGTTTAAAAGTATAAATTGATGATGAAAAAAAAAAAAGTGTAAATTATATTATGACATGTGCTAATTTAATTAAATTAGAGAAATTGAGAGTTGTGATTGGTTAATTGAGATTAGGTCAGTTTCTTTTAATATATTTTAAGATTAATATTAAGGATTAACAAATCTTAATATATACTAAAAGGCAACTGACCTAACCTCAATTGACCAATCACAACTCTCAATTTTTCTAACTTAATTAAATTAACACATGTCATAATATAATTTACACTTTTTTGTTTTCCATCATCAATTTACATTTTTAAACCTTTTTTTAAAATAATAATTTTATTGAAATAAAATACATAAAATATAAAATCCATGTTTATCCCAAATATCCAACTAATTAAATAATAATAAAATATCTTTTTAATAAATAAAAACCAACTTTGCTTACAATTAGATTCATCCAACTATAATTATAACTAATTCAAGTTATTTATAATTATAACTTTTTAAATTATCAATGATTATATATATATATATATTATATATTTAACAAATAACAACTATATATATTATATATATATATATATATTATATATATATATATTATATATATATATATATATATATATATATATATATTATATATATATATTATATATATATATATTATATATATATATTATATATATATATATTATATATATGTCTGTTATTTATTTCATTACATTATTTATATTTAATTTACATTTGTTTCTTTCATAATCTTTAATTACATTCTTTATATTTGAATTTAATTGTTTGTTGTTTCACAACTTTTCTTGAATTACATATATTTAATTTTATCTTTAATATGTCATAAAATTGTGTATTTGACACGAGGTCTAAATCTAATTAATGTTTACACGATACTTTTAAAATTTGAATTTGATTTTAGTATCGGAAATATCGTATTTTGGAAGGACTACTCCTGTTGTGAAATCTTTGGTTTCATGAATTAATATAGCCCATGGCCCACCATAGAGGGTATTTTTGTAAACTCTGCATAGAGATCCCTAAATCGTCCCCTTTATCCGATTATAAATAACCCTCATGGCCTCATACATCTTATCACAATTCCTAAAAGATGAAAAAGTCATAGTGTGAGGAGAAGAATAGATCTTGAAGATGGCGAGGTTTTCTTTGCTTAAAATTGTGGGGATAGTTCTGTTTATATTGGGATTGGATACAATTTTGTTAAAAAAGGTCAGTTATTTTCCATCTTTATTTTTTATTTGTATTTTTAATAATATTTAGTAAATATATGATTTAATATTCTAACCCTTTCATGGTTTCTATATCCATTTTATTAATAGAAACTGGGGTAAATTACACAAATGATACCTGAGGTTTGTTCGAAACTACACTGGTTATACCTACAATTTAAAAATTACGCGAGACATACCCATCGTTGTCAAAAATTTACACTGACCATACCTATCGCTGACGGACGTCTATTTGGCCGTTAAGTCAAGTCACGTGCCGTGCATGTGAGGTATCAAAACCGTAACTTCGTGTAAACTTCAGGTATGATCCGTGTAATTACCATAATAATTTTTTTTTAAGATATTTATATTTATATTTCATTTATTAAAGTGGGTAGATATTCTATATTAAAATTCACATATATATATTTGTTTTTAAAATTATATTTATATTTATATTTATATACCCCTCAATTTATTTAATATAATAAATAATAAAATAAAGTATATTTATATTTATATTTATATTTATATTTATATTTTTATATTTATATATATTTATATTTATATTTATATTTATATTTATATTTATATTTATATTTATATTTATATTTATATTTATATTTATATTTATATTTATATTTATATTTATATTTATATTTATATTTATATTTAATATATACTTATATATATTTAATTATTTATATCGTGTCCTTATATTATATTTATATTAATATATTTATATATCTATATTTATACTTATATTTATATTTATATTTATATTTATATTTATATTTATATTTATATCCATATTATTCCCCAATATATTTATATTTATATTTATATTTATATTTATATTTATATTTATATTTATATATCTATATTTATACTTATATTTATATTTATATTTATATTTATATTTATATTTATATTTATATCCATATTATTCCCCAATATATTTATATTTATATTTATATTTATATTTATATTTATATTTACTAAAATGAAGTTGCACTAATGATTTATTAACCAATAAAAATCTTATATTTATATTTATAAGTTTATTTAATATAATAAATAATAAAATAAAGTATATTTATATTTATATTTATATTTATATTTATATTTTTATATTTATATTTATATCTTCAACTTAAAAACTAAAGTGTAAATAAAACTCTAAATTCTTAATAATTATTATTTTTAGGGTGAATTACAAGGATAATACCTGAAGTATGCACAAAATTACGGTTTTGATACCTCACATGCACGGCACGTGACTTGACTTAACGGTCAAATAGACGACCGTCAGCGATAGGTATGGTCAGTGTAAGTTTTTGACAACGATGGGTATGTTTCGCGTAATTTTTAAATTGTAGGTATGACCAGTGTAGTTTCGAACAAACCTCAGGTATGATATGTGTAATTTACCCTAAATATTGTTATTATATCTCTTCAGTTGCATTATCTTGTTATTAATAACTAATTTTTGAAAAACAATGTAATTTTATAATTGTATCTTTATTGATTAAATATGATTTTATATTTTGATTTAATTTTTTTATAACTTTTTTATTATTAATATAAATAATGATGTGATACTATTAAATTGAGTTCCTAAGTGGTGAAGATCTTAATTAAAAAGTTATAGCTTAATCTTAAGTGGTTTATTCCATTAAGTCAATTAAATATGTTTGTTTCTTGACTTAATAAACAAAAAAATATATATATATGGTGACTTAATCAAACATACATTATGTATCATTCAGTCACTTTTTTCATTCACTCACTTAATAGATAAATAAACAAATACGCCTAGTGTCTTAGACACTAACAAATTGAGTTTTCAGTGTGGTTGGTTACATATAACTTTAAGATAATGATATATGTTTTTTTTTCCGGCGATGATGAGTCTTTCTAACTCAGATCTACATGGTCTTTGTTACTTCTGTTTAAATTCTATAGTTTATTTATTTATAATATTATATCAATTATTTAGCCATTCCACTTTTTTTTTTCTCAAGATTTTAAACAATGAAATACTAATATTACCCATTCTTTAACTATTTAATCAAATTTTATCCTTTTGATAATTACTTTATTTAATATGCAAATTTTTCAAAGATGATGACATGTGAAATAATCAAGGAATAAGATTAAGAAACAAATTTAGTGGAATTACATGCCACCATCTTATAGTTTTAAGAGAATTTTTAGACTAATATTTAAAAAGATATATTTTTTTTCTTAACTTTAAAGGAGATTAATTTTTCGAAATATAAGTCATTATGCACGAATGTACATAATGTAAATGAACTTCGATCATGTATGTAAGTAATATGTTATTTTTTTCAATTCGTGTAATAAATCGACTGAATTCGGTTGCTTCTACATACAATGAACATATGTGTATAGTTTCTTACATTTATTGGACACTAATCTCAAGGGTTTAGCTTAGCAAAAATCAATTGGTAACCGACTTACTATTCAACCGGTAATGTATTACACAATTTGGACAAAGAACAAGTTATGTACATACACAATTAAAATTCGTTCACACTATTAAAATTCGTTCACACCATATTGCATAGTTACTCGTATTTCGGTCGACTAATCACACTTTAAAAACATAGTGTTAATCCAATTTAAAGATTATACGGTGCAAGGAAATAAATTTTAAACGTATGCATAAAAGTTGATTGATCAAAGTAAGTC
>CM067171.1:68592621-68607621 GCA_034093135.1 Erigeron breviscapus | reverse complement strand
TCCTTTAGTTTATTTTTATCTCTATACATTTGAATACCAAAAATTTATGTCCTTTGCAAATGGTCTGCATTATATTATGTAGTTTGTATTTGCTATTTGTGTCGTAATCAACATTTGAGAAGATATAAACTTCATATTTTTATGGAGAAATATAGTAATTTTGTTGTTCTTTGGTCTTATTTAATCTTTGTTGTTTTCTGAAAAGATTTGCAAAAGATATAACATCAATTTCCATTGAAAACAAAACTTTAGACAACCGCACATCGTACGGGTAAAATACCTAGTATAAGAATAAATCTATAAAAAAACTAATCTTTATTTTGTAACTTCATCTATTTTATATTAGCAACATCAACCACATTCTTCCTCATATCCATCGATATACCACCCTCTTCATGCTTATATATATATATATCCATGTCACAAGATATCTTTGTTTACCATCTTTTACACCACCACCCTGGCAACCCGCCAACCGTCATTGGCCAACACACATCAACAAACAATCTTGTAATCTATTGGAAAGAGGCATGAGGTACCTACAACTGTGATAATTGCTTAGTGCCCTCTCAACGCTGCTAGAAAACAACTGTGTACTATGGAAAAACCCTGATAGAGTGGACACTATTTTAAACTATACCCCTTATGGTAAGAGTATACATAAGCTTGGATTATTTTTGTTTAAGTAAACCCTATAAACGACAAACATTATTTCTATAAATGCAACTCATTTTAAGATTGACTGCCTGCAAAGTGACTAAACGAAGGCAGTTTGTTATAAGTTATAGCTTTGATGTCCAATTAACTCGGGAAAAGGTCAAACTGAAAACTGAAGATCTTCTTCAACTTATTATCTGTATTATATATAATTCATATTCTGAGCCTTATGTTGTTGTTTTTTTTTTTTTTTTGACAGTTTATAAAACAGTGTTCAGAAGAAAGTTGTTCAATCATCCACTGCATTTCTTCTAATCAGCCACACCACACTACCAATTAGCTCAGGTATGGTTTATAGGAGGATGGGTTGGGCATTCACCATGTCACTACCAATACCTGTTTACCCTATAACTTCTCTAACTTCTGATGACTTGCTAACTCCTCAAAGTCAGTAATGGCCTGATGCATAGCATGTACGATCATTTTTTTTACCTGCACCACAAATAAAGATCAGATTTCTTGATGTTATTGCATAACGAATAAAAGTTGACGGTTGTATGGGATTAAGTCACCTCTAGTTTGTCTTCTTTGGCTTTGTGATTAAGGGGCAGCTTGCGGAACTCCTCTGTTAGTCGGAGGCATTCTTTTAGGTTTTCTGGAGAAACAAAGTCAACAGCAACTTTGGTGCATGACTACAAGAAAACAAGTACATTAACCCTGGTGAGCATTATGTTATCCGTGAATCATCATGCTTGCATTCAAACTGCTCATATAATTTAAACTCACTAGCAGATGACAGTAGGATCATAAAAATACAAATAGTAAACCGAGACATCTACCAATAAACTAAAACAGGATTAAGATGTTAATGAAACGACACATGGCATAATCCTTGATCGACACATGTCTTTTAATTTATTTATTTTATTAAATTAGCTTTTTTAATTGTATATAGATTCAATTTCCTTATTAGACTTAGAATTAAACTCTAACTCTTGGCTTATAAATACAAAACATATTATAACCTTATATGATTGATCATTAATAAAAGTGTCTCTTTTTCTTTCTCAATTCTTCAACTCATATTACTTATATTATTACTTATAATAAGTTATTAACATAAATACTTCAAAAATTTAAGTTTACGATCCAAAATCATAAGGCTATTTGTCGTCATTCACTATGCTTACAAGTTCCGATTTTGATGTGATTGTAAAATTTTAAGGTAAATCCAAAACTCTAACTAAACATATATTATATTTATCATTACTATTTATTATAATTTAGCTTCGATCATCGGTTTACTTTAACCACAATTTATTTCATACTCACAAATCATGTATGTGGCATATTCGAATTTTTTTATGATACAATCTATATAGCTACCGTACATCGTACGGGTATTAGGACTAGTATCAAATATACAAAGCATTCCCCACTCAACCTTCTCTATATCATTTCTCTACTTCAATTGGCTGTTTGAATCTAATATTGCGTTCCATATTTACCGGATATCGAGAATTTTGTTACATTTCATCCCGTTCAGATTTTTTTTACTAGGGGTTACTTTGTGTTTTATTTTTCCTTTTGGGTTTTATATTCAAAACTTTCATTCAACTTTTTTGTGGCCACAACCTGTACCACTATTCAGATTTTGCCGCATTTTGGATTTTTCATTCGCGTTATATATTAGTTTCTTGCATGCTTTTTTTCTCCCTTTTGGTTTTCAAGGGGTAAATGGGTGTATCCAGAGCGTACACCGCATAGAACTCATGTCCGATAAGTCACCATTCTCACACACGATCAGAAAATATAGTTTCTCCACTTCTTCAGCTAATATTTTAAAACCTTTTATTCTTAACTTTTTTTCTTTTTTGATATTTGGTTTACACATATTAGATATTCACTGCAAAATTCTACTATGGGTTACTTTTCGGTTTTCTCCACACTTTTTTTCCTTTTGGGTCATGCAACCATTTTGTGGCCACGCCCGCGGAATGATTTTTAATTATGCGGTTGAAGATTCAACGAAAATAAATACTCTAACCGTTTCAACAAAACAATTCAGCGAAGCCTGAAATCAATACAGGTTTAATCCCTAACTTCATGAAATTACAAATTTCCTGCCTGACTTTTGTTCCCCGTCCACACCACTAACGACTGTTAAAAATGAATTACAAATTTCGTCCCTGTTTCGAAGCTTTGAAGGGATGTCGAATCTATTGTGGGGAAGCCGGATATTCGTGGTGGTGAAGGCTCTTGGCCGGATTTGGGTTCCACTTGCTCGGTCCATCCATCTTTTGAAGCACCGAAAAGTCTGAGAGGTTGTCGCTGCCTTTTCGAAACGCCAAGGGAATTGATACGCCACAGAAACATTTCCAAGCGTTTCCGTTGGTCGGGAAGCCGAATATTGGTGGTGGTGACAGATCTTGGTCGGATATTATTATATACACATTTACATATACATCACAACGTATCTATCTATACACTCAGTCACCACCACCAATACTCGGCTTCCCCACCACCAGAATCGACATCCCTTTAAAATTTTAATTCATTTTTAACGGTCGTTAGTTATTTGAATCAGAAGTGTTGACAAGACACGAAAGTAAGGGGCGAAATTACGAATTTCATGAAATTTGTAATTTATCCTTAAATATAAAGACTTCTATCGAGGGAAAATAAAAGAATACACATAAAATATTTAATAAAGAATACAAATAAAATACCTATAATTACATAATAGGGTTTAAAGTCTCAGAATAAAAAGAATTATACACAAATATTTATAGTGTAATGAACTACTTCGATGTTCATGGTATGTAATTAACTTTCAAATCTTGGTTATTAGATGCACCCCGGTATATGCGGCAATCATATAAGTTGTCACGTCCAATGTCACGTTGTAGTTTGTAGTTTGCAAGTTTTGATTGATCTAACACACATTTTCAGCTTCCATGACCTTGACTTGTCCGAAATTGTCATCTACTTTTTTCTCCAAAATCGTGAAGTCGTTTTGTTCTTGACGAAGGCTAGCAATACGGTTCATTGTCTAACGTGTTGATTTTTGCTTCTTTGTCAGATTGAGTTGATGATGAAACAAAGGGTCTTGTACTGCCGCCAACTTGCCGATTTTCTCTTCTTCGACGTGGTTCCTCGAAGGTGGTTCCTCGAAGTTTGGAATAACATCATCACTAAGTTTCATTTTGGATGACGTCTAATGGGGCCACCAAATGTGTAAGTGTGACAACCGCCAAAATTTCAGGTTGATTAATTTACTATTACGTGTACTATTTAAATTTTTATTGATCAAACAATATGAACAAACATTTTATGGCATAATAAACTGAACAAATATTTTTTTTTATAAATTATGGATAACTATTGCCAAGAACTCAAATAGTTATTTGAGAGTTGCTTGTAAATAATTTTTTTATACTTATACTATCAATAACTGTATTTATGAATAGTACCGTATCGTATTCATGAATAGTAATCGTATATAGAAATTGTATTTATGAATAGTAATCGTATCTAGAAATTGTATTTATGAATAGTAATCGTATCTAGAAATTGTATTTATGAATAGTGAACGTGAATAGTATCGTGAATAGTGACTGTGAATAATAACGGTAAATAGTAAAAAGTAAATTTTAAATAGTAAAGGTAAAAGTAAATTGTAAATAGTAAAGGTAGAAAGTAAAATTGTAAAAAGGGTAATAAAATAAAATAATATAAAGGCGGGACCCACGTCAAATAATTCTACGTTGAATCTGATTTCCGAATAATTTCAAAAGTAAATAGTGCTGAATAGTAAACATCACTTTCATACTTTATTCTTATAATATAAACGTCCAAAACCCGCTCACAGGGGTTAGTTGAGTAAATATTATTAAAATGAAAGTGGTAGATCTTAATTTTCTGATCTTATAGAAACTTGAATTTTCTCAATAGGAGCCCGTATGCATAATTTAGGATTAATATAATGTATAAATATATACTACTAGTATAAAAGATTCTATCATTAGAAACGTCCAAGAAGTAGTGGGAAACACACTTTTATCTACTTTATAATTTAAAATTTATAAATTATGAATCACGGGTTTAGTTCACTAGATATATAGACAAAAAGAATACTATATATATACATACCCCTTATTCATGATTAACTTTATAATATAATAATAATATAATATAATAATAATATTATATATAAAACGCGTTTACGCGTTAATATATCGAACGTTATTATTAACGCGTTTTCCTTCCCTATAAATAGCACCTTCGTTTAATCATAAAACTCACACCATCATATATTCACTTCTAAATTTCTCTCTGATAATCACACAAGATTAAGTACGTCTAAGTGATCTTTCTTCTACAACACTAAGGTGAGTTTTCATATCCCCCTTTTAAATTCTTTTATATGATTTATTTCGGGGACTGAGATACATGCATAAAACTATTTTATGTTATCTATATGTATAAAACTTTGAAGGACATTTATATATATGTTATATATACTACGTGAGTTTTCATATCCCCCTTTTAAATTCTTTTATATGATTTATTTCGGGGACTGAGATACATGCATAAAACTATTTTATGTTATCGATATGTATAAAACTTTGAAGGACATTTATATATATGTTATATATACTACGTGAGTTTCCATATTCCCCTTTTTAATTCTTTTATATAATTTATTTCGGGGACTGAGATACATGCATAATAATTATTTTATGTTATATATATACGAAACTTTGAAGAACAATTGCAAAACTATATGATATATAATATACTATGTGAGTTTCCATATTCCCCTTTTCAAACTCTTTTATATATAGGGGCTGAGATACATGAAATAAAACTGTTTATTATACTTATATGTATATTTACAAAATTATATATATTATATATATTTTGTAACACCACTTTATTTATTTTACCTTCGGGGTAAAATACAAACTCTTTACTGTTATGATGAACACAAGTATTTTCAGAAATGTATATATGGTTGATTCTAAGTTGCTCTGTTCAATTAAAGACCTCTCTATCATGAACGATTAATTATGGAAACATAAACGTGGGTATATTGAATAGTACTATTGGGGTAGGCACCCCCATCCGTGATTGGTCGCACCAACAGAATACGGATGCATTATATTTGGAAAACTTAGAGTACCCTGAACAAGGTACTCTCCGGAGGCAAACAAACACACACTTGTCTAGTTTCGGTTCATGAGCTTAGAACTTGGTATATACAGTTTCAACTCTTGCATTACATTTGATCCATTGTGTGATTAAATGGTTACTCTAAATCTTGTGGTTCATACTCTATATTTTAATTAAAAACATATGATACTCTTTGCTGATATTGTATCATAACTACTTGACATTGCGGTAAGGCAATGGTCACACTGAACTCTGGCATTTTGTGAAACTATATTTTCTATATGAAAAACTTATGGAACTCACCAACTTTATGTTGACGTATTTTAGCATGTATTCTCAGGTAACTAGACGATACTCTATACATGGGATATTTTTCCGCTGCATACAACATACTGGACCATGGCCTACCCTCAGACTCTAGTAAAGACAAGTCAATTTGCTAAAGTCTCTGTCTACTGTTTAATATTGTTTAATATTAAATAAATGTTTTCAAGAATAATATCTTTCATAAATTGTAATATAATTTGTGAACAATGCTTTTATATAAATGTATTTTAAAACGACAACGTTTTGTGTCGTTCAGTGTGTTGTGAATCCATGTAAGTCATACCCCGTCTAGGGCGGGTGTGACAGTAAGCTTGAAAGTTTTGCCCGCGATTTCATTAAACTCTTTCATAGAATGAGTACATGTCTTTGTCACACGAGCATGACGAGCATTTGTATACTTGGTAACTATACCATTAAACTTTGTGAGATCCACATTCAAAAGACCAAATTTGGAATTCAACCCATCATGTTTTTGGTATTTTTCTTTTACCCAATTTTCATGAAAAGCGGTAATTTATTTTAACAAACCTACCGTATCTTAGAGCTAGCCCTAACACACCGTCACCCTTCACGAGAGCCTTTCTTCATCGATGTTCTTTGGAATTCCCTTCTTTTGTCTTCCCTCCCATTTTCTACCCATCCCTTTTACTAAACCCTTGATTACAATGTATGTGCAGACGAAGACTAAGACTACGATGAAAGAACGGTCAAAGAAAAACCACTCGAAAGACGCCTTATTGATGTGAAGCTTGAGATCCAAGAGAAGTTTGATATAGCTTTAGGCATTAGTGTTTTGTGAAGATGAGTTTATTAAGTATTGGTTGAAAAAAGTCAGAGAACAATAACCGAGTTGAAGAAGAAATCCGCTTGCATTAGATGTGGAAAGTCATGTTGGTATGGTAAGTAGTTTGGAAAACATGTTCACATGTAAAAACCATGTCTTTACATATAAATGTGTAATTGAGTCACTTTTACATGTGAAAAAACGTGCCTTCACATGTAATAACTATTTCTTTACATATTGTGATCACACTTTCTCAGGTTTGACACTGTCTATTTTCACATGTGAATAAATATACTTGATTCATTTTCACATTTAAATAAAGTTCGGATTTATAGAACAAATTACCTTTTCCCCATACAAAAGTTGTTAAACTTAAGCTAACTCAATGAATTAAACATTTTTTTTACAAAGCCTATTAAGTCAAAATCAAAAAGGCGCCAAGTTGCCAAATAATAATCATGTTTCATCAATTTTGAATGGATCTTGTGCCATTTTACTATGGGGTTGTTTGATTCCCGGAATATATGAGAATTTTGTGGGATAGAATTTGAATTTTCTTCCTTATCATGTTGAATTAGGAAATTCTAAATTCAACGTACCAAATTCCCAAACTTCATGGAACCAAACGGCCCCTAAGAGCTTCATTTGCCACAACTTTTCTTCATTTGAAGCTGTCTTTTAAGAATATGATTTAATTTACATTAAACATATTAGAGACTTTCAATTAATTTTGAGCTTCGCATCGCAAACACAAAATTATCATTTGTGATTCTTTGGTTATAGTTAAGGTGTTTATTATGTGTTTCCAATACTTAAATAATTCATCACCATTGTGTAGATGTACTTGTACTCCCTCAATGATCATATTTTCATTTGGTATTCCTGGAAATATTCTCAATATTAATTTTTCACATATTAGGCAATTGTACATAAAAAAATCACAAATAAACAATATGGTCGGTTTCCATGTCATCACTTTGATTGAGGAAACAAGACCATGCCAAATCACATAGGATATTTTTGAGGTTTTAACATAAGGTTGTAAGTATCCCTTTTCGGTATCGTCTCGGTCGACCACCGATAAGCGATATATCTGGGATATATCGGGGATATATCGGGAATATATCATCTCGGTCGACTACCGATAAGCGATATATCGGGGATATATCGGCCGAGATAGCCGAGACAACCTTGCCAACCAACATTGCATTGGTTGGTGTTATATTTACCATATACGTTTCTAGAACATTAAAGAAACTTATAAAAATTTCAAGATGTCATTTATGCAAGGGACACGTGTGCACATTTCACTTTCAAACCTTTTTAAGTAAACATGTTGGGTGGCAAGAAAAAGGTTCCCTCACAAACTGCTACGAGATACCTCAATTAGTAAATTTGATTTGAAAAGGCCCGACCTTCCTGGGTTATTCTACATATATGCTATAATCGAAATATGATTTCTTTTATTATACAAAAGTTAATAATAAGTAAGATTATGTATATTAGGTGTTATGGCCAATGCAGGTATGACTAAGCGGAGCTTATAGTATGATAAGGGTGTAATGTTGAAGTAACTGCCTTCCTACAACATCTCTACCCATAGCATAGTGAGAATACAAATCATCAAAATCCTATGGGACAAAGTTCATTTGTTGAGTTGTCATGCTTACATTTGTTTAGATTTTATATTACAATTTTAAAATTTAAATATTTTTGTAGTGTGTTATTATTTGAATTTAAATTCAAAATTTAAATGTTACATATAGTTTTTGTATTACAAAATATATGTCACTGTGTATATCAAGAGATAATTCACTATAATTTCTAAGCTCTTTTCGATTAAATAATTTTGCATTGAACATAACTTGCATATGCAAAAAAATAAAATCAATGGAGGGATTAGGTGGATATGGTTCTAATTGTTACTTCCGACAACGATAATACTTGATTCCGTCAAAAAAAAGGAATACTTAACTTTACCTTCCGTTTATTATATTAGAGTTTTATTCATTTAAAGTTTCTTCTGTTAAGTTCTCATATGTTTATTTACCAAAACTTAAAAATCAGGAAATATTTATTCTTACATGGCCAGCAATTTTTACATTATTAATGTTAGTTCAAGTGTTTACCAATAACTGTTTTATTCTTTATGCTGTTTTAGTTATAAACAATATCAAAGTTTCTCATAACTAACGGGCATAATGATACAATTGTTACGAAATCGTACATCGTATGGTTCTAACTTAATATGCTCTAAGTTTGTAGGAAAAAAAGACAATCTGAGTTAGAATATAATGATTTTGAAACCGTTGAAAGACTATCAATATATTTGCGACTCGTGCAATAATAGCATCTACTCGGGTATTCACTCAAGCCCATAGTCAATGAACATAAAAATACCGCTTTCAATGGCCAATAACAAACTCCCTGACCCTCGGAGACAAAGACTTGGAAAAGTTTCTGGGCATGTGAAGAATTTTAAAAAGGAATGGATGCAGATCAAAATATTAATGAAAGCACAGGTGACTATCATGTTACCAGCTACAATGGGGTTAAAGCGTTTCTACCTTAATTTCTTAAGAGCAAAATACGTATATCAAAAAGAATAAAGAAAAAAGATGCACTACTAAGAAACAAGCTATGGGGATTGCTAAAACCATGTGGTAGCTTAGTTGTGGATTTCATAGTCTTGGATACCTCTAAGTAGATAAGAAAAAAAGCAGACAGATAATGTCATGAACAATGAAAAAAAGAAGATTTTGCAAACACAAAAGTAATGTATCACTAACAAGAAGTTATAAGGATTTAAAAAACAAGGGCAGCAAAGGTTCACAAGCCTAACAGGATTGCAGAGCCACATGATAGCTGAATTGTGCATTCGAAGGGATCAAAATATCTTAAATGGACCATGACCAAGAAATCAAGATCTAATACCCTACAAATACTAATGTAAATATAACCAATATTCAGCTATTTTAAGGCTTAAACTAGAGAGTTAACACAAGCTCAAAAGCTTGGGCATATATTGATGGATGCGGATACTAGCAACGGATATGCTCGACCAATCACCATATAAAGCACTCGGTTGGTGCCATATAAGGAAAGAAGATGAATCTAGAAGATCTTAGCATCAACTCATGTTACCACACATCTAGAATTTCATGTGTGGACATTCACTTTATATGGATTTTCATGGATTTTTTATGCCATAAAGCATTCACTTTCAGCATGAGCAATGATCTTACATGTGTGTGTGTGTGTGTGTGTGTGAGAGAGAGAGAGGGAGAGAGAGAGAGGGGGGGGGGGGATTACATAAAACTAAAAAAAAGGAACTTACTTTAAGATTTCGCACTTGGTGTGGACATCCAGCAGGAATAAAAACAGCTTCTCCCAGGCATTGTTCAAATGTCCATGGTTCCACACCTAAATATTCAAAAAGATCTCAATAATTTCGGTTATAATTATATATGACAAATCCAGAATTGGGAATACTAACCATATTCCTCTTTTAGCCTCCTTTTATGTTCCAACGTCAAGTAAAAGGTTTGATCATGAATTGGGTGGTAAACCTAGGAAAAATTCACCCTTGAAAGGTTATGCCAAAATTTAGAAAGTGATAGCATATAGGACATATGTTGGTTGTCAACAATTCAAGATATAACAATAGATGAATTGAGTGCACCAAAAAATTGTAAATATACATATACCTGATCGATAGGACAGCAATATGTATGTCGAAACTCTTTGGAGTGCTTCAATAGATATTCTTGTAGCTTTGGTACATCTTCTCTTCTGAAAATGTCCCAAAGGGCACTACCTGTTCCATCAGTGTCTTGTGTAGGAAAACTATTAACTTTTTCTGGTGAAACTCCTCCACTCGGTTCATCTTTCTGTACCGAAGATCCATCTACCCATCCAGTGATTACTCCATTCTTTTCTCTTTCATCCTGAACCCTATGTCTTCTCTTCAACTCTCTAATTGCTAACTTCTGATTATCACTCACTGATACATCAGCAGTGTGTGTCAATATATTCACCTGCACCAGTACATACATCAAACATTATGCATGATGAAGGTGACTTTTACTATGTCTATTTAGGGATAGTAATCTTGATCCATTTACCTATGAGTAGATCATTTCGGGTTTTGTTATATTTCAAGCAAGTCAAACTTAAAAAATGGTGGCTTGAACAGGTTGAAAGTCACGCATAATGTATTGAATATCCTAGATCATCTTCTTATTTTTTTCAAGATATAGATAACTGTTGCAATAAGATTGTTTTTCTAATCATAAGTAATGAATTATTCACATATACAAAAAATGGACAAAAGATGTTGGTACTAAACCTGCCCAACCCGTTATGAGCATATTAATAAACGGCCAGTTCAATCCATTACCTAACCTGCTCGTCTTGTTACCTCTATTATTTAGAAATGAAAAGAAAACAGTAAAACATACGGCATCTGACATGTCACAATGAAGCTTAGTTACAGAGTCCCCTCTTCCAAGTTCCTCGGCCAGTCCATATGCAATATATGTTTTCGGACCCAGATCAGGTTTTAGGACACCTGGCGGTAACTTGACAGCAAGATTGAGAAAACCTGCTCTTGGATCAGTATACACTTGGAAAGGCAATGCACTGATAAACTCATCACAATGGCGCGGTAAAAGGTCTTCAAACTTATCAGATGGTGGCCAATCCTTCAGCTTTAGCATCTCTGGCCAGGAATTCACGTATTGCCTTCCTTCCGTGTATCCTTTAAAAAATTTCCGAGTGCTGATTTCAACCTACAATACATAGATGAGATGAAGTTCAAAACGGCAAAAACTAAACATTGTAAATGAAGTCGTTTTTCGGACATTAATATCCGAATAAAATACCACTTCATATGAAAAAAAGGAATCATTTGAGGTAGCAACTTCAACCCATTTACTTATGAAGAGGTCATTTTATTATCTCAAATGGGTTGAATATGTCGAATCAAAATATTTAGCTTAATGGGAACGGGTCAGACTGGTTGAAACTTTCCAAGGTGTGTTTTATGCGTACAAACATTCTTAATCATTTTATTTAAAAAAAATACATACATTAGCATTGCAATAATATTGTTCATGTGATCATAATTAACGCATTAACAAAGGGCTTTTGCCCAATATTGTGGCAGTTTTTGGGGGTTCAAGTATCATTTTGACGCGTGTAAATAACAGATGCTTATGGGTATATGTCTTTCCTTAAAAAACAATCATAATCAACGGATTAAGTTTTCATTCAATAATACTAAAAAGACATTAAAGGATTTGCGGGTCAACACAACCTAGCCTGATCTGTTTCAAATTTACTAAAATATGACATGTTTCAACCCAGACCACTAAAATATTTTCAACCCTAGACCCGTCTTCACCCGTTACCCAACCTGCCCAACATACCCATCACGCCCATCTTGTCGCCTATAAAAAATGGAACTACACTAGCTAAATACTTAATTACGTCAGTCACTCTCCAATAAACATAAGAGTAAAGCCATAATTACCTCACAACCAGCCAAACAATCTATTGCCTTCACTTGTGACATCTTCGAACTCACGATTGAATCCACATGTTCGCACAATGCACGCCACATAACCATGGGCTCCCAGCTTAAACCAGATGTCTGCTCTAGAACCTCTTTAACAATTATTGGTTCACCTTTAGCCCAATGGTGACGGAAGCGATTAAGCTCCTTGGCAGTGAGGATATCTGTTGAAGCAGGAGAGTATAAGTAGTTATCATCTGAATCTTCTCTGCTGGCTGCTTTAAGATTCATCTTGCCACCGGTTGTAAAAGAACTTCTCATGTCGCTTGGTTGATCAATATTGATCGCATTCAATATATTCTCTGCTTTTTCCTCCAACTTTGAAATCCAACCCTCTTGCAAGATACGCTTGAGCTCCAATGTTTGAAGATCACCGCATCCACCCATTTCTTGTGGAGCACAAAACAAGCTCCCATCATCTTCAGCTACCCATTTAATTGCAATACGAGAGTGGCTAGTTGGACTACTTAGAGGAAAAGAATCTTGTAAGGGGTCACCCCCATGAATATAATCAAAACCTCTGTCAAAGTACCCAAATTCAACTTTTTTTAGACCGTGAAGACCATTCTTCCGTATCTCACGACAGCAACTAAGACATAGCTCATATGAGCATTTTGGACAACTTCGATGAAGATCAATGATCGATGTTGAACAATGGTTGCTGTTCCATGAAAACAACAGGCACATAAATAAAGTAGTTGAAGATTTAGTCATTAATTCTATAGAGAGATTTTTATAGAATTACCAATAGACACGTTCCTCATTGAGACAGCTAGTCTGGCCTATTAAAACTGATGACTCTGATACCCCTGTGGGATAGAAAGGAAATCTTCATTTGACTAGAAACTAAGTGACGTAAAAAAACAAACTTAGACAAGATTTGCTTTCAAATGGGTACCTTGCACATGTGCTTCTACTAAGACCTCCTCAATTTGTTCTTCACGAATTTGCTTCAGATATGGAAGGAGAGAGTTTATTAGATAGTGAAGATGCTGCAACTTCTCAGCATCAGGGATGTCTATGCTTGGCGTCTGTATTTGAAAGGTGCCGAAATAAGAGGGTTAGAACATGACCTTATATGACATGTTGCTATATGAAGAACACAGAGCAAACCTTGAAAGTTGAGTGTAAACACAGATTGCAATTGCAGTTTTCACGGCAATAGGGGCATGACTCTGCAACTTCTTCTTCTGACATCTCAGGATACCTGTAAAGTAATAGAATTAATGGATGAGGAAATAACTATCCTGTCACAATAGGACCAAGAAAGTGGAATAGTAATGATTAAGCCCTTTAAAAAGGGGGATGCCAGTAGAGAAATTACCATTGCTTGATGCACTGGATACAATATACTATTTCGTTACATTTGGTGCAGGGAACAACGGTGTATCTATCATTTCTCTTACATTGATGACACTTTAAAGTCTCCTTCCCATTTTTCTGATCCTGGTGGGTTATAATGGTGAATAGACTAGTGATGTATGCAAGGAAAAAGCTACCAAATGAATAGAAAGAGAATCTGTACCTTTATATTATTAAGAATACTTGTAGTGCCATTTGATGAAGCAGTACTACAATCTACTGTGTTTTTTTTTATTCTCTTCATGTTCGTATCATTTGAACTACTGCTTCTACTAGGATTAGATTTCGAAAAAGATGTTTGTTTTAGCCCTGCTATGATGTCAACATCATTCTCCACTTTCAGGTCTTTTAAAATGCCTTTTGTCTCGATTTTGTTTAAATCACGATGCTCCATCGATGTCAAAATTACATCTCTCACTTCATAATCATCATCATCATTGTCATCATCTTCTTCATCTTCATTAGAATACTCGATTTCTTCTTCAGCCTCAAAATCTGCCCATTCAACAAAACCATCCACAATAACTTTGTTTCCACTAGAAGCAGTACGGCGACTTCTCAATACTCGTTCATCAGGGAGTCTACTGTTATCATCACTTTGTTCGTTCTGCTTGCAGTCCATCAGTTCCTCTTCCACTTTGTTTTCTCTGGAACTGATAGATCTTTCAAATCGCCTTCGGTTTGCTATTTCTTTCTTGTTTAAGTTTGCTTTCTTCTTCTTAAAGTTCAGTTTCTCATTTGAAGCGCTATAACCTTTAGCCTGCATTCCTCTGTACTTTGAACCTAATGCTCTTTGAGACGATCTACTTGGTGTAAAGTCCTTATCGTCATCTTCACTTATTGATCTTTGAGACGATTTATATGGTGTGAAGTCCTCATCGTCGTCGTCGTCTTCCTCAGAATCCTCTTCAGAATCAGTAGCATCCTTTTCAATATTCTCAAATGTTTTCTTGCTTACGGAGCATTTTGATTTCCCATGCAAGCCGTTTATTTCACGATTTCTCCCTGTCTTGATTACCTTTTTTGTTTTTGGAGTCAATGAGCCCTTCCTGTTCGTTCATGTGCTTCGTATTCAGAATCATCAGAAGAACTGCTTTCAGAGGAGCTGCTACAACTTGGT
>CM067171.1:68492621-68587621 GCA_034093135.1 Erigeron breviscapus | reverse complement strand
TAAACCCACTCCTGATTCGGACGAGGAAGGGTTCTTTTTGGACGAGTTTTTCAATTTAGAAGTAAAGCAAGAGGAAATGGGGGACGAACAACCAAGGGATCCGAATGACACTTGCTATGGCGAGAGGGTCCGAACTATCCCAACAGGACGTGGTTCCGCCATTAGACCTCCAACCATTGATCACACTTTCGCTTTGAAAGGAAACCATCTAAAAAGCATAGAAGAGCATCAATTTGATGGTAAACGAAAATGGGATCCTTACCAACACTTGGATAGGTTCGAAAAGTTGGCTCGGCTATATCAATATGGGCAAAACCAAATGAATGCCGTGAAACTTGAAACATTTCCCATGTCAATCACCGGAGAAGCACTTGATTGGTTCAATGATCTTCCAGAAAATTCTATTACTACTTGGAACCAACTCAAGGAGGTTTTCATTGGTGAGTTTTATTCACTTAGAACTCAAAGAAGGTTGGAGAACATGATTAGATCTTTTGAACAAGATAATGGAGAAGATGTTGTTGATGCTTGGGTTCGTTTCAAGGAAATGTTGAGAAATTGTCCATGGGGGGGGGGGGGGGGGGGGGGGGGGGGGGGGGGGGGGGGGGGGGGGGGGGGGGGGGGAGGTCACGATTTGACTAGGGAGAAATATGTGGAGCTTTTCTTTGATGGGTTAGATAAGAAGTCCAAACGCGAATTGGGATATGCTTTTGGGGGTAGTTTCAATAACATTACACCCAATGAAGGTTATCAAATCTTAGAAGACATGGCGAAGGATAGCTCAACTTTGGATGATGAAAGGTTTTTGAAGAATGAGAAAAAGATGAAGAGAGGTACTAACCAATGGAGAGTTGCTAAGGTTGAAGCTAGCAATGACCCAGGGGTTATTGGAGAGATTAGGGCGCTATCTGAGCGCATGGAAAAGGGGTTTGCTACTCAAGAGAATAGGTTTGGAGCAATTGAGAAGGATGTTAAGGTAGTAGCCGATGGGTGTGATCATTGTGGTGATATGCACTATTCTGATGAGTGTCCAAATCGGGCACCCGAAGATGTGAGTTATGTTCAAATCAGCCCCAAGGGAATTTCTACCGCAACACCGGTTTCCAGAACCGGCCTTCAGGTAATACTTCTTATAACTCTCCTTTTTAATCTAATAATTCTCGTTTTTCAGGTAATAGGTGGCAAAGAGATAATTATCAGAATCAGCCACAACAGCAGACTCAGCAAGGACAAGGATCAGGCTCTTCTTCTTCTTCTAATGCCGATCCTAATGCCGAGTTGAGAGAGATGATGAAGCAGTTGGCTAGCAATCAGGTTGAAACAAATACTAGCATTCAAATGATCAGGGAAGACACTAAGACCTTGAGTGAGAGGTTGGATCAGTTAAGTGGAAGGTGGAGATCAACATGAAAAACCAAGGAGTTAATTTCAAGGATCTCGAAAGTAGGATGGCCGCTCTTGCTAGGCCCATGGGGACTCTTCCTAGCAACACACAGCAGAATCCTAGACCTCAGTTTAGTCAGGGACAGAATCAAGGACAGAATCAGGGACAGAAATACACTCCACCTCCAGTCCGAAATGAGCAAGCCAAAGCCATCACCACTCGTACTGGTAGGTCTTATGACTCACCTCCTATGCCTAATGTTGTTGTTTCAGATGTGCAGGATAAAGGGAGTGATGATGACGAGGTTGATGAAGAGATTGAAATGGAGGAAGATTCAACCGTGAAGACTCCGGTGACTCCACCAAAACCGGATGTGGTTCCAGAGGTTAAACCATACAAGCCAAAGATACCATTTCCATAGAGGTTCAAAAAGGCAAAGCTGAAGGAGCAATATAACAAGTTTGTGGAGATGATAACAAATGTTCACATTAATGTGCCTTTAGTTGATCTTATTTAGGGGATGCCCCATTATGCCAAGTTCATTAAGGAGCTTGTGACTGACAAAGGAAAGATGGATGAGGTGAAAGCTACTTATCTTAATGCCGAGTGTTCTGCTATCTTGCAGAACCGCATCCCCCCTAAGCTTGAAGATCCAGGGAGTTTCCTTATTACTTGTTCTATTCGTACTCTTACTTGTAAGGCGCTTGCTGATTTAGGTGCTAGCATTAATTTGATGCCTTACTCGGTTTGGAGTAAGTTAGCTCTAGGAGTTTTGAGACCTACCCGCATGAGATATTAGATTAGCTGACCATTCTTTTCAGTATCCCATTGGGATTGCTGAAAACATGACTGTCCGGGTAGGCCATATTGTGTTTCTAGTTGACTTTGTTATCCTCGAGATGGAGGAAGATACGAAGGTACCCCTTATTCTTGGACGACCATTCCTTAATACCGCGGATGCTATCATCCGTGTGAAGGATAAGGAAATTTCTTTGGGTGTGGGTACGGATAGAATTGTGATTAATGTTGAAAAGTCCATCAAGCATTCATATTCTAATGATGAGTCTTGTTTCAGGATTGACGTTATTGATGATGCTTTAGACCGAGAGTTTCAGGAACTAATGGAGGCCGACACTGGAGATGAGGAGATTGCTAATTTAGGATCGGGAGATATATCTGACGATGATTTGTTTGCAGAGGTTATGGCGCTTAGCTTGGATGAGACACCTCCCTAGGATGAGAGTTTTGAGGAGGTTGTTGCTGATGGAAGTTCGAGGGTACGAATTCTGTTGATGTACCACCCACTGATTTGGAGCTTAAGCCATTACCTTCCCATTTGGAGTATGCTTATTTGTCAGGTGAATCTTCTTTACCCGTGGTTATCTCGTCCTCACTCTCGAGTGACGAGAAGGATTGTCTTTTGTCTGTGCTTCGAGCCCATAAGCGGGCTTTTGCTTGGAAGACCACCGATATTCCAGGTATTAGTCCTAACTTTTGCCAGCATAAAATAGATTTTGTTGATGATGTTAAGCCCGTTGTCCAGAGACAAAGGAGGCTTAATCCGAACATGAAAGAAGTTGTTAAGAAAGAGGTCATTAAGTTGTTGGATGCTGGGATCATTTTTCCTATTGCTGATAGTCTTTGGGTTAGTCCTGTTCATTGTGTGCCCAAAAAAGGAGGCATGACAGTTATTAAGAATGAGAATAAGGAACTCTTGGCCACTAGGACTATAACGGGTTAGCGGGTTTGTATTGATTACCGAAAGCTTAATGATGCCACCCGTAAGGATCACTTTCCCCTTCCCTTCATTGATCAGATGTTAGAAAGACTTGCAGGTAATGAATATTTTTGTTTCTTAGATGGGTTTTCCGGGTACTTCCAAATACCCATTGATCCCAAGGACCAAGAAAACCACCTTCACATGCCCATTTGGTACTTTTGCTTATCGGCGAATGCCGTTTGGGTTGTGTAATGCCCCAGGCACCTTTCAAAGGTGCATGATAGCTATTTTCCAGGACATGCTTGAAACCTCCATGGAGGTTTTCATGGATGATTTCTCGGTTTTTGGGGACTCTTTTCATACTTGCGTGCATAATTTGGAAAGGATGTTAGAACGGTGTGAGAGGGCACACCTTGTTTTGAATTGGGAAAAGTGCCATTTTATGGTGACCGAGGGAATTGTGTTAGGGCATAAAGTGTCTAAGGCCAGGATTGAAGTTGATAGGGCTAAGATAGATGTTATAGCCAAGTTACCCCCGCCTTCCAATGTGAAAGGGGTAAGAAGTTTTCTTGGACATGCCGGTTTTTACCTCCGTTTTATTAAGGATTTTTCTAAGATTACTCGTCCTATGACCCACTTGTTGGAGAAGGACGTCCCTTTTGTGTTTAATGATGCTTGTTTGAGTGCATTTCAGGTTTTAAAGGAAAAGTTGACTAATTCTCCTATCATGGTTGGTCCGGATTGGGAATTGCCATTTGAGTTGATGTGTGATGCAAGTGATTATGCTGTAGGAGCTGTGCTTGGGCAAAGGGTTGATAAGCATTTCAAGCCCATTTACTTTGCTAGTAAAACTTTGAACCCCGCCCAGCAAAATTACACCACCACAGAAAAGGAGTTGCTTGCAGTGGTCTTCGCATTTGATAAGTTTAGATCATATCTTGTTTTGAGTAAGACCATAGTTTTCACTGACCATTCAGCCCTTAAGTACTTGTTCTCAAAACAAGATGCTAAACCTAGGCTTATCCGATGGATTTTGTTGTTACAAGAGTTTGATATAGAGGTTAAGGATAAGAAAGGTGCTGAAAACTTGGCGGCCGACCATTTGAGTCGTTTGGAAGATCCTCACCGGGAGAAACTTCGAGATGGGGAGATTAATGATCACTTCCCCGATGAGTCTTTAATGTTTATTTCTAACTCTGATGATGCTCCTTGGTTTGCAGATATTGCTAATTATTTGGTTGCAGGTGAGATACCGAATGATTTCACGTCTCAGCAAAAGAAGAAGCTCATATCGGATGCTAAGCACTATTTTTGGGATAGTCCATACTTGTTTCGTGTTTGTTCAGATGGTATGGTAAGGAGATGTGTAGCTGGAGCTGAGACGAGGGAGATTCTTGATGCTTGTCACTATGGTCCAACTGGAGGTCATTACGGTCTTTCAGTTACTGGTAAGAAAGTTTTTGATGCAGGTTTCTATTGGCCTACAATTTTCAAGGAGGCCCAGACTTTGGTAGAGACTTGTGACATTTGTCAAAGACAAGGGAGCATTACTAAGCGGGATGATATGCCTCAACAAAGCATTCAGGTATGCGAGGTATTTGATATTTGGGGTATAGACTTCATGGGACCATTCCCACCGTCTAATAAGTTTCAATATATTCTTGTCGCCGTTGACTACGTGTCTAAATGGGCCGAAGCCAAGGCTTTGCCCACGAATGATGCGAGGGTAGTCATTGATTTCTTGAAACAATTATTCTGTCGATTTGGTTGCCCTAGAGCTTTGATTAGTGACCGAGGAACCCATTTTGCAAATCATCAATTAGCTAAGGTCATGAAGAGGTATGGTGTTGTGCATTATTTTTCTACTTCTTATCATCCACAAACTAATGGACAAGTAGAAAACACCAATAGGGCTTTGAAAAGGATTTTAGAGAAAACTGTTGGAGATAACCCCAAGGTTTGGTCGAAGAAGTTGGATGACGCCTTGTGGGCGTTTAGGACGGCTTTTAAGACGCCGATTGGCACCACGCCATACCGGTTGCTCTATGGCAAAACTTGCCATCTTCCTATTGAGATAGAGCATAAAGCGTATTGGGCGTTGAGGAATCTGAATTTGGATTTGATGGAAGCACGTGAACTTAGAATGTTACAACTACATGAGCTTGATGAGCTTAGGTTAGGTGCTTATGAGAATTCGAGGCTTTATAAGGAAAGGACCAAGATTGCATGTGAAAGGACTAGACTCGATTAAACCAAAAGTAAAATATTTTTATTTTTTTTTTTACAGCATGTACCCACTGCGCCGCAGTGGGTATGACACCCTCCCACTGCGCCGCAGTGGAAACTGGCTGGCATACGGGACAAAAGTCTCCCACTGCGCCGCAGTGGGGTTAAGACCCTCCCACTGCGCCGCAGTGGGATCTCACTGGCCTCAGACCTGCTCAAAAATTCAGCAACTCTAAATATATTTGACACATAAAATGAACTCCAACTCTTGCAGTATCATGACCAACATTTCAAACACATTTTAATAATTCTTACTGATATAAAGACACATTTTAAAACATAATTGCAACTCTTTCTTGATCAAATCTCATACACACCATCAATGGGTCGTTTACCCATCTTAACACCATTTTCGCCCAAATTGCAACTTTACAAGTTTTCCAAAAGCTTTACACTTGACATAAACAGAATTTTAACCCAAATATGACTTTCAAACCCAAAATGTACCAAGAGCCATATGAGGTGGGGATTCTAAGCTTCAGATCCAAAAGATTGTCATTCTTCCAAGAATGACCTAAATACCTTCAAGTCCTTCAAAATCTTTTCGTCTAACACATCAACTTCAAATAAATCACTAGTTCCTTCTTCCGGAACTTCCTATAAAAAGGTAAACAACTAAAATATAAGCAAAGGCTTAGTGAATATACTTGCATACATTTATGAATACGAAGGAGAGCAAAGTACAAGGACTTTTACATGTAACCTATGACACCGTCATGCCACATTTACATGCTCACCTTGCACACTAAACAACATATATGGATCCATATAAGCTAAACAATCATGACTATCGGGGTTCTTAGGCCCCGGAGGTTCTTAGGCCTCATTTCATGTCAACTATAGGGGTTCTTAGGCCCCGGAGGTTCTTAGGCCTCATCAATACTATGCCCCACATGGGCTCAACGCCAAATCAATTACCATGCTCGGAATATCCACGTCTCATGGTAATTGACCCAACGTATACATAAAGGTATGCAAATATACTCACCTCCTCCGCAACTTGAACAATAAAGCTAACACGATAAAGCACAACAAGCTTCAACCTATGATCATCACATAACACGTATAAGCTTACATTCACACTTGACTAGCTCAACCTAGTCTACTCAATCACTAGCATTTCTAAACCCAAAACCCAACCCATTTGTCATTGAGTTACTTTCATCTATAACAACAACATTAGGTAGTTCATCCTACCATTTTCATCCACATTTCAAAACTATCAAAATTTCAACTTTTCACAATAACTAAAATTTTCACATGAACTTAACCATTTCATAATCAAACTCATTCATACAACTCAATGACAACTAGGTTAACTAAGGAATTGGGGAAACATACTCATAATTCAATTTCTAGCAAAACCCCCAAATTTGGTTCATCCATGAACCCTAATTTTGAAAGAAGGATAAAAACTAAATTAGGGGAATTCAATACCTCAACAACAACAATCTAATGCAAGACTTTTAATTTGAGAATCCTTCTTTCTCCCTTTCTCTTGAAAAAACCGGCCACCACCACCCCAATTACAAACCCTAACTTTAATTTCTTGAATGAAGATTACTTGGTGGTGATTGTTATTATTATTATGATTTCTATTCTTGAACTTGAGAGGGTTACTCTTTGTTTTTGAAGAAATGTGTGAAGGAATGCATGAAAGAAAATGGTGAAGAGGAGAAATAGAGTGGAAGCATGACTCATAAGGCAAAAGAGTTGGCTGGCACATCCTAAAGATGCCACGACCCATCTCTTCCAAAAGTGGGTATTTTACCCGCTATCCGCTAAAGTTCCAACTAAATTAACCCCAAAACTAAAATAAAATACTAGGAAATTAATTTAATGTCAAAACTATGAAAAGGGGTTAATTTCTTGTACCTTAAAATCTTTGGGGTGTTACAACTCTCCCCCACTTGGAACGGATCACGGCCTCGTGATCCAAGCCATATGCAAAGACGGATAGTAAACTAGCACATCATGCTCGGATTCCCACGTACAATCGGACATCTTACCGTGCTTCCACAAAATCTTATAAGTTCTCACCGTCTTATTTTGCACTCTTCTAAGCTCTTCTTCAACTATGGAAATCGGCTCTTCGATATAACTCAATTTATTATCAACCTCAATCTCATTCAATGGCACATAAGAAGACTCGTCGGCAAGGCATTTTCTAAGATGTGACACGTGAAAAGTAGGGTGAATTCCCGATAACTCTTCTGGTAGTTCCAAACGGTAAGCAACCTTGCCAACCTTAGCCAAAATTTTAAACGGGCCAATGAAACGAGGACTTAACTTTCCACGCTTCCGAAAGCGTAGAACACCTTTCCATGGGGAGACTTTCAACAAGACACGGTCACCTTCATAGAATTCAATCGGCCTCCTTCTTTTATCCGCATAAGACTTTTGTCGATCTTGAGCCGCTTTTAGTCTTTCCTTGATCACATCGATCTTCTCAATGGTTTTCAATACCACTTCCGTGCCTCCTATTTCGCGTTGGCCTACTTCCCCCCAACAAATTGGAGATCTACATTTTCTACCATATAGCATTTCATAAGGTGGCATTTGGATACTAGAATGATAGCTATTGTTGTAGGAGAACTCTACCAATGGTAAGTGAAGATCCCAAGTGCCCCCAAAATCGATAATACATGCTCGTAGCATGTCTTCAAGCGTTTGAATGGTTCTCTCACTTTGACCATCCGTTTGAGGATGATACGCGGTGCTAAACTTGAGCTTGGTGCCCATATCATCTTGGAATTTTCGCCAAAAATGAGAAGTAAAACGAGTGTCTCTATCCGAGACTATGGAGACGGGCACACCATGTCTTGCTACAACTTCCTTTACATAGACCTTTGCCAATACCTCGGATGAAGATGCTTCACGAATGGGAAGAAATAAGGCACTTTTAGTCAATCTATCCACTATTACCCAAATTGTATCAAATTGATTTCTAGGCGTTTTGGGCAACTTGGTGACAAAATCCATAGTAATATCTTCCCACTTCCATTTGGGAATCTCTAACGGTTGCATCATACCATAGGGCTTTTGATGTTCCGCCTTCACTTGTGCACACGTCAAACACTTTTCAACATATTTCACCACATCACGCTTCATTCCGGGCCACCAATAATCTACTTTCAAGCCATGGTACATCTTTGTAGCACCGGGGTGGATGGAGTACTTGGATTTGTGAGCCTCATCAAGAAGAACTTGTTTCAACTCACAAGAAAATGGGATCCAAATCCTCCCAAAACGTACGGTAAGGTCACGAGAATCCTTAGTGAAATATTGTATTTGACCTTGAATTCTTTCTTTCTTAGGATCTCGTTGCAAGGCTCTCTCTTGAGCTTCTCTAATTTGATCAAAGAAGTCATTGGTGATCAAAACCCAAAGGGGTGAAACGACTAAGGCATGATGAGAACTCTTCCGACTCAAGGCGTCCGCTACCACATTAGCCTTCCCGGGATGATACAAAATCTCGCAATCATAATCTTTCAAAAGATCTAGCCATCTTCGTTGGCGATTGTTGAGATCTCTTTGCTCAAAGAAGTACTTGAGGCTTTTATGATCGGAATAAATGATGAACTTGACTCCATAAAGGTAATGGCGCCAAATTTTTAAAGCAAAAACCACCGCCGCTAACTCCAAATCATGAGTAGGGTACCGTTTTTCATGCTCTTTCAATTGCCTTGAAGCGTAGGCAATGACTTTACCTCGTTGCATAAGAACACAACCTAGGCCATTAGATGATGCATCACAATACACCACCATATCTTCAAGTCCATCCGGTAATACAAGAACCGGTGCTTGACTTAGCCTTTCTCGGAGTTGTTGAAAAGCCATCTCTTGCTCGCTTTTCCAATCAAACTTGATATTCTTTCGAGTCAACTTGGTCAATGGGGAAGCTATTTTAGAGAAGTCTTGAATAAAACGACGGTAATAGCCCGCTAGACCAAGAAAACTCCTAATCTCCGACGGATTCTTTGGTTGCTCCCACTTCATCACCGCATTAATCTTGGCCGGGTCCACCATAATTCCCTCACTATTAACAATATGGCCAAGAAATTGCACTTCTCTTAACCAAAATTCACATTTGGAGAATTTGGCATAGAGCCTCTCCTTGCGTAATGCTTCCAACACCTCACGTAAATGAACTCCATGATCGGTCGAGCTTTTAGAATAAATAAGAATATCATCAATGAATACGATTACGGATTTATCAAGCATAGGGCGACAAACACGGTTCATGAGATCCATGAAAGCCGCGGGAGCATTTGTAAGACCAAAAGGCATGACAACAAACTCATAATGACCATAACGGGTACGAAAGGCGGTTTTAGGAATATCCTCATCACGTACCTTGAGTTGATGGTAACCCGAACGAAGATCAATTTTAGAAAAATATGAAGCTCCTTGAAGTTGATCAAATAAATCGTCGATTCTAGGCAAAGGATATTTGTTCTTTACGGTGACTTTGTTGAGTTCACGATAGTCGATACACATACGCATACTTCCATCCTTCTTCTTGACAAAAAGTACCGGTGCACCCCAAGGAGAGTTACTAGGTCGAATAAAACCCTTGTCAAGTAATTCTTGTAATTGCTTCATCATCTCTTGCATTTCCGTTGGAGCCAAACGGTAAGGAGCTTTAGCAATGGGGTTAGCCCCCGGAATGAGATCAATTGAAAACTCAACTTGCCGTTCGGGGGGAATACCCGGCAAGTCTTCGGGGAAAACATCGGCAAACTCACTAACGATTGGAATGTCTTCAATAGATAAAGGTTTCTTTTCAACATTAACAATGTGAGCAAGGTAAGCATGACATCCATGAGACATATAGCGTTTGGCACGAGCAAAGGTACAAACAGATATAGAACGCTCATTCCTATCACCATAAACTACCAAATCTTCACCTTTGGAGGTCTTTAAATATATTGCCTTTTCATCACACGCGATCCTAGCGTTACATGAGCTCAACCAATCCATACCCAAGATTATATCAAACTCTCCCATCGGAAAAGGGATTAAATTGGCTTGAAAGAGTTCCGAAGAAATTTTGATCTCACACCCTCTATACACATCTTTCACTAATTCCATCCTACCATTACCAACTTCAACTTGCAAAATATTTTCTAGACATGACTTGGACACGGGAATAGCGTGAATTACTCTAATTGCAACAAATGATCTATTCGCCCCCGAATCAAAGAGAATTCGCATAGGCACATTATATACAAGAAATGTACCTGTAATGACATCATCGGCGTTCCTTGCCTGCTCCACAGTTAGTTGGAAAGATCTTCCTCGTTGATTCCCATGAGTTTGGGCATTCTTCCTTTCCGCCTCCCTTCTTCTTTCTTCAAGTCTTTCCCCTTCAGTCAACTTAGGGCACGAACTCCTCATGTGACCTTCCTCAAAGCATTTGAAACATACGATAGGCCTTTGAGGCTTGGACTTGCACTCCCGGCTCGTGTGTCCCGGCTTCCCACAAGTATAACATCCTTTCTCGAATGTCTTGCACATCCCCGAGTGATTCCTCTTGCATTTACGGCAAAAGGGGGTGTTTCGTTTATGTGAGTTATTACCAGAACTACCCTCCTGTCTAAGCCTTTTGTTGGGAGAGTTCGTGACTTCATACTCCCTTTTCAATTCACCTTCCTCCACCCTAGACTGCTCAATCTCATGATCCCTAGCCACATCCGCCAACATGGAGAAAGAATCCATTTGACGTAGGCTTATCTTCTCCCTCAAGTTCTTCTTCAACTTCATATAGAATTGCTCCTTTAGCAATTGGTCGTTCTCAAGAAATTCCGGACAAAATTGAGCTTTATCCAAGAATTGAGCACGAAATTCATTCAAGCTTAAACTACCTTGACTATCATTGAGAAATTCACTTCTCAACTTAGTCACTTCGGCTTCCGATCTAAATTCCTTGAAAACATAGTCTTGAATTCGGGCCATTCTACATGATCTAAAGCTTCCTTCTTAATTGCTAACAATCCGTCCCACCATCTCTTCCCACTGTTCCTGAGCATACCAACCGCAAATATAACCTTCAAATGTGAGGGGCATTGACTAGTGCGGAATGCCCCTTCTATCTCCGATATCCACCGAGTACAAATGATGGGATCACGATCACCGTGGTACTCCGGTGGGTGGCACACTTCAAAATCTCGAAAAGTGAACTTCTTCTTATAACCCTTCTCCCCGGTTACTTCCACCTCCTTTTCATCATTAGCCTTCTTGCCCTTATCTTGGGCATCTCTTTTCTCAAACTCTCGTTGCACATTGACCGCAACCTCTTCTCTAATCATTTGAGCAATGTGATCGTTCACAGCTCCTTCTAAAGTTTGATTCAATCTTTTTAATAAAAGAGGAGTATACTTCTCCAATGCTCTCCCTATTTGGTCCGAGATATCCATACTATCCTCGGCAAATATGGGCTCTTCTTCTTCGTTTTGTTCGTTGTGCTCATCTTCGTCATGATGATAATCGGCCATACTATAATAAGAGTAGATAAGACGGAGTTAATTACGCAACCTATCTATCTCTATGACTAGAAGCCAGAACCTATGACTTTATACTAAACCGTCCCAAGGTTTGATGCCGTTAGTTTATAAATTTGTTAGTATGTCAACCACAATAAGGCCGGCTTCTTATTGTGCTTTAATACTAGCAAGTTTGTAAGCTAACCTCATTAAACACTCTTTCGGTCCCATATAAAATTTCGGTTACCTAAGGTCGAGTCTCAACTAAGGTTTAAGTCTAGGCACTCTCTACACAAGGGAATACCTAAATCCCTTAAACCTCGGCTCTGATACCAACTTGAAAGGACTAGACTCGATTAAACCAAAAGTAAAATATTTTTTATTTTTTTTTTTTACAGCATGTACCCACTGCGCCGCAGTGGGTATGACACCCTCCCACTGCGCCGCAGTGGAAACTGGCTGGCATACGGGACAAAAGTCTCCCACTGCGCCGCAGTGGGGTTAAGACCCTCCCACTGCGCCGCAGTGGGATCTCACTGGCCTCAGACCTGCTCAAAAATTCAGCAACTCTAAATATATTTGACACATAAAATGAACTCCAACTCTTGCAGTATCATGACCAACATTTCAAACACATTTTAATAATTCTTACTGATATAAAGACACATTTTAAAACATAATTGCAACTCTTTCTTGATCAAATCTCATACACACCATCAATGGGTCGTTTACCCATCTTAACACCATTTTCGCCCAAATTGCAACTTTACAAGTTTTCCAAAAGCTTTACACTTGACATAAACAGAATTTTAACCCAAATATGACTTTCAAACCCAAAATGTACCAAGAGCCATATGAGGTGGGGATTCTAAGCTTCAGATCCAAAAGATTGTCATTCTTCCAAGAATGACCTAAATACCTTCAAGTCCTTCAAAATCTTTTCGTCTAACACATCAACTTCAAATAAATCACTAGTTCCTTCTTCCAGAACTTCCTATAAAAAGGTAAACAACTAAAATATAAGCAAAGGCTTAGTGAATATACTTGCATACATTTATGAATACGAAGGAGAGCAAAGTACAAGGACTTTTACATGTAACCTATGACACCGTCATGCCACATTTACATGCTCACCTTGCACACTAAACAACATATATGGATCCATATAAGCTAAACAATCATGACTATCGGGGTTCTTAGGCCCCGGAGGTTCTTAGGCCTCATTTCATGTCAACTATAGGGGTTCTTAGGCCCCGGAGGTTCTTAGGCCTCATCAATACTATGCCCCACATGGGCTCAACGCCAAATCAATTACCATGCTCGGAATATCCACGTCTCATGGTAATTGACCCAACGTATACATAAAGGTATGCAAATATACTCACCTCCTCCGCAACTTGAACAATAAAGCTAACACGATAAAGCACAACAAGCTTCAACCTATGATCATCACATAACACGTATAAGCTTACATTCACACTTGACTAGCTCAACCTAGTCGTACTCAATCACTAGCCTTTCTAAACCCAAAACCCAACCCATTTGTCATTGAGTTACTTTCATCTTTAACAACAACATTAGGTAGTTCATCCTACCATTTCATCCACATTTCAAAACTATCAAAATTTCAACTTTTCACAATAACTAAAATTTTCACATGAACTTAACCATTTCATAATCAAACTCATTCATACAACTCAATGACAACTAGGTTAACTAAGGAATTGGGGAAACATACTCATAATTCAATTTCTAGCAAAACCCCCAAATTTGGTTCATCCATGAACCCTAATTTTGAAAGAAGGATAAAAACTAAATTAGGGGAATTCAATACCTCAACAACAACAATCTAATGCAAGACTTTTAATTTGAGAATCCTTCTTTCTCCCTTTCTCTTGAAAAAACCGGCCACCACCACCCCAATTACAAACCCTAACTTTAATTTCTTGAATGAAGATTACTTGGTGGTGATTGTTATTATTATTATGATTTCTATTCTTGAACTTGAGAGGGTTACTCTTTGTTTTTGAAGAAATGTGTGAAGGAATGCATGAAAGAAAATGGTGAAGAGGAGAAATAGAGTGGAAGCATGACTCATAAGGCAAAAGAGTTGGCTGGCACATCCTAAAGATGCCACGACCCATCTCTTCCAAAAGTGGGTATTTTACCCGCTATCCGCTAAAGTTCCAACTAAATTAACCCCAAAACTAAAATAAAATACTAGGAAATTAATTTAATGTCAAAACTATGAAAAGGGGTTAATTTCTTGTACCTTAAAATCTTTGAGGTGTTACAGCATGATAAGAGGATTCGTAGAAAGGAGTTTAAGGTTGGGGCTAAAGTGTTGTTGTTCTTGTCCAAATTTAAGATTAAGCAACCCAAACTCACTTCTAGGTGGATTGGACCGTTTGAGATTAAGCATGTGTACCCGTCGGGATATGTTGAGTTGTTTAAGCGAAATGGTGAAGGATCGTTCATTGTCAATGGTCATCGACTTAAGTTATATGTGGAAGAAGAGCAGGTTGATGGGATATTTGATGAGATCCCTGTGTTTGAGTTGAACACTTGAAGGTTTGTCGAGTCAAGCTAAAGACTCGTTAATAACTTAAGCGCTTCTCGGGAGGCAACCCGTGTTTAGTTTCTTGCATTTTACTTTTCTTCGAATTATTTAGTTTTAATCTTGTTTTAGTTGGTAAGTGCAGGTGTGGTTTCGATTCGATGCGGTTCCGGGTAAGTGTGATTTGAGTTTTGTCACAAAAAAAAATGTGTAAAGGAAATTTGCAGGGACTTCCCACTGCGCCGCAGTGGGGGTTGGAAAGCCCAGCTGCGCCGCATTGAAAAGCCCCTGCCCGCGTGTGAAATAATTCCCACTGCGCCGCAGTGGGAGTAAAACATCCTCACTGCGCCGCAGTGGGATGCCAGGTAAGCCACAAACTGGCCGATGTAAGTATAGGTAAGACTTATTTTTTCATTCACTTTTCACTTTTTATCTATCTTTCTTCCATCTCATCTCTCAAAACCGAAAAAAGGAGCTTAAATCAAATTCTTCCATTCTCTTCCATCTTTAATCAATCTTCCAGATTTTCATCCTCATAACATTGCATAATGGGAAGAAGTGTAAGTTTTCTCTTTAGTTTCTTTGTATTTTTCTTTTATTTTGAGTTTTAAATTTCTAGGGTTTATGCTAGCTTAATCTTTCGAATTAATTTAGGGGTTTTGATGTTTGTGGGCAATAGAAGCTAATTGGGTGTTGAATCTTTCATCTAGTTCATCAATTTGTGATTTTAAATTAGAAATTAGGGTTTTGAAAAATTTGGGAATTTGATTTGAAGAGCAAGTATGGGGGAATGTCGGTATAGGTTGTTTTAAGTGGAGATTACTGGATCTTTTCCCTGAATTTGTTTGTTTAATTTACCCCATTTTGTGCCATATCATGATGAACCCTAGTGAGTTGCCCAGATTTTTGACCTCACTGCGCCGCAGTGAGGGGGTTCATGCCTCACTGCGCCGCAGTGAGATCCTTCTGCCCGTTTGTCCTTTTGCCCCACTGCGCCGCAGTGAGGGTGAAGCATGCCCACTGCGCCGCAGTGGGGGCCTTTCCCTGCCAAGATTTTTGCTTGTTTTATATATGATTTCCAACTGTGCATTCTTAATACTTACAATTGGACGTTTTCATGTTGTGAATGCAGGGAGCGGGAGCTAGTGATAAGGTCGCGGGAAAGCGCAAAATGGTTGAGGGGCAATCCAGTGAGGCGGTTGATGTCCCGACTAAAACTTCAAAGAAACAAGCGGAGGTGCCGCTTACATTTATTGAAGAATTGAACGAGCGACATGCTTGGCTATCATTTGAGGGAATTAGGCAGCCTCAGAAGAACATCTACAAGAACAAATTGTATAAACTTTCTAAGCATGTGGTCCTTCCCGCAAGACATTTAACTCAATTTCAAGCTCAGGTATTTGGAGTTCAGGAGGATATTCGACGGTGGTTTTCTATGAGTATGAGGGTTGGAGGTGCGTCAAGAGGGCATGAAGTGAGTTGTGATATTTGGTGGCGGGTATTCGCTAACCGTGAAGCCGCCTACCGTGAGTTATGCTTAGAGTTCTATTCAACCTTGAAACTGAAGAAGGAATTGGGAAAAGTCAAAGACATTTTTGAAGAGAGGGTAGTCTCGTTTTACTGTGGGGGGGTGCAGAGGAGGTTGTCAATTGCTGAATTTGGTTACTACTGTGGGATGTATACGAGGGAGGAGTTGCAGAGTGCTGAGTTTAGGGATATTCTGAAGAAGGGGTATAGAACACAGGCCGATTTGGGTGATGGAGAGTCTATCGTGGAGTATTACGCCAGGATCACGGGGGGAGAGACATGGACATACACAAGTGGTGTATCAAAGATTAAGAATGTGCGTTTGAGGTTGCTCCACCGGATGATTGTGACTTTCCTGGTACAGAGGTCTACTCATTGGGAGAAGGCATACAAGAACGATCTTTGGTTACTTAAGTTATTTTCTGAGGGTGCTCCATCCAGGTTTGCTTTGCCTCCTCTTGTGCTTCTGGACCGTATGTGTAATCATACCGATGCGACTCTGGTTTTGGGACACTTTATCACGGTGATCTATAAGAGGATGGGAGTTTTTGCTTCTGATGATTGCCAGACCTATCTCTCATTGCCAGTACATCAGGAGGATTTTACGTATCAGGAGCTTTGGAGGGCAAAGATTTTGAAGAAAAAGAAAGACAATGAGCAGGAGCGTTTGTTAGATGATGAGGGTGAGGTTGAAGGACCACCTCCTATACAGGAGGAGGATGAGGAGGCTGATGTTGAGATGGCTGATGCTCCACGGGAGCCACCGAGGAGGACTGGACGTAACATTCCCATCCCTCCTTCATTTGATCTTACACTCTTGGGGAACACTATTCAGAACATCTATGAGTCTCAGCAGAACAGTCAGCGAGAGTTTGATGCGTACCAGAGGAGGGTGGACCAGGATTTCACCTGGATTGGATCACAGCAGGCCCACACTAACTATAACCTTGATTATTATCAGCCTATGTGGGATGCTCAATATCATGGCCGGGAGTTTGTTAGACCTGACCCGATTCCTCCATTCTCTCCACCGCCTATTTATGTCCCTGATTATCGTCAGGGGGGTCAACCCTTCTTCTCTCAGACAACTGTTCCGGGGAACATGTCACCACGACCCCATGATTTAGGAGGTTCTCCTCGTGGTCCAGTGCAGTTTGGGGTTTTTCAGGGTGGACATGTTGGCGGTAGTTCTTCATCTTTTGCAGGTTTGGATGCAGGTGCGTCAGGATTTGATGCTGATCAGTCGGGGGGAGGTGCTGGTGGTTCAGGTTCAGCTCAGGAGGAAGAGCAAGATTGGGTGACAAGTATATTTGGCAAACCTGGACTACCCTATGGCTACCATGGACATCAGCAGTGAGTGGAGATGATTCCCATCCGGTACCGTGGGATGGAATCATATGATGATTGATTTTGTTGGTATTCTTATGACATTACTTTATTTATCTTTGTCTGGTATCCACCCTACGGGGTGATGAAACATTTGTAATTTCCGTTGTTTTCTTTTATTTTCTACATGGTATTTCATTTTGTTTGAACTATTTTGGATATTTTGGATGGTTGGTCTTTTGGAATGTTATTGAACAGGTTTGATCCGATTGATGGCAATACCTAGTGGAACCCAAGTGTGGGGGAGGACCCGTTGGATTTGTTTGATTGTGTGATCGTGTTAGTAGCTCACTATGATGTCATGTGCATATGCTGACAGTAAGTTCAGCGCAATATTTTTGATTGGCATCTTTATTAACATTGTTCCACACACAGCTCTCGCACCTCCCGTTTTGAACTAGTTTGTTTCTCCCGTCAACCAAATTGGACTTCCTTTTTTGGGAAGAGCAATTTGTGGTGCGGGGTCGACTTACTTGTTTTGAAATGGAATGTGTCCATGATCCGGTATGTGTTCTCATTTTTTCTGTCTATTGTGCTTACCCCTATTTACCTTTGTTCTGGCCGAATATGGACATTCTGGGCATTGTCCATCTTAAGTGTGGGGGGTGGCAAATAGGTTTAAGTAACCGGATATATCTCTTTTGTTGTTTTGCCATTGAGATTTAACCGTTCTTGTAGATGTGTCCCTCTCGTAGGCTTTTGGGTTTTATCCAAGAGTAAGGGTTCTATCTTGAATTCTGAACTATGATGTGCATGTTTGAGATTGGTTGTTTCGATTTGGTAAGATGACGGAAGATGATATGATTTGAAACTTGTGTTGAGCTTGTCCTTGTGGTAAATTGCTTTTGTCACTTAATTCATAATAATTTAATAAGCAATTTTACTTCAAAATTTTTCCTTGGCAAAATTTTAATCGGCGAGATGTGTTCTGAACGGTTATTGGGCTAATCCTTGTGGATTGATAACATTACTTGCATACTCAAATTTCCCAAACACCTAAAGTTGTGAGATTCATCATTCATTTATAGATGTGCTAGGTGTTTACGGTTTTGGTTTGATTGCCTTGTAATTTGTCCCTCTCTTAGGCTCTTGGATTTATTCGGGAGTAAGGGTTCCATTTCGAACTCTGCACTAAGATGTACGAATTTGAGGTTAATTTATTCCATTTCCGGGTTCATTTCTTTGATATGAGTGTGCCGGTGATGTGTTGAGCTAGAACTTGGCCTGGTGATCGTTACGAGACCGCAGTGAGATCACTTTTGTGATATAAGTACATTGGATGACGAATTGGCATATTAGGTTTGACCCGTATTTTCTTTCTTTCTTTGCACCTTTGCTTTTGTATATTTTTACCTTTACTATATATACACTTTCTTTCCTTCCTTTGTAAACCTTTGTTGCACTCATCCTTAGTGCAAAGTACACTTATACATCCTTTTTAACTTAGCCTTTTCCTTTGTATATATCCACTTAAATATGTAAACTTTACCTAATTATACCTTACCGATAGTCTAATCTGGGGGGCCATTGATTGTCATTGGTTTGTTTGGATGGTTTGGGAGAGCTTAGTGGATTGTCTAGTGGAATATTCTTGTCTATGAGAGTACGTCAATTGGTCAAGTTATTGGGGAATGTCTTGGATTGTTCAAAGGAAGTATATTGTTATAGACATTGTTCATCATTGTAAGAGGGTGCCTACTAGTAGAGTAAAAATGGTTCAAAAAAAAAAAAAAAAAAAAAAAAAAAAAAAAAAAAAAGAAAAAAAAAAAAAAAAAAAAAAAAAAAAAAAAAAAAAAAAAAAAAAAAAAAAAAAAAAAAAAAAAAAAAAAAAAAAAAAAAAAAAAAAAAAAAAAAAAAAAAAAAAAAAAAAAAAAAAAAAAAAAAAAAAAAAAAAAAAAAAAAAAAAAAAAAAAAAAAAAAAAAAAAAAAAAAAAAAAAAAAAAAAAAAAAAAAAAAAAAAAAAAAAAAAAAAAAAAAAAAAAAAAAAAAAAAAAAAAAAAAAAAAAAAAAAAAAAAAAAAAAAAAAAAAAAAAAAAAAAAAAAAAAAAAAAAAAAAAAAAAAAAAAAAAAAAAAAAAAAAAAAAAAAAAAAAAAAAAAAAAAAAAAAAAAAAAAAAAAAAAAAAAAAAAAAAAAAAAAAAAAAAAAAAAAAAAAAAAAAAAAAAAAAAAAAAAAAAAAAAAAAAAAAAAAAAAAAAAAAAAAAAAAAAAAAAAAAAAAAAAAAAAAAAAAAAAAAAAAAAAAAAAAAAAAAAAAAAAAAAAAAAAAAAAAAAAAAAAAAAAAAAAAAAAAAAAAAAAAAAAAAAAAAAAAAAAAAAAAAAAAAAAAAAAAAAAAAAAAAAAAAAAAAAAAAAAAAAAAAAAAAAAAAAAAAAAAAAAAAAAAAAAAAAAAAAAAAAAAAAAAAAAAAAAAAAAAAAAAAAAAAAAAAAAAAAAAAAAAAAAAAAAAAAAAAAAAAAAAAAAAAAAAAAAAAAAAAAAAAAAAAAAAAAAAAAAAAAAAAAAAAAAAAAAAAAAAAAAAAAAAAAAAAAAAAAAAAAAAAAAAAAAAAAAAAAAAAAAAAAAAAAAAAAAAAAAAAAAAAAAAAAAAAAAAAAAAAAAAAAAAAAAAAAAAAAAAAAAAAAAAAAAAAAAAAAAAAAAAAAAAAAAAAAAAAAAAAAAAAAAAAAAAAAAAAAAAAAAAAAAAAAAAAAAAAAAAAAAAAAAAAAAAAAAAAAAAAAAAAAAAAAAAAAAAAAAAAAAAAAAAAAAAAAAAAAAAAAAAAAAAAAAAAAAAAAAAAAAAAAAAAAAAAAAAAAAAAAAAAAAAAAAAAAAAAAAAAAAAAAAAAAAAAAAAAAAAAAAGAAAAAAAAAAAAAAAAAAAAAAAAAAAAAAAAAAAAAAAAAAAAAAAAAAAAAAAAAAAAAAAAAAATCGTGAATATATTGGAAGACTTGGTTGAATTGAAGTTGTTTGAAGTTGATACACCACAATGGTGTCGGGTTTACTTGGTACTTTTGGAGGTGTCTTAGCGGGATAACATCTTATGGTTGTTGGCAATCAATGGTAAGGGTTTGATTAGACTATTTTGTACATAACTTATCCTTTTGTTATTTCCTATTAACACTTACCTAAACTTCCCAAATCCCATTTGTAAATACCCTTAGCCTAACTTTACAACCGACCTATATGCCATATTTTGATGATGTACTTGGTGCTTACGCCACGTCGGTGGAGTTATGATCCTTGTTCAAGCCTATGGTAAGATATGCATCACGACCGCGCAATGAGTGATTATTCATATATATTCAACCCCAATAGTAAGTTCGTTGGAGTAGGATGATTTTGATAGGCTCATTTGTTTCACTTTTGCTTAGTCGTGTTATTGTGGCTTGTGGATTGTTCAGATATTGTCAAACATTTCGGGGTTTCATTTAAGATTAAAACTGCTTCACCCAACTTTTTGTCATTGACATGCTTGGTGTGGCTTCTTTTTGATACTCGTAATTTGTTTCTATAGCTTCATTGCCAAGGAATGCTTTTTGCTTAATTTCCAGATTTGCTTGAGGGCAAGCAATGCTCAAGTGTGGGGGGATTTGATGTGACCAATTTATATAGATCGCCCACTTCATTATTGGCCTTTTTCGTATGTGTTTTGAATCGATTTTGTATGCATTTGGCGCGTTTATGGTGTTTGTTAGTGCTTTCAGGCTTTTAGCAGGTTGCGCGTCCATTTGGTACATTTTCTGACGATTTTTGGCCAAGAAGTTGACCCGAGTGTTCGAGTGACGATGATAAAGAAGAAACAAGATTTCAGCAAGAATTTACTGCGCCGCAGTGGGAGGGTTGTTGCCCCACTGCGCCGCAGTCAATGGGTGCCAAAGCCACAAAGATTACAGTGGTTTAACACTGCGCCGCAGTGGGAGGGATGATGCCCCACTGCGCCGCAGTCAAAGGTCGAGAAGAATAATATATTTTCCAGTGGTTTAACACTGCGCCGCAGTGGGGGTGGCATAGGCCCACTGCGCCGCAGTCACCTTATGATCAGAATTCCAGGGACTTTCCACTGCGCCGCAGTCAATGGGTGCCAAAGCCACAAAGACTACAGTGGTTTAACACTGCGCCGCAGTCAATGGGTGCCAAAGCCACAAAGACTACAGTGGTTTAACACTGCGCCGCAGTCAATGGGTGCCAAAGCCACAAAGACTACAGTGGTTTAACACTGCGCCGCAGTCAATGGGTGCCAAAGCCACAAAGACTACAGTGGTTTAACACTGCGCCGCAGTCAATGGGTGCCAAAGCCACAAAGACTACAGTGGTTTAACACTGCGCCGCAGTCAATGGGTGCCAAAGCCACAAAGACTACAGTGGTTTAACACTGCGCCGCAGTCAATGGGTGCCAAAGCCACAAAGACTACAGTGGTTTAACACTGCGCCGCAGTCAATGGGTGCCAAAGCCACAAAGACTACAGTGGTTTAACACTGCGCCGCAGTCAATGGGTGCCAAAGCCACAAAGACTACAGTGGTTTAACACTGCGCCGCAGTCAATGGGTGCCAAAGCCACAAAGACTACAGTGGTTTAACACTGCGCCGCAGTCAATGGGTGCCAAAGCCACAAAGATTACATGGTTTACACTGCGCCGCAGTCAATGGGTGCCAAAGCCACAAAGACTACAGTGGTTTAACACTGCGCCGCAGTCAATGGGTGCCAAAGCCACAAAGACTACAGTGGTTTAACACTGCGCCGCAGTCAATGGGTGCCAAAGCCACAAAGACTACAGTGGTTTAACACTGCGCCGCAGTCAATGGGTGCCAAAGCCACAAAGACTACAGTGGTTTAACACTGCGCCGCAGTCAATGGGTGCCAAAGCCACAAAGATTACAGTGGTTTAACACTGCGCCGCAGTGGGAGGGATGATGCCCCACTGCGCCGCAGTCAAAGGTCGAGAAGAATAATATATTTTCCAGGTTTAACACTGCGCCGCAGTGGGGGTGGCATAGGCCCACTGCGCCGCAGTCACCTTATGATCAGAATTCCAGGGACTTTCCACTGCGCCGCAGTGGGAGCGTACCATGCCCACTGCGGCGCAGTGAGTGCACGGGGAGATCAGGGCTACAGCCTCTTTATTTGCCCAAGGATCCAAGTTTTTCTTTCTAGGAGCTGTTCTACCACTAGTCTTTGACGGATCATCGCAGATTTCATCATTTGATTCATTGAAGATTCAAGAACATCCATCTAGATCGTATCTAATCTTCTGTCTTGCAATTTATATTCAACGATCATTGGTACAATATGTTTTCTTTCAATTTCTTATTTGCAATTCAATTTAGTATGATTGGCTAGATTTCTAATCATCCACTTTGATGAAACTTGACGAATGATATGATTGCAATATTTTGATTCAAGAGTTGATTCAATTTTCGTTGTGTCGTGATCTTTATCAATTAATCCCTTGCGATTTATTCTTTTGATGTTGATGGTTTATGTGTTCATCGTTAGTGGTACTAGGTGAATACGTTTATCGTTTCAATTCGATTGTCTATGGTCGTTTGTCACCGGTTCATGGTATGACGGTGAATGTCAAATCTATAATAGGAGTTAATTGGTAAACGTGTTTAGAAACGGTTGGTGGTACCGCGTTTTCATTCACATAGGCATAATTGGTAATTGGTTAATCAAGCAAACTAATTGTTGGGGAGATTTTCTAGGCATTGGTGGTACCGGCTTGGGTAATTTAACTAGCAACTTAGGTGTTTGGGTTATTTGTGAGCGGTTGGTGGTACCACGCGAGCATTTTATCCTTTCACGATTATCTTGTCAACTCTAAATAGTCTGAACTTTATCGTGTGCAACCATAACTGAAGTCAAGTGGATTCGAAGTGGGTGATCTTTATTCATATTGTTTGAACTTTCTTTACTTTTCAATTGTCTTGTCATTTCAATTTCTTTAATTTCATATTGTCAAGGTGAGGTAGCAATTCGGCTACGGTTCCATCCTTATTCCAAAACCACTTTAGCTAACAACTATTTCAACACCATTCCCCGTGTTCGATCCTGGACTTACCTTCTAGCTATACTATATACGAACGGGTCCACTGCCCGCAAGTGTGTAGTAGTCAGTTTTAGGGTATTCCTTGTTTTAATTTTTAAACTCGATTTCACACATCAATTTTTTTAATTTTTTTTGTATTATAGAAAATCATAATCATAAACTGTGTTGCTAGCTATCTAAATTGGAAAATTAATGCTGAAATTGAGAAGAAAGATGGGGAAAGTGACGTGATGGAAGTTGATGAAAAGGAAAAAAGAGTGACGTAATCTGTCTTGTGGTCCAACACCTACATTTTGTTGAATGGAGGTGTGCGTTATCAAATTATGTGATACGATTATCACTTGCCATTATCCACATCATTAATAAGTTGTCTTTTCTACAAACAATCTAATCAATATATATCCAATTTCTACGTATCTTTTCCAAAAAACATTTTTTACTAACAACAATAATATATTCATTTTTCCTACAAACAACCATAATCTTTTTTCTTACAAATAACTAGAGAGTATATTTTTTTTCTCTTTCCTCATTCTTCACCATCTTTCCTTACAAACACAAAATGATGGATATCCTTCACCTAATCACCCACGAAAAATACTCCCACCAAAAACATTCTTCATGTCACCATAAATTATCTGTGGTTACCTTTGATGTGGGTAGCATTATTTTATTTTATATTTTTGTCTAAATATTTATTACATTGAAAAATTTAGTTTTTGTCTTGATTATTTGAGTTAAAACATTTTTATCATTTATGGATAACACATCATCATTTATTTTAATAATACATTAAAGAAAAATACATTTCATTAATGAGAAAATTAAATACAATTACTAAAATAAATAAGTAATTAATTAATACTAAATTAATAAAATACACTTCGTTAATGATGGAATACAATTACTACAATAAATATGTAAACTAGTGCTCAGGCCCGTCCAATGGACGGGTAGTCTCAAAATATATTAATCAAAGCTAAAAAATTGGAATTCAAGTATATTAAATATATACTGAATAAAATTAAAATACCTAAAAATAAAACATAAAATCTTTGACTCCACATAAAGAGACACACTATTACTTAACCTCACAGCATCCTTAGCTATAAAACCATGATAAAAGAACTCAAGATATGTCAAGTAATGAATAATGATAGGTTCTGACATAAAAGCATACTACAATTTAGTTATCACACACTTCTGACACACAATAAACATCCATAGAAAGCAGTTGCTTGATAAAAAAAAAAAGATGCACAACTTAGACGATTTAAAAATTCACACAGTAACAGTATGATTCGAGCAACCATCAATATGACCAATATCACAATTTAATCAATACGAAAACTAAAGAAGAAACATATGAAAATTAACTCCATATAAATATTGATTTCAGTTTACCCCTTTTTTTTCAACTTTAGTTAAATAAAAATTTTGCAGTTTTTTATATCTAAACTTACTACAAACACAAACAACAATTTTAGACTAAACTATTTAGAGTTAAGCTCAACAAAAAGAGAAACAAAAAGTGTACAGTATATAATTTGACAAATACATACCAATTCATCAACAAAGACCATCTCGAACGTTTTGATTTGGTTAACATGTGTTGGCTTAAGATCTTCAAGATGAACTAATGTGGTCTTATTTTTTGTTGTTGAAGAAGAAGCCATAATGAACCTAATGGACAACAAACTAAATTAAAAGAGATAATAATAACAATAACATAAGAATTCAATGTTAAATAATAATAATAATAATGATTAAATATGAACAAAGTATATAAATAAAAAACCCTTTTGGTACGTAGGTTTTTTTTTGGTTGAGAATATGTGAGGGTTTTTTCTAGGTTGTATATATATATATAGATAATAATAATAATATTATATTATATAATATAAGATATATTTTTATTAAATATATATATAAATATATATATATATATATAAATAACTAAAATAAGTATAAACTTACATTGATTTATTTAAAATAACTTATATATATATATATATATATATATATATATATATATATATATATATATATATATATATATATATATATATATATATATATATATATATATATATATATATATATATATATATATATATATATATATATATATATATATATATATATATATATATATATATATATATATATATATATATATATATATATATATATATATATATATATATATATATATATATATATATATATATATATATATATATATATATATATATATATATATATATATATATATATATATATATATATATATATATATATATATATATATATATATATATATATATATATATATATATATATATATATATATATATATATATATATATATATATATATATATATATATATATATATATATATATATATATATATATATATATATATATATATATATATATATATATATATATATATATATATATATATATATATATATATATATATATATATATATATATATATATATATATATATATATATATATATATATATATATATATATATATATATATATATATATATATATATATATATATATATATATATATATATATATATATATATATATATATATATATATATATATATATATATATATATATATATATATATATATATATATATATATATATATATATATATATATATATATATATATATATATATATATATATATATATATATATATATATATATATATATATATATATATATATATATATATATATATATATATATATATATATATATATATATATATATATATATATATATATATATATATATATATATATATATATATATATATATATATATATATATCTTATGTGCCCTTAAGATACATACTAAAAAACTTAATATGAAAAAGATTGAATAAATAGTTCATCCTATTATACATATCTAAAGTTGTAATCTATTCAAGAAAGAATCTCAACCCTTGAAACTAATCCGTGTAAAAGTATTGTTACTTTCCACTAATTTTCTCAATTTAATTTTGTGAGGTCCTTGCAATTTATATTCTTCAAAAATGCAACAAGATTTATTTTGTTCTCCTAAAAAACTAACTAATCACACAAATCTTTACATATTTACAATTTGTTTACAATACAACTTGAACCCACAACTTGATGGACAACCTCAGATACCACCAAGACTGAGAGTTGAAGTAACAAAGGATGCACTTAACAACTGATGTTTTGGAGAAGAAGGTGTAGCTCTGCACTACTAGTTATATGACTTAGGGAAAGAGAAATATACAAGATAATGAAACTCTGATAGTTTTCACCATGTTATGTTTCTTTAGTAGTGAAACAAATGCTTATGTGACATAGTCTCATATACATGGCACGTCATGTAATCGCGATGTTAATGTGGTATAACTGCATCGACGACGAATTACAAAATTAAACTACCGTCCGGACATCATTTGAACTAACTCTTGATTTTCGTAGAAAGAACCAACATCCCAATCCTCGGTCGATGATGAGAGTGTCATTAGCGCAACCACAATAGACCTCATGCTTGGCCTCAATTGAGGGTTATCATGTGTACAAGCTCTAGCCAGTAGTGCTACCTACAAATTTATGTTTAAAAGATTCAAACTCAACCATTTTGATTATGACTTTAACACATGCCCCCTTTAGTAACTATGGACAAAAAATTTTTACAATGTGGTTAAGAGGACGTCATCATACAACATATGAGTAAAATCAGCAAATGTTTTATAGCATGTACTGCTGTTTTCTTATGTACCTTACGCACTGATTCGAGAGGGTAATCTGCTCCAAGCCTTGGGTCGACAAGTTTAGATAGACCTTCGCCTAGATCAGACATACTTAGAACCTCCTCAAACTACAAAAAGGAATGAACATCAAACTTGATGACAAGATGTTAGTATATATTTCATTTTCCCTTTTTAAGCTATAAATTAGGGAAAACTTTAGACAAGACTTTAGCTACTAACCAAGCCAACGAGCCCTTTGGATTCACAAACATGTTCATTTGTCTTAACGACGGCTTCTTTAGCTGATATTAGTTCAAACATAACAACTCCAAAAGCATATACATCGACCTTTGGAGAAACCTCACCATATTGAGCATATCTGCACCAAAACGTACATTCATTTTAGATTTTGCAGTAGAAATATCTGAGTTGATTAGAGAAGGTTAGATGAGCAGGTTGAATAACAAGTCAAATGGGTTTAGCTAAAACTGGTCAACTTTTTGCACAACTTTATACAATATTGTTGAAACAACTGATGCATTAGATATAGCCACGAAAACAATACTCAGTATATAGTGAAAGTGATTTAGAAGATTGTATTCCTTCAATTCCACGTTTGGGGTTTTACAACCTCTTTGATTGGCCCAAATAGGTCGAAGTTGCTACCTCTAAAGTTAATGCAAAATATTTCTCTTTGTAAAAATAATATCGCTTTAGGATAGCAAAAAATAGCAAGTTTGATGGTCACCATGCATCTACCCAATTCTTACTCTGGAGGCATGTATCCAAATGTGCCAACCAAACGGGTTTGTAAAGATCCACTCCCAACTTCTGTAAGTTTTGCCAACCCAAAATCAGCAACCTACGGAATCATAAGTACAAAATCTTAAAAATATAATAATAAAGAGATTTTAATACACCATTGACTGTATGAGGACTTAAAAGTGAAATTTTAAACAATCTTTCCCTTTTAATTCAAAGAAAGATTGGTCTGTGAAATTTACTTTACGTTATAAGTTTTTAACCTTTGCACGAAAGTTTTCATCGATTAAAATGTTAGGAGACTTGATATCTCGATGGATATACACAGGAACTGTGTGCTCATGAATATATTCGAGCCCTCTAGCTGAATCAAGAGCTATTTGTACCCTTGTAGCCCATGGAATAGGCTCTCTCCCTGCATTAATAAGTTAAAGAATGTAAGAGGTTGCAAATTAGACTCATTTGGCTATACATAAATATGGTTTTAGTTATACTCTAATGAATGAATGAGTTGAGTTAAATGATTTAACAAACGGGTCGAATAAAGTCAAACTGACTGAAAGGCATCCAAAGTGATTCAAAAGGATTAAAGGCTTATACATTGCTCCATTGAATAATAAGATTCATTATTGTATCAACTAAATTATTATAATTTGTTACAAGAAAATTGAGAGAGATTGAGAAATGATTTGTATATTTGATAACTGCCCAATTACATGAATTAATTCGGTATTTATACAACAAAACAATCGTAACTAACTTCTAACAACCATTTGAAATGTTACAAAACGCCCCCTCAAGTATTGAAACTATTTATTTTGCACCTATTTCTCATTTAATATGTAACAATACCCTCTCCTTTTTAAGAATTTTGTCCTCAAAATTGGAACTGAGGAAATCTTGCTTGGAAATCTTCAGCTAACTCCCATGATGCCTCTGACAGTGGCAATCCATCCCAATGCACCAGAAATTTCACCACAGCTTTTGATCCTTGTTTCTCTAGTTTCCTGTCAATTATTGCTCTTGGCTGGAATGAAAATTGCTTCCCAGTAGGTAATGCAGAAGGAGCAGTAGGAGGTCCATGAGCCTTTTTCAACAGTGATACATGGAATGTGGGATGTATTTGAGCTTCAGATGGTAATTCCAGCCTGTATGCTACCTTCCCCACTCTTGCAGCCACCATAAATGGACCAAAGTATTTTGCAGAGAGCTTCCTATTTTGATGAGGTTTCATTGATTTTTGTTGGAAAGGGTGAAGCTTAACATAAACCCAATCACCCACTGCAAATTCTCTATCAGTTCTATGACCATCCACTAACTGTTTCATTCTATTTCTTGCCTCTTCCAAATTAGACTTCAATTTCTGAATCATCAATTCCCTATCTCTATGAACTTCCTCCACAGCTGCTATGGCAGTATCACCAGGAATATAAGGAATGTGCAAGTTGGGTTTTACACCAAATAAAGCTTCATGAGGACTCATTTTTATGCTTGAATGCCATGTGGTATTATACCACCATTGAGCTAATGGAATCCATTTGACCCAAGTGAGAGGTGCATCCATGCACATAGTCCTTAAGTAAGATTCCAGACATCTGTTAAGAACCTCAGTTTGTCCATCTGATTGTGGATGATATGCTGATGACATTGCCAAATTTATCCCTTGCAGTCTCATAAAATCCTTCCAAAAATTGCTTAAAAATAATGGGTCTCTATCAGATACAATTGTGGTTGGGCAACCATGTAACTTGAACACATTGTCCATGAACACCTGAGCCACATGTGCAGCAGTAAAAGGATGGCTTAATAACAAAAAATGCCCATATTTTGTGAGTCTATCAACCACTACTAAAACTGTATCTTTTCCTTGTACTCTTGGCAACCCAGAGATAAAGTCCATTGAAATGTCAGTAAAGATGGACTGAGGGATAGGCAATGGTTGTAACAAACCTGGTGTGGCCACAGTTTCATACTTAGCCCTCTGACAGATACTGCATTCTTTAACAAACTTGTAAACATCTTTGGAGCACCCTTTCCAGTAAAATAAGTCCTTGATCTTGGCCAATGTTGGCACTGCACCAGAATGACCTCCAATTGGTGATGAATGATATAAAGAAATAATATCATTTCTAAGAGCAGCATCCTTGGCAATTATAATTTTGCCCTTCCTTTTGAGAACCTTGCCATTCCAAGTCTTATTTGGAACAATTTGACCCATGCTCAGCTTATGTATAAGAGCCTTAGCATCTGCATCTTGATTCCATGCAGCCTGAATTCTATCCCATAAAATTGCATCTACTGAGCTAATTCCTAACTCAAAAATAGCCATCCCTTGCACCCTTGACAAGGCATCTGCCACCAAATTCTCTGAACCCTTCTTGTAGCTAATCTCATAATCATACCCCATTAATTTTGAAAGCCATTTTTGTTGTAAAGGTGTTACAACTTTTTGATCCAACAGATACTTCAGACTTTGGTGGTCAGTTTTTATCACAAAATGATTTGCAGCCAAATAGTGGTGCCATTGTTTAACTGCCAAAATTATAGCCAATAACTCTTTTTCATATACTGACCAGTTTTGTTGTCTAGGTGATAATGCCTTGCTAATGAAAGCAATTGGGTGACCCTCTTGCATTAATACAGCACCCATTCCCTTTCCAGATGCATCAGTCTCCACAATAAATGTTTTGGAGAAATCAGGCAGCTTAAGAACTGGAGGTGACAACAATACTTGTTTCAACTTATCAAATGCTTGTTGGCTGTCTGTTGTCCACTGAAACCCCTCTTTTTTGAGTAACTCAGTCAGTGGCTTGGCTAAAATTCCAAATCCTCTAATAAACCTCCTATAATAGCCTGCTAGGCCTAAAAATCCCCTAAGCTGCTTCACATTTTCAGGTGTTGGCCACTCTTGTATGGCTTTAAGCTTGGTTGGGTCAGTAGATACTCCTTCTGCAGTGATTATGTGGCCTAAATATTCTATTTTATTAGCTGCAAAGGCACACTTAGACTTTTTTGCTTTCAATGAATTTTCCCTCATGAGTTTCAATACACTCTCCAGATCATTTAAGTGTTGTTCCCAACTAGAGCTATATACCAAAATATCATCAAAAAAGACTAAAGCACATCTCCTTAAAACAGACTGAAATGTGGTATTCATTAGTGCTTGAAATGTGGCTGGTGCATTTGTAAGTCCAAAAGGTAACACTAAAAACTCAAAATGCCCTCCATGAGTCTTGAATGCAGTCTTATAAATGTCAGGTTCATACATACGTACCTGATGATATCCAGACCTCAAGTCTAATTTAGAGAAAATTGTTGAACCCTGCAGCTCATCCAATAATTCTTCTATAAGTGGGATTGGATATACATCCTTGATTGTAGCTTCATTCAAACGTCTATAATCCACACACATGCGCCATGAACCATCTTTCTTCTTCACTAAAACCACTGGTGCAGCAAATGGGCTTTGACTGTGCCTAATGACCCCAGAATCCAATAATTCTTTGGTCATTGTTTCTATTACATCTTTTTGGGCTTTTGGGTATCTGTAGGGTTTGAGGTTCAGGTTTGTGGCATCACTCTTGAGGTTTATTCTGTGATCACAAGGTCTGGGTGGTGGTAACCCAGTTGGAATTTCAAATATATCATCAAATTTCTGCAATAATACTTCTAATTCTTGATTTCCCTGACAACCTTTCAGCAAAGGGTGATGCATAGTAGTGGGTTCAGTACTGGTTTGTAAAGATAATAATTCAGCTTAGACCACTTCTTTTCCATACCCAATTATGGAATTCATTTTTTCCATTGAACACATACTAACCCTATGCTGCTGCACTCCCTTCAACTCAAAATTCTGACCACCCACTTGAAATTTCATGGTTAAATCCTTAAAATTCCAAATTATATCATTTAATTTCTGCAGCCACTGAACTCCCAAAACAATGTCATAATTGGTTAACTCTATCAACAACATATCCTCCTTAAACCAGTTACCTTGCATGATCCACTGAAAATCTTTGCAAAGATTCAAACAAGCCATATTGTTACCACTAGCCACTGTCACCCTCACATTTGGTATATTGATAACTGGACACACTAATTTCTTTGCCAATGATTCATTCATGAAATTATGTGTGCTACCACTATCAACCAAAATATGCAACTTCCTTGTACCCACAGTGCCTACTACTTGCATAGTTGAATAGGATGGAATACCCATTATTGCATTTAATGAAATATGGGGTTCACCCTGCACCATGGTGCACATGTCCAACTGTGGTTGTTCCTGACCCGCTGGCAATACATTCAATTGTTCAACTAAGGCTAATTCCTCTTCTGCCTCATCTACTGTCACCATAAAAATTTGCTTCTTTCCCTTACAAACCCTTTGGTGACCGGCCACCCATTTTTCATTACAATAAAAACATTCACCCTTATTTCTTTTTTCTTGCATAAAAGAACTAGTTACACTTTTGGGTACCAATGCATTTGAAGGAATTGCATTGACTGGTGTGGCCAGAATGGGTGGTTTGGACAAATTGCCCATATTGCCACTGTTATTATTCCCAGTTCTTGGTACATAACTCCTACCAGTACTACTGCTACCCCAAGATTTATTTCCCAAAGTCTTATTGGCCTGATTTTGCATCTTTGACAAAGCATATGTGTCCTTAAGTGTCTTGGGTTGGAACATTTTAACTGGGCATTTTATTTCAGGTTTTAACCCTTCAATGAACAAACTAATTGTATATTCCTCACAAAGATTTACCTTATTAAGTAATCGATCAAATTCATCACAATAATCTTCTAACTCACCAGTTTGGGTCAAAGCTTTGAGAGAACCCATTGCATCCTCCATAGTTGCAGAAGAAAACCTTGCCACTGCAGATCTTGAGTATTCCTCCCACTGAATTTCATCCATTCCTTTTCCACTTGACTTAATGTACCCCTGATGCCATGAAAGTGCCCTGCCATCCATGTGTATTGCAGCATATCTCACCTTCCTATCTGCAGGAGTGTCATCAATTACAAAAAAGTGCTCACACTTGTATAACCACCCCTCTACATCATCACCCTCAAATCTTGGAAAATCCAACTTAGCCAAACGGTTATTGCTGAATCTTTCCCCATCTGGTCGCACCACGATCGATCTTTGCTTCTCCATGGCCGCCATTTGTGCCAGTAATGTTTGAACGGTGGACCTCAATGAATTCATCTCATTTTGAGTTGTAGAGACTTCTTTGGCTAATCTTTCATTGTCTTTTGTCAATTTTTCCATTTCTTGGGTTTGATTTCTGGTTCCCATGGTTTAATTTGTGAATTTTCTGGTGAATTTAGTGAATTAGGGTTCGTCGGAGAACAGAGCTCGCCGGAGAAGGTGATCGGAATCGTAACCGCCGAGAATCGAACGGCTCTGATACCAATTTGTTACACGAAAATTGAGAGAGATTGAGAAATGATTTGTATATTTGATAACTGCCCAATTACATGAATTAATTCGGTATTTATACAACAAAACAATCGTAACTAACTTCTAACAACCATTTGAAATGTTACAAAACGCCCCCTCAAGTATTGAAACTATTTATTTTGCACCTATTTCTCATTTAATATGTAACAATACCCTCTCCTTTTTAAGAATTTTGTCCTCAAAATTGGAACTGAGGAAATCTTGCTTGGAAATCTTCAGCTAACTCCCATGATGCCTCTGACAGTGGCAATCCATCCCAATGCACCAGAAATTTCACCACAGCTTTTGATCCTTGTTTCTCTAGTTTCCTGTCAATTATTGCTCTTGGCTGGAATGAAAATTGCTTCCCAGTAGGTAATGCAGAAGGAGCAGTAGGAGGTCCATGAGCCTTTTTCAACAGTGATACATGGAATGTGGGATGTATTTGAGCTTCAGATGGTAATTCCAGCCTGTATGCTACCTTCCCCACTCTTGCAGCCACCATAAATGGACCAAAGTATTTTGCAGAGAGCTTCCTATTTTGATGAGGTTTCATTGATTTTTGTTGGAAAGGGTGAAGCTTAACATAAACCCAATCACCCACTGCAAATTCTCTATCAGTTCTATGACCATCCACTAACTGTTTCATTCTATTTCTTGCCTCTTCCAAATTAGACTTCAATTTCTGAATCATCAATTCCCTATCTCTATGAACTTCCTCCACAGCTGCTATGGCAGTATCACCAGGAATATAAGGAATGTGCAAGTTGGGTTTTACACCAAATAAAGCTTCATGAGGACTCATTTTTATGCTTGAATGCCATGTGGTATTATACCACCATTGAGCTAATGGAATCCATTTGACCCAAGTGAGAGGTGCATCCATGCACATAGTCCTTAAGTAAGATTCCAGACATCTGTTAAGAACCTCAGTTTGTCCATCTGATTGTGGATGATATGCTGATGACATTGCCAAATTTATCCCTTGCAGTCTCATAAAATCCTTCCAAAAATTGCTTAAAAATAATGGGTCTCTATCAGATACAATTGTGGTTGGGCAACCATGTAACTTGAACACATTGTCCATGAACACCTGAGCCACATGTGCAGCAGTAAAAGGATGGCTTAATAACAAAAAATGCCCATATTTTGTGAGTCTATCAACCACTACTAAAACTGTATCTTTTCCTTGTACTCTTGGCAACCCAGAGATAAAGTCCATTGAAATGTCAGTAAAGATGGACTGAGGGATAGGCAATGGTTGTAACAAACCTGGTGTGGCCACAGTTTCATACTTAGCCCTCTGACAGATACTGCATTCTTTAACAAACTTGTAAACATCTTTGGAGCACCCTTTCCAGTAAAATAAGTCCTTGATCTTGGCCAATGTTGGCACTGCACCAGAATGACCTCCAATTGGTGATGAATGATATAAAGAAATAATATCATTTCTAAGAGCAGCATCCTTGGCAATTATAATTTTGCCCTTCCTTTTGAGAACCTTGCCATTCCAAGTCTTATTTGGAACAATTTGACCCATGCTCAGCTTATGTATAAGAGCCTTAGCATCTGCATCTTGATTCCATGCAGCCTGAATTCTATCCCATAAAATTGCATCTACTGAGCTAATTCCTAACTCAAAAATAGCCATCCCTTGCACCCTTGACAAGGCATCTGCCACCAAATTCTCTGAACCCTTCTTGTAGCTAATCTCATAATCATACCCCATTAATTTTGAAAGCCATTTTTGTTGTAAAGGTGTTACAACTTTTTGATCCAACAGATACTTCAGACTTTGGTGGTCAGTTTTTATCACAAAATGATTTGCAGCCAAATAGTGGTGCCATTGTTTAACTGCCAAAATTATAGCCAATAACTCTTTTTCATATACTGACCAGTTTTGTTGTCTAGGTGATAATGCCTTGCTAATGAAAGCAATTGGGTGACCCTCTTGCATTAATACAGCACCCATTCCCTTTCCAGATGCATCAGTCTCCACAATAAATGTTTTGGAGAAATCAGGCAGCTTAAGAACTGGAGGTGACAACAATACTTGTTTCAACTTATCAAATGCTTGTTGGCTGTCTGTTGTCCACTGAAACCCCTCTTTTTTGAGTAACTCAGTCAGTGGCTTGGCTAAAATTCCAAATCCTCTAATAAACCTCCTATAATAGCCTGCTAGGCCTAAAAATCCCCTAAGCTGCTTCACATTTTCAGGTGTTGGCCACTCTTGTATGGCTTTAAGCTTGGTTGGGTCAGTAGATACTCCTTCTGCAGTGATTATGTGGCCTAAATATTCTATTTTATTAGCTGCAAAGGCACACTTAGACTTTTTTGCTTTCAATGAATTTTCCCTCATGAGTTTCAATACACTCTCCAGATCATTTAAGTGTTGTTCCCAACTAGAGCTATATACCAAAATATCATCAAAAAAGACTAAAGCACATCTCCTTAAAACAGACTGAAATGTGGTATTCATTAGTGCTTGAAATGTGGCTGGTGCATTTGTAAGTCCAAAAGGTAACACTAAAAACTCAAAATGCCCTCCATGAGTCTTGAATGCAGTCTTATAAATGTCAGGTTCATACATACGTACCTGATGATATCCAGACCTCAAGTCTAATTTAGAGAAAATTGTTGAACCCTGCAGCTCATCCAATAATTCTTCTATAAGTGGGATTGGATATACATCCTTGATTGTAGCTTCATTCAAACGTCTATAATCCACACACATGCGCCATGAACCATCTTTCTTCTTCACTAAAACCACTGGTGCAGCAAATGGGCTTTGACTGTGCCTAATGACCCCAGAATCCAATAATTCTTTGGTCATTGTTTCTATTACATCTTTTTGGGCTTTTGGGTATCTGTAGGGTTTGAGGTTCAGGTTTGTGGCATCACTCTTGAGGTTTATTCTGTGATCACAAGGTCTGGGTGGTGGTAACCCAGTTGGAATTTCAAATATATCATCAAATTTCTGCAAAAAAAAAAAAAAAAAAAAAAAAAAAAAAAAAAAAAAAAAAAAAAAAAAAAAAAAAAAAAAAAAAAAAAAAAAAAAAAAAAAAAAAAAAAAAAAAAAAAAAAAAAAAAAAAAAAAAAAAAAAAAAAAAAAAAAAAAAAAAAAAAAAAAAAAAAAAAAAAAAAAAAAAAAAAAAAAAAAAAAAAAAAAAAAAAAAAAAAAAAAAAAAAAAAAAAAAAAAAAAAAAAAAAAAAAAAAAAAAAAAAAAAAAAAAAAAAAAAAAAAAAAAAAAAAAAAAAAAAAAAAAAAAAAAAAAAAAAAAAAAAAAAAAAAAAAAAAAAAAAAAAAAAAAAAAAAAAAAAAAAAAAAAAAAAAAAAAAAAAAAAAAAAAAAAAAAAAAAAAAAAAAAAAAAAAAAAAAAAAAAAAAAAAAAAAAAAAAAAAAAAAAAAAAAAAAAAAAAAAAAAAAAAAAAAAAAAAAAAAAAAAAAAAAAAAAAAAAAAAAAAAAAAAAAAAAAAAAAAAAAAAAAAAAAAAAAAAAAAAAAAAAAAAAAAAAAAAAAAAAAAAAAAAAAAAAAAAAAAAAAAAAAAAAAAAAAAAAAAAAAAAAAAAAAAAAAAAAAAAAAAAAAAAAAAAAAAAAAAAAAAAAAAAAAAAAAAAAAAAAAAAAAAAAAAAAAAAAAAAAAAAAAAAAAAAAAAAAAAAAAAAAAAAAAAAAAAAAAAAAAAAAAAAAAAAAAAAAAAAAAAAAAAAAAAAAAAAAATTTGCTTCTTTCCCTTACAAACCCTTTGGTGACCGGCCACCCATTTTTCATTACAATAAAAACATTCACCCTTATTTCTTTTTTCTTGCATAAAAGAACTAGTTACACTTTTGGGTACCAATGCATTTGAAGGAATTGCATTGACTGGTGTGGCCAGAATGGGTGGTTTGGACAAATTGCCCATATTGCCACTGTTATTATTCCCAGTTCTTGGTACATAACTCCTACCAGTACTACTGCTACCCCAAGATTTATTTCCCAAAGTCTTATTGGCCTGATTTTGCATCTTTGACAAAGCATATGTGTCCTTAAGTGTCTTGGGTTGGAACATTTTAACTGGGCATTTTATTTCAGGTTTTAACCCTTCAATGAACAAACTAATTGTATATTCCTCACAAAGATTTACCTTATTAAGTAATCGATCAAATTCATCACAATAATCTTCTAACTCACCAGTTTGGGTCAAAGCTTTGAGAGAACCCATTGCATCCTCCATAGTTGCAGAAGAAAACCTTGCCACTGCAGATCTTGAGTATTCCTCCCACTGAATTTCATCCATTCCTTTTCCACTTGACTTAATGTACCCCTGATGCCATGAAAGTGCCCTGCCATCCATGTGTATTGCAGCATATCTCACCTTCCTATCTGCAGGAGTGTCATCAATTACAAAAAAGTGCTCACACTTGTATAACCACCCCTCTACATCATCACCCTCAAATCTTGGAAAATCCAACTTAGCCAAACGGTTATTGCTGAATCTTTCCCCATCTGGTCGCACCACGATCGATCTTTGCTTCTCCATGGCCGCCATTTGTGCCAGTAATGTTTGAACGGTGGACCTCAATGAATTCATCTCATTTTGAGTTGTAGAGACTTCTTTGGCTAATCTTTCATTGTCTTTTGTTAATTTTTCCATTTCTTGGGTTTGATTTCTGGTTCCCATGGTTTAATTTGTGAATTTTCTGGTGAATTTAGTGAATTAGGGTTCGTCGGAGAACAGAGCTCGCCGGAGAAGGTGATCGGAATCGTAACCGCCGAGAATCGAACGGCTCTGATACCAATTTGTTACAAGAAAATTGAGAGAGATTGAGAAATGATTTGTATATTTGATAACTGCCCAATTACATGAATTAATTCGGTATTTATACAACAAAACAATCGTAACTAACTTCTAACAACCATTTGAAATGTTACAAAACGCCCCCTCAAGTATTGAAACTATTTATTTTGCACCTATTTCTCATTTAATATGTAACAATTATATACAACACACTAACCTATGAAATTAACAGATGGATGCCAAAGGACTTGCGGCTTAACCTGACCCGTTTTAACTTTTAACTCGCACTAAAGTATTATCCATTTTGACCCTTTACCCAACCTAGCCGACCTGCCTAATTTCCAACTCTAAATGTTTTTGAATTCCTTGCTTCCTTACCTGATGAATCACGCAAATGTTGACTCAAATTGCCATTCTCGATAAATTCATAGACCAAGAACAATGATCCTTCTACACAATATCCCAACAAACGTACCTGCAAAACACAATATAAAATCAAAATCGTTCCATTTAGTTATTCCAAAAATTAAATATATTATCTCCCTAACTTCTTATATAACATCTCAAGTAAAAATAAAATTTCCAGAAGTCTTGAAAACTAACCAGGTTTAAATGATGAACATGTGTTAAGACCTTCAGTTCAGCAAGAAATTCTTTCGAAGCTTGCATATCCATCTTTTTTATAGCAGCTTTCTACAATTTTCAAAGACCAAAACAAAATCAGCTTCCCCAAACAATAATAGTGAGTCATTTAAATAAAGAAACACAATGCTTAATGTAAATGAGTTCATTGACATTTAGTCAACATCCTATGCACAAGTAAATTGATTACAACTCAAGAAAAAAACAAGTGTATAATTAACAAGATACGAACCTCGCCTCTCAGTTCTCCATAGTAAACAGCTCCAAAACCGCCTTGACCAATCTTGTTATCCAGGCTAAATTCATCAGTAGCCTTAGCAAGCTCATCATACGAGAACTCTACTGACTTGTCCACGGTTATACCTGTTATCCCTGGTTGTGCACCACCAATAAGAGGGCCTGATTCTGTAGTTCTTCCCAAGTTGTAACCTGAACCTGCATTCATAAATTGAAGGGTAAATTACACGAATCATACCTGAGGTTTGTTCGAAACTACACTGGCCATACCTACAATTTAAAAATTACGCGAGACATACCCATCGTTGTCAAAAACTTACACTAACCATACCTATCGCTGACGGTCGTCTATTTGGCCGTTAAGTCAAGTCACGTGTCGTGCATGTGAGGTATCAAAACCGTAATTTCGTGCATACTTCAGGTATTATCCTTGTAATTTACCCTAAAAATAATTATTAAGAATTTTAGAGTTTTATTTATACTTCAGTTATTAAGTTGGGTAGATATGAAATTTATTATGAAAAATAGTTTTTTTTTCAATGAAAAGTATATCAAGAAAAATACTTGATACAAGAATGCATTTATTATTATATATATCATTATTATTTTGTTATATGTGTATAGTGAATAAAACAAGGATTAGAACCATGAAAACCACTAAAATTTTCACTTTTATATTATTATTTTTTTATTTTTTTATAATTTATTCTTTTTAATAGAAACCTATTTGAAAAAATAAAAAAAAATAATTAAAAAAGCAATAAAATTTTTCATATGGTTTGATGACATCCCCTTCACATTAGAGGGGTAAAGCAAAGTCGAAGGCTCGTCACGGTTTTAGAGTATAATTTCATCTCAGCTTAGCAAGCTGTAGCAAATTGGGTTTGAAGTTCCAGGGTTAGTCGTTAGTTTGACCTTAGAATTTCTAAACCTAAACCTGTATCGTTTGATGACATCTTTTCTTAAACTTTTTATTTTTTTTATATTTTGAAATAGGTTTTTTTTTAAAAAAAATATATATATATATATATATATATATATATATATATGTGAATTTTAATATAGAATATCTACTCACTTTAATAATGAAATATAAATATAAATATCTTAATAATTTTTTATTAGGGTAAATTACACGGATGATACCTGAAGTTTACACGAAATTACGGTTTTGATACCTCACATGCACGACACGTGACTTGACTTAACGGCCAAATAGACGACCGTCAGCGATAGGTATGGTCAATGTAAGTTTTTGACAACGATGGGTATGTCTCGCGTAATTTTTAAATTGTAGGTATGACCAGTGTAATTTCAAACAAACCTCAGGTATGATTTGTGTAATTTACCCTAAATTGAATAAGAAGTTCCCATTAACTTCACTGCAGAAAGCTGGTAGGTTTCTGTCGAAAAACTTTTCACTTTGCTCTAAATTTACCTACTTATCTTCGACTGATTATCTGATGATTACAAATACGTTTTTAGTGCTTAGGCTAAATAGCTCTGATTATGATAATTTGATTATTTAGGGATCACATGATGAGTTTGGAGTATCAATTTCATACCCATGGTAACAAAACTGATTATAAAAGAAATTTAAAAGTAAGTTAGTTAGTATTACTTCACATGAACATTCTTTTATTAAGAGTTCAATCATGAGTATTAGTACTTTTTAGAATTATTTTAGAATTATATACGATACAAAATTGAAAGCTCTTTCTTAACTAAGAAATATTCGAAAACAAAACAAAGAATGAAGTACCGTGAATTTGCTCAGTTCCATTTTCATCTAGCAATGAACCTTCTGCGATCTTCCTCCTCCGGTAAAATCCAATGTAGATGCAAATGCCAAAGAAAAGAACTCCAGTAACCGCTCCAACAGATATGCCTGCAGTGGCAGCACCAGATAATCCTGTTTGAACCACCACCACACCAGTAAGATACATACACAATCAACAATCAGTTAAACTGTCACATATTTATCTTAACCAAAAACAGAAATTTAAGATAAAGATTCATTGAGTGGCAAAGAAGACAACCCTTTGTGCTGCAAAAAACAAAAAGATTTAATCAGAAATTAATGTAGAAATACGCCCGTAAATAGTAACTAATGAACAGGTTATAGTTTACCTCGTTTTCAAAGGCGGAAAAGTTCCATTTTGATCTGTAATAATAGAAAAGAGAAAGAGAAAAAAGATAAGCAAAAATGTCCCAAGTAATGAGATGATTTCTACATTATGCAGCGAATTATCTTAAGTAGATTCAATATCAGTTCTTAGTTAAATCAATGAAATATAAGCTTTCCATATGTGATAAGAATTAATCTTCACCCAATAACAAACAAATCTATATTCATAACATATCATCAGAATTTCGATTCATGCAAAAAAAAAGTATTTGAAAACAAGATTTTACCTCTTCCAGGAATAAATACCAAATCCATCTCACTAAAATTCAATCCGGGATTGTAACTCCTCAAAAGATATTCACTAACCCCAGTATCATTAGCAATCGTGGAAATATTCTCACCACTTCTAATTGGATACGTGATAAACAATCCATAATCCTTAGAGACACGACTACTCCCACAAGAACAGTTAATTATAACAAATACTTGACCACCTAAGGGTATGTTTAACTCATCATAACTATTAAATTTCCTCATCATATCTACTGTAGTAAGTTCAGAATAATAAGTTTTGGCAATCAATGAGTATGTGCTCTTGGAACTAACATTATAAACAAACCGATGGCTCAGAAAACCACGATCATCACAACTACATGAAAATGGGACATTGACTCTTGAACCAGCATGAACTATGTCTGCATTTGTGATTTGAGGGTTGTATGTTAAGATATGTGGAATCGTAGTTGAAAAGATTTTGGACACAAATGTTAAGTTTGATTTTTCCCACATGAGATAAGACGCTAAAGCAATACAATTATCCTTACAACTTGATTCAACACGACTAATAAACATTAACACAAAAACGTATACTAGAAGCTTGGTTTTTATCCTACTTTCCATTTTCATTGTAAAAAATCGAAGTAACAAAAATGGAAAATTCCTAGTGGGAATTGGTGTTGCACTTAAATGAACATTAGCTAATGTAGCATGAAAGATAGCAAACACACAGACAAACAGACACAAAACACAATGTAAGTATGCAAGAGAACACTTTGAGTGAAGTAAAATTTACAGTTTTACTAAGTAAATAAGTGATATATATATATATATATATATATATATATATACATATAATATATATACATAGTACATACATAGGACTTGGTCAAAATGCAAGTAGAAATTTGTCTCCACAAAGAAAACTTTTTCTTGGAGTCAATTGGTTGAAGGATTAGTCATTCTCTGATATGACAATTTAAGATTTTAAATTCTTGTTGTATTGAATGGGTCTTTGATGTTTTCACAGATTTTATAAAATAATTTTACCTAATACAATGTTTACATGTTATTACACACAATTATATTGTCCAACTCTTGTTTTCTTTCTTATATACAAGTTTTTTTCTCTGTGTTAATTTTTGTTGTAAAAGCAAGGAAGTTTCAATTGCTTTAAAGGCCTAAGATGAACTTATGAAATAGAGCCTCGTCAATAAAAATTTTTATATACTACAGTAATATTCGATTATATTAAAGCATAGTACACTTTTGGCAGACCTTTCGATGGTGCAAGTTTAATGTTACACTTACACCAAGTAAAGTTGTAAAAAAAATTTAATCAAAGTTATGATAAGCCATATCAACTTAATCTGAAAGTGGACTAACCTTTGGTAGGCACAAAGACTATCCCTGATCCGGCGCTAAAATTGGATCCAACGTTGAATCGCTCTAACAACATCGTTGAGACACCCGACTCTGTTGCCAAGGACTGCAAAGTGTCTTCTTGTCTAAGTGGGTATGTTGCAAACAATCCATAATTCTTTGACACATGTTTGTTGCCACATGTACAATTTACGGTAACATTAATATCAACAAAATCTGGTATAAACGCCGGTTCAAACCAGTTGACCCGTTGTATCCAATACTCAGTTGTAAGATTTGCAAAAACATCTGTAGCAATTTTACCATAAGTATCACCAATTTGTGTTTGGTATTTGAAAGTATGGCCTAAAAAATCACCATTAAGACATAAACATGAAAACGGTACGTTAATTCTAGCTCCCGCTTCAATGCTATCACTACTTGAGATATTAGGATTATACTTGAGAATATCAGGGATTGGTTGCGCGAAAATCTTGCTTATGTAAGTGAGATTTGATCCTTGCACGACATAGTATGATGCCAACGCAAGATCACAGCCATCGTTACATTTGGATTCAATTATAACGTCGAAAAAAAGAACCATAAATCCCAATTCTAGTATATATCTCTTTCTCTTTGACATATTGCTCATGAGGATGATAAGTTTTACAGAATTAATCTATAATGCAAATGGGAGAGAAATGAAGTAATAGATTAAGTATATGATGGAGACTAATTAATCATGAAGTTTGATTACATGTTTCTTTTTGTTTGATAGCTAAAAGAATTGTGAAGGAATCATTAACAAGTACATAAAATGATATGTATTTTTGTATATAAGCTAACATCATTTCTTGTCTTCATTGTTTGTTTGTGATTCTTTGTGTATACCTACAAATTTTCAAGCATCAAGTGTTAAATCACTACACAATTTTATAATACATACTGAGTTTATGGTTTTTAATTTAATGATAGAAACAATCATGGAATAGTTGAATATGATAGTATATAATTTCATATAACACCAAATTTCTACCAAAATTGGATAAGAACCTATAAAACTTGTGCATTGACTTACAAATTATTTGTTGGACATAATAGATTCTGATTTTTTAAATTCTAATTTCGTTAAACCACGGCGTGCTCAAAGTTTCTACTATGAATTAATCCCATCAACATATTTTGTTTTCACTTGCATCTTGAGCCGAGCTTGAGCTCGGCGGGACTCAAGCTTGGTGTGAAAAAAGTTAAATAGGCTCGAGCTTGGCTTGTTAAGTATTTCGAGCTGACTCGGGTTCTAGCTCGATAATAGCTCGATTCGATCGAGTCGAACTCGAGTTGCTCGATAAAATCTTGACTTGGTCGTAACCCTACTAACATTTAGACGACAAATGTATACGGAGTTAATTTTTATACATTCAATTGATTAGATGAAAAATCTTTATAGGAAAGAAGGTTGAAATAATTCTGATTTTAATTTAAGAAGTAATTCTAGATTTACAAATATTTTACAAACATATTTTGCCAAACACAATTTTACCCATTAAATCATGTTTAAGTATTTGATTCAAGATATTATAAACTCTAGCTAGTTTCTACGTACTTTGTCCCAAATTTTATAGAAATACTAGCAGAAACCGCATATTATGCTTTTACCTTAGTTATATATTTAACTAGTATTCAACTCCGTCCGATGGACGGGTAGTCTCAAAATATATATATCAAAGGGAATCGAAATGATAACATGTGTTAGATGATGATTAACATGTGTTGGGTTCAAATCTTCTACATGAACCAACGTTGTCTTCTTTTTATCTAACAAAAAATAACAAAATATATGTCATAGTCTAAATTAAAAAAAAAGATGTAAATGCGAGCAAAATAAATTAATGAGCAAAATAAATATAAAAGAATAAAACCTTTTGTAGATAAAGAAGTCATGATCAACCTACAATTGAGAATAAAATAAATTAAAAGAGTTGAAAAATAACAATAACATAACAATTCAATATCAGATAATGAACAAACATGAATAAAATAACAAAAATTAAATTAAAGTGATATAAAAAAACGTATATTTCTTTTGTTGAAAAGTTATATGACCATGATTTTTTTTTAAGATAGAAAGGAGAGAAATGATGGAAAATGATTAATAAAAATTTATTTAGGTTGTATATATAATAACTTTTTGTGAGAGTTTTAAGGATAATATATATCTTTAAAATTTAAAAGTTTTATGATAGATTTTAAATATATTTATCTATTGAAAAAAAGAAAAAAAAATCTAAAAAAGTGAACCTATAATGGACAACAAACTAAATTAAAAGAGATGAATAATAATAATATTAATGTCAAATAATAATGATTAATCATAACAAAATATATATATAATAAACCCTTTTTGTTTGTTGAGTAAGTCGAATTTGTTGAGAATTCGTGAGGTAGTCAAACTTTTTTTTTGTTGAGAATTCGTGAGAGTTTTTTCCTAGGGTGTATATATATAATAATAATTTTTTGGAGAGTTTTAAGAATAAAAAGATTTGTTTTTTATTTTTTAATTTAATATAGGTCGGCCTAGAAAATTTTAATTAAAAAAATATAGAAAAATAGAGGATTAATTAGGAGGGAGAATTAGGCTAAAGGAGGGATTAGGGGTGCCAAGTGTACCCCAACCTCCTCTTTTAGAAATACTAGCAGAAACCGCATATTATGCTTTTACCTTAGTTATATATTTAATAATAAAATAATGTGACATATATACATAACTTTCCTAATATGAAAGAACGTAAAATGTTTATGCCAACAAAACAAAAAGAGATTGTAATTCCAACTTAAATGAGTAGGTAACGTAATTAAAAAGTGAGATAAATTTCACATGGCATATGATTCTTTCATTTACTTTTTAAATGTGGTACAACTTGAGAGAACATTTTGATCTAAATTCTCAAATTTTACTTGCCAAAATTATAACTAATGCAGATTTAATTTTTTGGAATAAATTATTGCTGATTTCTACATGAAATAATCAAAATGACTAATTAGAGATATTTATGTAAAAAGTGGGACAAAGATATTTTATGTGGATTTTTTATAGATAATTACCTTTTTTTTTTTTTGAAGATGTGGATCATTTGCTCGCAACAAGGGATCTAGCTTACGTTGTCTTAACTGGGTCCGCGCTAGAGAGCCCCCTCACCCTCAATACCTAGTAGAAGGAGAAACTCCCAACTAAACCGCCCGAATGCACGACATTTAATAAATTTCCTACATGGTCATAGAATCTATATCTATAGGGATAATTACCTAGATGGTCAAATTCTAGACTCTATGTCTAAATTTAGACACCAATAAAATAAATTTCCGACATGGTCATAGAATCCTCACCACCTAACACACTTGGTAAGAAATAAAATCAACTAAGGAGGGAGGGAGTGGTCACCCCTTCCCCAATCTTTACCACTTTTCCACATCATTACTAACCAATAAAAACCTTCCACCTCAATTTTCCCCAATCTTCCCCCAATCACTGGCGCCACTTTCCCCATCTTCCCCCAATCTCCACCTCATCATTTTTTTCATTTATTTTTAATACTATATAATTTCGTAAACTATATAAAATAAAAACATGACATTTTATTAAAAATATTTTAAAAAAAACATTACAATTACTTAAAAAAAGGCATTACAACATACTTAAAAAAAACGACATACTTAAATATAAAAAAAACATTACGAAATACTAAACAAAAAAACTACTCATCGAGATATGGCAAGTCTTGAGCCGCGACATGCTCCGTGAGGTTGAATCGAAGGCGGTGATGGACATCCTCATTTTCTATCTCGTCGTATACATCACCGTTATACACTGGTTGCAACGGCGGATCCATTATATGAACTGGTGAGATCGCCCTACCGACGCGCTTTATAATCATGTTATGCAAAATACACACCGCATAGACATATTGACCAATTTTCTCTTTGGTCATAGGCCGGAGAGGTCGAATGAGAATCTTCCATTTTTCTTTAAGAACACCGAATGTTCGTTCCACATCTTTTCTTGCCGCCTCTTGTAACCTCTTGAAATTCTTTTCCTTTGGGTCGGTAGGATACGGGTATCCTTTAACAAAGGTCGACCACTTGTTGTAGATTCCATCGGTAAGATAGTAGTCGCGTTTGTAAAAGCGTCCATTCACATAAAATGAAGTGTCTGGAGTCGTTCTCTTTATCTCCGGAAGATACAAGTCGGATTGATTCAACACATTGATATCATTGTTCGACCCTGGCGCTCCAAAAAAGGCATGCCAAATCCACAAATCGTGTGACGCCGTAACCTCAAGCATAATAGTAGGAACACCATAGTCACCTCTCGTATATTGCCCTCTCAACGCTCTAGGACAATTCCTCCATTCGACATGGGTACAATCGATGCTACCAAGCATGCCGGGAATGTGATGCTTAACTTCATGGGCCTCGAAAATGCGTGCAACATCGTTTTGAGTCGGCCTACGTAGGTACTCTCGGCCGTACAACTTAATAATGGCGTCACAAAAATAATCAAGATTTTCACGTGAAGTTCTTGCGGCCATGCATAAGTACTCGTTGTACTCATCGGGCGGTTGCTCGTGCGAGTTGTCTAACGGCCGACGTTATTTTTTGTATCGCCGTGAAACTTCTCTTGCCTCGAGCGTCGTATCCTTCTTGAAAATATGGGAAGTTTGCTTCAATGTCTTCTACTATGGATAAAAACATACTTTTATCCATACGAAACTTGCGACGAAAATAAGCTTCGTCATACTTTGGTTCTTCAACGAACCAATCGTTCATTAGAGTTTCAAGACCAATATCCATCTCGACGACGATCTACACTTTGACGGGGTCGGAATTCGCTAGAGCTTGTCGTGTCTTGAATATATTTATGTGCTTTAAGCAAAAATTGCAACGAACTACCCGTGGATTCGTCGGATGAAGTAGGATAATTATATTCCTCGGACGAAGAATCGGATGACATGTTTTTTTTATAAAAGGGATAGAGATTTGGTATATAATTTGAAAGAAAGAGGAGAAGAAATGGAGAAAATGGTGTGTTGTGGTTTAAAAATGGTGAAATGGTTGGTTTATATAGAATAAAAGGTAAAAAAAATAAAAAAAAATAAATTTTTTTTTTTTGAATTCACCAATCACCTCCTCTCTCTCTCTCTCCTCCCTCTCTCCTCTCTCTTCCTTCCCCCCACACGGTGAAGCTCCCCGATTTGCCTTGTCTCTCTCCTACGGTAAACCGCCGGCGGTGTTACCGCGGGGGGCCGCGCGGTAAAGTTTGTTCCCCGTGTTCCACTCCCTCCCCTAATTAAATGATGACAAATGTCCACTAGAGCTACATCACTTGTACTAATTTGTACTTGTCTTCTTCCCCAACAAAGACAAACGAATAGGTATTTTTCCAATTATTTATAATTACTTATAATTTTAAATCACATGTATAATGTCTAAAATTCTAATTTAATTAATGAGTATAAGTTGATTAGCGTTGTTTTACAAAAAAAAGAGGTAATCAAAAAGTTGCGAAATCATGTGACTAAAAGTGTCCATGAGTCCATAACTGACTAAAATAAGGCAATGCATTAGGGCATTATATTAGCTTGTTAAAATTAAAGGTTGTATTTAGTTTAAACGAATAAGTATGTGAAGTGCGCAACCTCATATATGGTTCAGCTCAAATAATATAAGTGTTCAGTGGTCTTGGTTCAAGAGACATCAGTGGCTGAGCACAACATTGATACATGGTTGTTTATGCTACAAATTTAGTGAGATGTTAATATGTTTACTAAAATACTTAGAAAACTTGGAGAGAAAATATTTTTTAATATTGACAAACGTTTTTCTTATAAATTAAATTACAAGGAGTAGATATATATAATACTAGGTGAAACTCGTGCGTTGCACCGGTCTATTTTATTTTCTACATAATTAATTGTAAATAATATGCAATTAAATTAATGTTTATAACGAAAAATGAATAGTTATATATAATAAAACAAATGTTCATATCATCATATGTATTGAACAATAAAATGTCCACAAAAATAAGGGTAGATAGTATTTATTAGATAGAAAAAGTTACAAAATTGATCGGAATTAAATAAAGATTAAAATATAAATATAGAATAAATTATAGATGACTCAAAACCTCTTTGAAAATAACAATTTTTTGTGGTGTTCGTAGACTTGTCATGATGTCATCATTGTTCAAAATCAAAACCTTCCATACTTTTTTGCTTTTGATATAAATACTAAAATAAATCCACTTATAAATAGTAATACACTAAGTTTGAACAATACAAAATTAAAAGTAATACACTACAAAAACACTCCTGAGAGGAGATCAGTAACGTTTATAAAACATACGAGAACGGTACCCGCACGATGGTGTAGGTGATGGGTGGTGGTAATGGTGGCGGTGATGGGTGATGGCGTGCAGCGGTGGTGAAGATGGCGGCGGTGGTGACGATGTAATGGCGACGACGGTGGTGGTGGCGCGCGGCGGCGATTGGTGGTGGTGGCGAGTAATTTAGGTTATTGGTATAATGTATTTTTGATGAATTGTTGAATTGAATGTTGAAAATGAGATTTGCTTTATAATATAGTATAGATAATAGTTCTCATTTGCTAAAACTCAGTGGGTTAATTTGACTTTATCTTTTAATTTTAATAATGAATTTCAAAATGTAACAAATAAGATGAAATTGCTGGAATTGGATATTGGTTTCCATAACAATTGCCTAAGTTTCCATTTGCAGATGACGCTTATATGTGGCAAAGTTTAATGTTATCACATAATCACTAAGATAGCCTTATACTCGTAATATATAGAGAGAGGGAACACATAAAGATAATTCTAAAATTTGATTTGTGTTTAGAATTGTGATGATCCCTCAGGGGGAGAGCACTACACAAACAATTCCTAGGTTCAGAGTCCTGAGTTGACATGAAAAACCAAACTACCTTTAAACCATGAGATCTCATGGCATATCATCCATGAGATCTCATGGCAGCTAAATATGATCTTACCATTTCGATTGTACACTCTTATTTCCCTTTAAAGATCGATACGAACATAGGGTTGTCATCTGAAGCTTGCAACAGAAGTCGGAAGCATAAATGGAGTTAAGTATCATATTTTTCAATAGGTAATGCTATCATTTTAAATACAGTATCACTTAGACTTAGAATATGGTCTACCATCTCACAACGTGAAACAGAATTAGACAAATCTAATTTCAAAATTAAAGCATATAATCCAATTTGACCTCTTAGAGAAGAAATATAAATAGGTAATCCTCGTTATGATGTTTAAGAAAATTATTTGGGCTGGAAAATGCACTTACAATCTTACATGGTTCAATAGAGAGAATACACCTCCACCAGACAACATTTACGTTATATTAAGGCATGAGATACTGCATGAATGAAGAAGAAAATGCAATTAGTCATAGATTGTATATTTAACTCATTTATTGAAACAGGCCGAACAAACAACAGAAAACAACATCTTCAATGAACATCGAATTAAACCTTAAGCATACCTGACTAAGCGTGAAGTCAGCTTGAAATGACCTAGATCTCATCCAACACCTTGGGTTCATCTACATAAAGTTTTAAAAGAAACCTTTCTTAGGCATTTCATCAAACATCTTGTGCTCAAATATAAAAAAACATTTGAATTCATTATAAAATATATAGAAAACCAAAATGGCTGATAATATTGGAAGAAAGAATTCTTTAATTATTTAACCCTAGTCATATGATTAGTTGCAGCAAAAAAAACAACCAAATTACACATGAAAATAATCAATTAATAAAAAAGAAAAAGTGATAACTTAGTTACTCTGAAGAAAAATGAAAAAAAATATATAAAATTCATAAGATTATTGAGAGAAAATGATTGAAAACCTACAAATCCTAGATTTGAGGATATTTCTTTTAAATTAAAATCGCTGATTCTTTTTCTAATCCAATTGAGAGGAAAGAATGTGGGGGTTATTTGTTTCCTTTACAAAAGGGTGTTTGGCCTGGCTTTTATTTTTAGGCTTATGCTTTTTTGTTTATGCTTTTATTTTGTAAGTTTAGAAACTCTTTTTTTGTGTCTAGATTAGCTTATATTATATAAGCTAACTAGTTGTAGACCCGTGTAAAAACACGGAAAATCAATAGACATTTTATAAAATAAGTGTTTTTTGGGACGTTCGTTATTTCATCTAAGTACGTATAAAGAGAAAGTCATGATATCTGTCTGTTGTCCTTACTCGCTTCACAAGTCATTCATTGGGATGGTCTAGCACTCTATATAGTTATTTTAATATTGATAAACAACCGTTAATAAAATAACTTATATTTTTAATAAAATAAAAATAGACATGTTAAATCAAACTTAATAAAACAGAAAATAAATACTTTTTGTCAAAATAAGTTTATAAAAAAATGATATCGATCGATGTTATAAAATTTTTTACTTTTTAAGAAAATAATATCGATATTATAAAATTCCTTAGTTGACTTAAAACTCATCCAATGCAAACCGATGCCTAAGTTAATAATAATTTTAAGCCGGTGCACTTTTTCTTAAGTGGAGTTAACCATTGGATTTAAAAGACCTATATAATGCTTATTCATCGAGAACACTAATATAGATTTAACATGATGCAAAAAAGCTTCATGAAAATACATAAACATTAAGAATCAAATTATTACACCATTTTGACTGAACAATTATAAGTAGAAAGATGGCCTATTAGAAGAAAAAAGAAATTTAATTATCACAAGTTAAGAAAAGCACCCATGTTACTTTTGGAATGCATAGTAGAACAACTAATTGTGAATTAAATACCCTTTTCTATTTCATCACATTAAGAAAATCAAATCCAACTTGCAGAAAACAAACAAAGCCCAACAAATTCATAAGACCAAAACAAATTAAATTGCACGTCATACTAATAGTAACACACATGAAAGTAAATTGCATATCATAACTAATCGGAGGACACTGAGCTCGGCAATGTATTTCATCTTTGTTTTTCTTTGACCTTGCAGCAGACCCGCCGATTTGCCAATATCCTAAATTCCTAATAGTAACAAAGGTTTCAAAGTAAATCACAGATCACAACTAGAGCAATTTACATATCTTTATCACTCATGGTTGTTTGAAGAACCCACATTACTCTTTTTTGTATAAATAAACTCCAAAAGAAGAACAAATATAGTCAAAAAGTAGATAATCGGATGGAATTTACATGATTAAGAAGGGGAGACATTGCAACAGCTCTAAGCTGACGCAAATCCAAGTTGATTCAACCCAAATCTAAGCTGATTTAACCTAAATCCAAGCTAAAAAATAAGTACTTATTAATTCTTATTTATGATGTATAGAACTTAATATACTAAAAAAATAATAGTTGAAATCCGTTAACTGTTTCAATGATATTGACCGCGACAACATTGAAAAGCCTATATCACAAAGTTGTATATTTTTGCCAAATAAGATTTACCTTCAGCCCCGAATGCGAGTTAATGTCAGCCCTTTAGGAATATAGCCAACTTCTGTTCAAAGTCGTATATCTTGGCAAATAAGAATTGCACCAGATTCAAAAAGTTAATATGATACATAAATTGAAAAATAACTGTGGCTAAAAAGATTGTAATGATTGTTACCTCCCTGGGATGGATAATTGTTTTAAACTTCTTCACAAATGGAGATCGTACCTCTTCATTGAACTCCGCATAGTAGCCCACTCTCGTACTTTTCAAGAATAATGACACTAAGCTTAGATCATCATTATCGTGAGACTTTTTTCTACATCATTCCTAATGGCACAGGGTATCCCCACCAGGAACAGGGCAACCCCACCAGGGTATTAGCGGCGACGTCGCCGCTAAAGAGGCACAGGGTATCCCCACCAGGAACAGGGCAACCCCACCAGGGTATTAGCGGCGACGTCGCCGCTAATGGTGGGGCCCCGACAACTTTGGAACCATGACTGACTACGCTTGTTCCCGGGGTGCCACGTGGCACTTATTAGCGGCGACGTCGCCGCTAATAAGTGACACGTGGCACCCCGGGAACAAGCGTAGAACCATGACTGCCAAGGTGCCACGCGGTGCCACGTGGCTCGTATTAGCGGCGACGTCGCCGCTAATACGAGCTACGTGGCACCGCGTGGCACCTCGGCGAATTTTGGAGGTTTACCACGATCTTAACATTTGGTATATATATTCTCTGTTGGTATATATATTCTCTATTTCGGTTTTAAACTACAGGCTACCCTTCTTTTGCACTTTGGATTTCAAACTGCATATATTTTTCTTTCACACTATTGTTTTCAAAGCTGCTCGCACAGGTATATTTCGGACGATACATATATAAATATATTATGAATATAGATATATATATAGTATGGATATCATCAATAGTTAATGAACTAGATGTTTACTTGAATTGTTTAAGATGGATAGTTTTGAGGATATTTGGGCAGACCCAGAAAACGTACGTATTGAAGTGCCCGATGATGAGTTTGAGTCACCTGATGCAGACGGTCAATTTGACTGCGAACCTAGAGACTTAGAAACCGAGGAGGTGTTCGCTTCCGTCGAAGAATTGACGGAGTGGGCCAAAAGAACAGCACTGGAGTTGGGTTATGTTTTAGTCACACGGCGGTCGAACAAAAATTTCGATAAAGGTGGTCAATAAGGTGACACTAATATGTCACCACGGTGGACCACGCGATAAAAGGTTAACTGGGCCACCCAAACGGTCCAACAAGATAGGGTGTCCCTTTACTTTGGAAGGCCGCCCCGGGTATGATGGTGGTTGGAGGGTAACTGTCAAGGACTGGAAACACAATCATGATCCAGCTACCGATCTGCAGGGGAATGCATACGCGAGACGGATGACGGAAGAAGAAAAGCAATATGTGGGAAACCTATCGGATCGCGGTATGTTCCCACGCCAGATCCTGGTTAACCTGAAAAATGAATTTCCAGGAAACCTGACTCGAAGAGGAGACATTACCAACTTTCTGAAATCGAGACGGAGGGCGGGCCATGCAGGACATACTCCAATGCAGGTACAAACATCATATTAGTGATTACGTACTCCGTTGTTGGAAGTGACTTATTTACCATATCTTGTTCACCTGTCGCAGGTTATGTTCTCACTGCTGCAAGAGAAAAACTACTTTTACCAGTTTACTACAAATAGTAAAAATGGACGGTTGGAGAATCTCTTTTTCATGCATCCAACATCAATGACCCTATGGCGCGCATTTCCCTGGGTTATTGAAATAGACTCCACGTACAAAACCAACGTGTACAACATGCCGCTTGTTGAGATTGTCGGCGTCACTTCAACGGGCCGGACCTTTAGTTTAGCATATGCTTTTATCGTAAACGAGCAGGAGGCGAATTATAAATGGGTGTTACAATGTCTGAAGTCCACCCTTGTTGAAGGCTTTACCGTTCGTGTGGTTTTAACTGACAGGGAGCTGGCCCTTATGAGAGCATTGAAGGTTGTTATGCCGCAAGCGAAACACCTGTTGTGTAGGTACCACATATGGCAAAACATAACCAAACACTGTGAACCGGCATTGCGGGTGAAGAAAGATGTTAACATTGAAAGGCTTAACGTGTGGTGGAAAAGAGTCTATGAATCTCGGACTCTTGACGAGTTTAAATCATATGAGAAGGAGTTAAAGAAAAAATTGGGAGCTTATCCAGGTGTCTACAAGTACCTCAACGATAATTGGTTGTCCCCGTACCGAGAGCAGTTTGTGTCATGTTGGGTCGATGAACATCTCAACTATCAGAACCACACCACAAACAGAGTCGAGGCTGAGCACCACCATCTGAAGGAAGAGCTGAAGGGGAAATGTACATTTACTAGAATCCTGCAATGTGTTGATTCTGTCATTATCGGTCAAGATACTGAAATAAGGGGCCAACTGGGGTATAGCAAGGGAACCCGGTTGGGTAAACATAATTACAACTGTATGAAGGCCCTGCTAGGAACGGTTTCACATAAAGCTTTGGACATCATGGTTGATGAAATCGTTCGCTTAGACAAACAACTGAAAAAACATGTGAAAAAGTGCGGGTGCAAGGTTCGGTATAGTTGTGGGCTACCATGTGCCTGCAAGATTGCCGAGTACATGCACCGTGGTTAGTATGTTTTAATACAATTTTTTTTAATCATACCTACATAATGTCGTATACTTATTGATATAAAAAAATGCAGAGACTCGTATTCAGCCGAATGTGATAGACCCGTTTTGGAGAAAGCTTGACTTATCACCATCGACATCCCTAAAAGACGAAGACGATATAGAAGTTGTCCATGAAGTCGTAGGTGATCTTACGACATTCTTGGTGGAGCAACCCAAGGCCCAACGGAAACATTGGTTGTCGAAGATAAAGGACATGTTTAAGCCGGGTAACTCACAACTGAAAGATCCCATTGTTCAGAAGAGCACACGCGGTAGACCGGTCGGGTCGAAACAAAAGCCGCCAAAGGTAGACCAAACACATCATAAGCTTAATTAGTGATTTAAGAATAATTATAAAAGTAAGTGATTTTAAGTAATTGTTTTATATTAATGGTCTAGGTGCCCGATCTTAACAAAAAGCCACATGGGGTTCGGAAATGCAAGTCCAGTCGCCCGAGGACTGAAGAGGTGCCCGATCTGAACAGGTCGCCACCTGTGCAGCCCGCCAGACAAAGTGAGTACGCGCCCACCAAATCACGGTTTGATGACCCGCAGGGTGCGCGACACAGTATGTACGAGTCGTCCCAATCATGTCGTCTCCCCGAGACACGAAACTTATTCGGGGAGCCGTCCCAATCCGAGTGGGTCAAGGAGAATCCAGACTTTTTCGGAAACCTCAACTCATATCCAGGTCTTGAGAATATATATACATTCGGGGACCCGTCTCAATCCTATGGGTTCGACGGGCTCCAAAATGTATATGGCTGGGGGGAACCCTCCCAATCATATGGGGTCCAATCTGAGCAGCCATATGCCAGCTTTGTTGATAACTTGTTCCGGGCACCATCGCATATAAAGGAGTCAGAGGCAAAGTCAGAGCCAGAGTCAGAGGCAAAGTCAGAGGCAAAGTCAGACACCAGTTGGGTTGGGTATATTGCGGAACCGATGAACGCCAGACTGTCCCGAAACATCGCATGGGTACTAGATGAGCTGCCAACGTACATTCGACCTTACGTTGTCGGCGCACAGAATGTCAAAGAAGATGGTAGTTGTGGATTTCGAGCAACCGCGGTTGCTTTGGGGCTAGATGAGGATTACGGTTCAGAGTGGGTTCGTACGCAGATGCTCGAGGAGTTTGAATCTGACCTCGAAGGGTACATGCGAATGTATGGGCCCGAGGGCAAACGGATATTAGAGGCGTTGCAAACCTCTTATTATAAAAAATGGCGTCCCAAAGACCATTGGATGAGTAAAGTGTTTTTCCATATACTCCTGGCCAATAAGCTAGGTATAATAATCAACTGCATCAGCTTACGTGACGCTCGAACGGTATTCCCGATGCATCATGGCTTGGATCAATTAATCTTGACTCAACCGATAACTATTGCTCTCGTAAATGAGGAGAGCCATTTTGTTGCAGTGGAATTAACAGGTGAGTACCCAATGGCTTACAAGAATCCAGAATGGTCATACTACGCAACCCCGCCTGCACGTGCGGTGGCATCAATGTACGCACATCGAGAACAAGCGTTTCAAGAATGGATGTATGCAAACTGTCCAAGAATACCACCTGGGCCTCCTATTGTTATAAATGATTAAATTCATTACATGTTGTATTTTATAGAAAGATATAGAGTAATAATGTTGTAATGTGTTTGTTTTTTTCTAGTAAAATAATGTCTCTACCTAATTGATTTGTTTTACAAGGAAATGATTATTGTGTTCATCTTTTTAGTGTCGTAATGAAAATTTCAGATATAAATTAAAAATTATTAAAAAGTTATAGATATAAATATATATAACTTATGATAATAATACTAGAATTAACCAAAAATAAAGAATATATATAAATATATATAACTTATATAAAGATATAAATATATATAACAAATTTGTTTTCCATAATGTACATAATACATAGAAAACTTCAAAATATAAACTAATCAGTATCACTATCACTATCACTACCCAAGCGATGTGTGGGTAATGAGGCGGAACTAGACCCGGCCATGTCCCAAGGGCTCGCAGGGTTGAAGAATTGATCCACGTTAAAGGGCGGCGACTGAGGAGGGTCATCTATATGCGGGAGCTCGACATTCAGTCCTCGTGTTCCTCTAACCAAACGCCCAACCCCGCGGGTATGTCCCGACCGGAGCCCCAAAGCATCCAAAAATGTCTGAGTCGGCGGGGTGTTGGGCTGTTGGGAAAGTGCCTGGTGGGATTCAACAAGCCGGTCCTGTACCACATTAAATCATAAACAAATAAATAAGTTAGTTATAATTAATATAAATTTACAAAAAATACAAATTTAAGTGTTGTGACAGAACTTACATAAATGGGAGGAGCTCTTGCCTGCACCGTCCCATCGTGTAATGTGTGGGCCCGCAAAAAGAACTCAGGCGGGGGCTCACGTTGCCCCTGATTACTACGCTGTATATACGTTAATAAAAGTTATATATATGTATGTGTATCTCTCTCTCTCTATATATATATATACATATGTGGATATAAAACGTAAAAATAATAACTTACAGCGTATTCATATTCACGCTGAGCGTATGACTGGCGACCGTGAGTACTGACAAGATTATCTTGTCCATGCTTGTTATTCGCGTTTCTTTGGGCAACAAGCATCCGGTGCTCCCTGGTCCAGTAATGCAGTAGATCCCTCCAGACATCTTGAGGCATTCCATGCGGCGGAACACCTTCGAATTCGCCGAGTCTATCCAACCCACCCCTGTCGCTAAACCATTTCCCCTTGAATTTTGATTTTTTATCCCTGTAGTTCTTTAGGGCATCTTGACGAATCATGTTTTCAATGGCGACCCGTAAGGGGTGACCGTCTTCGTTATTTAGATACGGGTCCAAGTAGAACCGTCTCTGCAATTTTGTAGTAATAGTCAGCATTTACCCTAATTTTGTAATGACGTATTTAAATTGTAAAATAAAATGTTTTAAACCTGGAGCCAGGGAATAAGTCCATCCCTGATGTGTGGGGGCACCTGATCCCACGAGTCGTAAGTATGCGAGACGGTAGCGACATATGTCCCCAAATAGCTCTTGTACCATTTGGAGGTGTCACCGATAGTCTGCCACCTGCTTTCAGCGGTATCAAGTCTAAGAGTTATACGTCGTCCAGACTTCTGAAACTCCCGCTCCAGTTCCTTGTTAGCAGCGGCAGCTCTCCCTGAGCTATTCCCTGCAAAGCAAAATTAAAGAATAAATATATATACATACTATATATATATATATATATATATATATATATATATATTTTACATACATCTATATATACTTACCACCGCTACGTTTGCATCCCCATTGGGGATTCCACCCCCAATTTGGAGGGTCATTGCCACCATCTCCGCCATGAACAGCAGCCATTTTACCTAAAATTAATAAAAACAATAATCAAGGTTAAAAAAGGCGCAAATGAAATATATGCATATTTTTGACACAAATCTTATTTCCAACTTATTATACCTAAAATTAGCACATTTTTCTAACAATAATACTTGCAATCATATTATCCTAATAACAACTAGATTAACAATTACAATCATACTAACAACTGTTTTCTAACATAATACTACAAATCATATTAACAATAACCATAAAATTTCTAACAATCATATAATTTATAATTATGATAACATAACATTTTTAACACTATTAACAATCATATTATCAATAATGATAAACTACCAATAATTCTTAAAAATCATATAATTTCTAATACTCATATCATTTTTAACTATAATAACATAACCTTTCTACCACTAATTTCTAACAATCCTATTAACAAAATGGTTTTCCTAACATAATACTAACAATCATATTAAGAATAATCATAAACTACCAATAATTTATAACAATCATATCCTACAAATTTCTTTAAATCAAACTAACAAACGTAAAATTTCTAAATATAATACTATAACATTTTTATAACTAATAATAACATTTATTAAAAATAATAACAACAATACAAAAGTTAACGAGTGTTAGTAAACATACAAAGAAAACGTCGGAAAAGTGGGTCGCCGGAAAAGTGGGTCGCCGGAAATGTCGCCGCTAATGCTAGTCGCCGCTAATACTTCATCTGAAAAGTGGGATGGCCGGATTTTCGCCTGAAAAGTCGCCGGAAATTGAACCGGACCGGATTTTCGTCACCAACAAAAGGGGGGGTAGCCGGATTCTTGATATAGAGGGTGAGGGGATTGATGGACGGAATATAGACACAAAATGGTAGATGGCCGGATTTATTTTTTTCTTTTTTTAACCGGAGGTGCGATTTTGGTTTCTATACTATGATCGTCTGGAAGGGAGCCGCGTTTATAAAGAAATTTTGGTTCACTATTAGCGGCGACGTCGCCGCTAATAGTGTGGGGTCCACGCGCGAAAATCAATCGTTGACCGCTTCATTGTGTCAGTGGGGCCCCCCACTATTAGCGGCGACGTCGCCGCTAATAGTCTTTGGTGGGGGTACCCTTTTTGCCCCGGTGGTGTTACGCGCCCCGTTCCTAATAACACTTCCAAGTTCCACCCATGAACATCATTTAAAACTGCATTTCAACTTCAAACAGTTTGTATGAATTTTGAAATGAGACAAAATTATATAATTATAGCTATTAGTGTAGACACTACTAAGATACTCATACAAGCTATCCCCTAGCTATAGCCTATAAGCTAATAAACAAATATCTGATGTCTATCTTGGAAAATTTGGAAAATCTTTAATATATAAGTTGCACACAAAGTTGCACATAAGTTCAATTATTTGTTAGACTGGGTATAGTAATTCATGTTGTTATACATGATGTACTATAATTGCAAGTAATATCATAAAAGTCGCATGTTACGCTTTCGTGATTTTCATACATTAAGATACAATTGGGTCGGTTACGTATAATATACTACCATTCTATCATATATCAATGATCACTTTTTTGTTCCAAAAAAAATAAAATTATAAAAAAAAAGAACAGTCACTTTAATTTTGTTGATCCTAACCGTAGTAGTATATGTGTTATATTTTGCCGCAAATATCTGGACCAATTGAATAATTCATATGTTAATAATAATACATTTTTATCACATGAATTAGGGGGCTTAATAGTTTACATACATAATTTAGTATAATAAAATCGAATAATATCGATATATCAGATAATATCTGGAATAATATCTATCCAAAAGAATAATATCTGAAATAATATCTAATATCGATTATATCGGATAATATCCTAAATAAAATCTATCCAGAGAATAATATCTGGAATAATATCTATCCAAAAGAATAATATCGAATAATAATCGAATAATATCAGATTATATCGGATAATATCTGGAATAAAATCCATCCAAAAGAATATTAATAATGACAGGAAATCAATGAAATCCCTATAAATATGTGATTTGAAGAACGAAGGGAGGCAGAAAATTTCTAAGGAATACACTCTAAAACGCAGCAAGAATTTCTCTTATTCCAACATTACGAAAGAACTTACCCTCACAGGATTGGATGGCGTAAAACCATATACATAATACGAGTTACCAGCAGGGAATCGCCACCCGAATATCCTAATTCTAACCACACCATCCCATGCTTGGTGGTATGGGATCCGTGTAAACTCTTAGTATTATGTAATGATATTAGATTATATACCCCTAAATCGTATATGTGAATCAACGTATCATCACATATCATCAACACATGTGCTACACATTGATGATAAGTTTGAGAACGAATTCAGTTTTCAATTAATATTCATTCATAATATACCTTTTCTCATCTTTCTTTCTTTTTTTCTTTTATAATTTCTTATTTTCTTATTTACATACGGATTTTGATTTAATTTTAGTGAATGATTTGTTGATTTACATATTATTTGAATTTGAAATCTTTTGATTTTAGTTTTTTTTTTCATTGATTTCCAATTGACGTTTGGTTTTCTTTTTCATTGATTTTTGATTTTTTTTTACTTTTTGCTTGATTTTGATTTAATTTTAGTGAATGATTTGTTGATTTACATATTATTTGAATTTGAAATCTTTTGATTTTAGTTTTTTTTTTCATTGATTTCCAATTGACGTTTGGTTTTCTTTTTCATTGATTTTGATTTTTTTTTACTTTTTGCTTTTGTTTTTTTTTAATTTAAAATATAACTAACTTGACATCGATACAAGGGATGGTGATTGGCGTGATTGGTGATTGAGAATCTGAAAAAGAATATTAAATAACACGTTGATGTTTGGTGGAGAGTGTCGAATAGAAGATTGGATGACGGAAGTGTGGGTGGAGATTGATGTTTGTAATTGGTTGACTATACATATATAATTAAGGATATATAATTAAGGAGTGACCCTATTCTAGTTGTGTCGAAGAAGATTGTTGATGATGATTAAGATAATGATAAGGGTGTTAAAATTTTTAAATATAATTTCATGTGTATCGATCAAAAATTCCGTGTAAAAATCACCTCCCATTAATATATATCTTACCAAATTATTATTTTATTAGTTACAAAATACTTGTATATAATTAATAAATCAAAAATTAAAGAGAAAATAATAATAGACATAAACCATAGATGGTTTTGTAAAACCATTTGCGTGCTTCTCATCTTTTATGTCGTGTTCTCGAGATTTTTTTTAAAGGAAAGGGAAAAAGGAGAAGAGAGATGAATAAAAATTCATGGGGGTTTTCTAAAAAACATTTCACTGAAAACTCGAAAAGCGAGATTGATGTTTGTAATTGGTTGACTATACATATATAATTAAGGATATATAATTAAGGAGTGACCCTATTCTAGTTGTGTCGAAGAAGATTGTTGATGATGATTAAGATAATGATAAGGGTGTTAAAATTTTTAAATATAATTTCATGTGTATCGATCAAAAATTCCGTGTAAAAATCACCTCCCATTAATATATATCTTACCAAATTATTATTTTATTAGTTACAAAATACTTGTATATAATTAATAATAAAAATTAAAGAGAAAATAATAATAGACATAAACCATAGATGGTTTTGTAAAACCATTTGCGTGCTTCTCATCTTTTATGTCGTGTTCTCGAGATTTTTTTTAAAGGAAAGGGAAAAAGGAGAAGAGAGATGAATAAAAATTCATGGGGGTTTTCTAAAAAACATTTCACTGAAAACTCGAAAAGCGAGATTGATGTTTGTAATTGGTTGATTAGAAATATATAAGTAAGGAGTGACCCTATTCTAGTTGTGTCGAAGAAGATTGTTGATGATGATTAAGATAATGATAACGGTGTTAAAATTTTTAAATATAATTTCATGTGTATCGATCAAAAAATACGTGTAAAAATCACCGCCCATTAATATATATCTTAACAAATTATTATTTTATTAGTTACAAAATACTTGTATATAATTAATAAATCAAAAATTAAAGAGAAAATAATAATAGACATAAACCATAGATGGTTTTGTAAAACCATTTGCGTGCTTCTCATCCTTACGTGTTCTCGAGATTTTTTTTAAAGGAAAGGGAAAAAGGAGAAGAGAGATGAATAAAAATTCATGGGGGTTTTCTAAAAAACATTTCACTGAAAACTCGAAAAGCGAGATTGATGTTTGTAATTGGTTGATTAGAAATATATAAGTAAGGAGTGACCCTATTCTAGTTGTGTCGAAGAAGATTGTTGATGATGATTAAGATAATGATAACGGTGTTAAAATTTTTAAATATAATTTCATGTGTATCGATCAAAAAATACGTGTAAAAATCACCGCCCATTAATATATATCTTAACAAAGTTATTATCTTATTAGTTACATATGATACTCGTATATAATTAATTAATAGACTGTAAGTCCCTCACTTGATGGTTTAACCCACTAGTGTAAAATACAACAAGTCAAGTATGCACTAGAATGGACTAGTATTACTTTAAATGTAAATGCAAGAATATAAATAAAGTAATACAAGACTTAAAGCAATAAATAAATTAAAGGTGGAACACAATGTAATTTTCAAGTGTATTTTATTTATGATGTTAAATAAAATATAAGGTTGTTGCGGAACCAAGATATTACAAGAATGTAAATATCCTAACAACCTATGAATTACAAATGATCTATATTTGATAAATATTCTCCTTAGATCGAAATACTTAAAGTTGTGAAGTATTCCCTTTTACGATCGAGAGTATTTAGGCAAATTCACCAAATTGCAAAAAGTAATTTGTACAAGGAAATTACTTGGTATTTATAGGCAAATAAATTCAACAGTGAATTTATTATGCCGTACAAATATGGTTGGATGCATTTAAGGAAACAACTTTAATTCCTTAAATGCATTGGTTAAAGTACAAGGATAAAGTCATGTTGATGTGACTTGTCATCCTTTTAACCAACCACCTTTACACGCGTGTTGTACTTTTAACAATAGACAAATAGATTGTCCGGATAAAAGCGTGTTGATGATGTACCCTACCCGGAGCTCTACCTCCGTATCAGGTACCTACGGGTAAAATTGAGACATCTATACGAAGCACTGCCTCCGTAAACAGAAATATTCCCGGAGCTCTTAGGTCAAATTACCTAGTCCCGGAGGAATGTGTATACCGTATGGAAAGTATATATTAGGGTCCGCATACCTCGGACACGAGATCATCACAAATCTTCTTAAAAGATAGAAGATATTTTCAAAAGAGGGAAAGATTTACTCTAACTCCTTTTCCTCCTCTTCAAGCTTCCGAACCCCTATATATAGGGATGAATTTACGTCCAAGAGGATCATTCACCTCTTGAGATAAAAAACCCTAAACAACCAGGCGTAAAGCGGCCTCTCAGCCCTCTTACCGTAAGGGAATCGCCTCTCTAAAATACAAACACCCCCTAACCCTAGGTCGGAGCCATAGTGCGATTATTTGATCAAACAAATTGGCGCCATCCGTGGGACCCGAATACAGCAACCGAACCCATTGCCGATCGAAAAAAGTTAGATGGCCGACCTCAATTCTGGAGTAAGGGAGATTCGTGGCAACGGCTACGGGCCGCCCAGAGCTTTCCCTGAAACAGGAACCAAAAGGAAGGGCGTGGGAGGCGACGCCATCTTCGAAGATATAGTCTTCGACTCAAAAGGAGCCGATGCGTTCTCAGAAGACCCGCTGGTAATACAAGTCACCGTCCGTGATATCCTAATCCACAGGGTGTACATAGACGGAGGTAGCGAATGTGATGTTCTTTATGAACATTGTTTTTTGCAGCTCCCTGATCAAGTACGAGGCCTGATGACTTCTGCCAAAACACCTCTGATAGGGTTTGCAGGGGAACGAATCTGGCCGATTGGAGAAATCAACCTATCCGTTCAGATCGGCCAGACCCCCACCGTCAGGACGGAGGATCTCGACTTTGTCATAGTAAGGTCGCCCTCCCCCTATAATATGTTATTAGGCAGACCCGCCATGAGGAAGCTAGGAATTGTCGCGTCAACAATCCATTCAATGGTCAAATTTCTGACCCCAGAAGGGGTAGGAACAATAGAGTCCCTCCGCGACACTGGAAGACACGTCCATGGTGTAAAACGCGCCAGAGAAGAGACGAAGGTCACAATCCCAGCAGTAGTAGAGCAGGATAAGGAAGAAGGGATCGCGATAAACCCAGCATTCCCGGAGCAGCTAATCTCTATAGGGAAGCAATTACCAACAGAATTCAAGTTAAAACTCCGGAAATTGTTAGAAGATAACATGGATGTCTTCGCATGGGAGTACTCCGACATGACGGGAGTCCCTCGGAAAATATCAGTACGAGGCGAAGAATTCATAACGAAGCATAGGCTAAACGAACACAAGCACCTAACCCCCGTTCACCAAAAGAAAAGATCTCAGGCAACAGAAAGGGATCAGGCCGCGTTAAAAGAGGTGAAGGAGCTCTTAAAAGCTGGAATAATAAAAGAATCAGTATACCCAACATGGGTAGCTAACCCGGTTATGGTAAAGAAAAACGATGGAGGGTGGCGGATGTGCGTAGACTTTACAAACATAAACAAAGCCACGCCAAAAGACTGCTACCCCCTACCCGAGATTGACTGGAAAGTCGAGTCCGTAGCGGATTTCAGACTAAAGTGCTTTTTAGACGCATATAAAGGATACCACCAGATACAAATGGCCAAAGGCGACGAAGGGAAGACATCGTTCTACACTAGCAAAGGAATATACTGTTACACGAAGATGCCGTTTGGCCTAAAAAATGCAGGGGCAACTTACCAGCGATTGGTCGACAAAGTTTTTCAACATCAGTTAGGTAGAAACTTGAAAGCGTACGTCGACGACATGGTTATCAAAAGCAGAAGCGAGGAAGAATTGCTGACAGATATACAGGAAACCTTCAATACCCTAAGGAGCATCAACATGAAGCTTAACCCAAAGAAGTGCTCATTCGGGGTAGAAGAAGGAAAATTCCTGGGGTATTACATCACAAAGAAAGGAATACAAGCCAATCCGTCCAAAGTAAACAAGCTTTCGCAACTGCTCCCACCAACCTCCATAAAGGAAGTGAAAAGCCTGAACGGGAAGTTGGCAGCGCTGAGCAGATTTTTGTCCAGGGGGCGGAAAAACAACTCCCATTCTTCAAGACGCTCAAGGGGTGTATCGACAAGAAAACATTTAAGTGGACCGTCGAAGCTAATGAAGCTTTCGAGCAAATGAAGAAGTATATCACGGAACTACCAACCTTAACATCCCCCATAGCAGGGGAAACCCTGTACATATATATAGCATTATCCGCGGAATGCGTAAGTTCTGTGCTGCTAGCAGAAAGAGATAAGAAGCAAATACCAATCTATTTCGTCAGCAGAATACTACAAGGAGCGGAAGCACGGTATCCGGAGCTTGAGAAATTAGTCCTGGCATTGGTTCACACCGCCAGAAGACTACGAAGATATTTTCAAGCCCACAACATTGTCGTTCTGACGGACAAACCAATCAAACAAGTGTTGCTCAAACCAGAAAAGTCAGGAAGAATGGCCAAATGGGCCATTGAACTCGGGGAACATGATATCGAGTTTCGTGCCTGAAGCTCAATGAAAGGACAAGTGTTGGCAGACTTCATCGCCGAAACCCAACACAATAAAGAAACCGGAGCTACAAGCCACTCAAGCACGTTGACTATCACTGAAAAAAACGACAGCAACGAATGGCACCTGTACACAGACGGAGTTTAGAGTAAAAGTGGCTCCGGAGCAGGACTAATGCTGATAGGGCCCGATGAGAAAGAATACACGTACGCATTACGGTTCGAATTCGAAACAACGAACAACGAAGCAGAATACAAAGCACTATTAGCAGGGCTTCGCATAGCAAAAGAAATGAAGGTCCGTCACATTCATGTATATGTGGACTCACAACTGGTAGCAAAACAAGTACAAGGAGAATTCGAAGCAAAGCAACCAACGATTAAAAAATACCTGGAGAAAGTCCACGAGTTGGTAAATTGCTTCGGGTCATTTGAAATAGAGCATATAAGGAGAAACCAGAACCAAAAGGCAGATGCGTTAAGCAAGCTGGCGTCCCTTACATTCTCACACCTACCCAAGGATGTCCTAATCGAAGTACTCAAAGATAGGTCAATAAATGAAAAAGAGGTGTTAACCGCAATCGCGGAAGACCCCAATAATTGGATGAAGCCTATTAGAGAATACTTGATAATTGGACTCCTTCCGAAAGACAAAAAAGAACCCAGGAAAATAAGAATTAAAGCACCACAGTTCAAGATCATGGATGGAATATTATATAAAAAGGCCTTTCTGACCCCATGGCTAAGATGTGTAGGGCCAAACGAGGCTAGCCTGATAATCACAGACACACACGGAGGAGTCTGCGGACATCACGCCGGCCCAAGTTCAATAGTAGCAAAAATACTAAGGCTCGGCTACTATTGGCCAACCATGCATCAGGACGCATCGGCAATACTACAGGTATGTGTAAATTGCCAACTACACGCAAATGTTAGTAGAATGCCGAAGCAAGACATGACCTCCGTCATCTCCGCATGGCCATTTGCACAATGGGGGATTGATATAGTCGGACCACTGCCATTAGCAGCATCGGGGCACAAATTCTTGGTTGTTGCAATTGACTACTTCACCAAATGGGTAGAAGCAAAGCCGCTGACAGAAATAACAGGGAAAAATATAGAAAAATTTGTCTTCGAACATATCATATGTCGGTTTGGGGTACCACACATAATCATCTCCGACAACGGGAAGCAATTCTCGGAAGGCACTTTCCCAGATTTCTGCAGTTGGTTAAAGATTCAACAGAACTTCACATCCGTATACCACCCCGAAGGAAACGGAATGGTTGAAGTAACAAACCGAGACTTAGTAAAAGGCATTGAAAAAAGGTTGGGACCCACCCGGAAAGGATGGGTAGATGAAATACCCCTGGTACTTTGGGGACTGAGGACCACACCAAAAAGGGGAACAAAAGAAACCCCTTTAGCTTAGTATACGGGTCCGAAGCAGTCTTGCCAACGGAGATCCAAGTCTCCACCTGCAGGGTATCCAACCTAGAGACGAAGAAGAATAACGAAAATCTCCGAATAAATCTTGACATCCTGGACGAACGAAGGGAGATAGCAGCAATAAGGGCAGCATCCTACAGACAAAAAGTGGAAGGCTACTACAACAAAAGGGTGCGGAAGTCGACCTTCAAACCAGGAGATTACGTGCTCAGGCTCAATAGCCAGAGCAAGGAAGAGGAAAAAGGCAAACTCAGCCAAACATGGGAAGGACCATATCCAGTAATATGGCGCAAACGTTAGGTACCATTTCAGTAATTAACTCATATATATATATATATATTGCTTTACAAGAACTGATTACTTCTTTAGTTCTTTTCTACGGAGTTTGTCTTATCTGGCTCAAGATAAGACTGTCCCAATTTTGTGAAACATACCAGCAGAAACCAAACCACATGTAATGCTTTTGAAGAACGTAAATTGTTTATGTCAACCAAAAAAGAAATTGTAAATCCAACTTTAATATGAGTAAGGTAACGTAATTACAAAAGTTTAAAAAAGGTAACATAATATCCAATATGTTTAAAAAAAATAACAACTTATCTAAAAATTTGCTATTTGAGGACCAAATCTAACGTAAAATAATAAACCTTTTTTGCTTCTTTTTTTTTTTAACATATACTCTTTGTTTCGCTCAAGAATATTTTACATTTCACTAATTAGGAAATTATGTACAAATTTTATTATTGTTTTGATTTTTTCGTAATTTACCCAAAAGAGTGAGATAAATTTCACATGGCATATGATTTTTAAAAAAAAATGTAATACCACTTGAGCGGACATCTCGAGTTAAATTCTCAAATTTTACCTGCCAGAAATATAACTAATGCACATTAAAGATTTTATCTTCTGAAATGAAATTATTGGTGATTTTTCTGAATGAAATAATCAAAATGACTAATAAGAGATATTTATGAAAAAGGTGGGACAAAGATAAATTTTTGTGGATTTTTGATATCCAGTGTGTGATGATAAAACTAAGCACACTCAAATATCTGTCAAACTATGTGAACATCATTTTTCTTATTTCTTGACTATGGAATCTTCAACCATACTTCCACTATCTCACTTCTCTATTTTCTATCACAAACCCCATACAACCACCATTGGAGCTTTTCCTTTCAAACAATGGAACCAAAAGCCATCTCACAAGACTCTTCTAAATTGTCAAAAGATGTATGTCCCAGGTGGGTTTTCTTTTCTCTTCTCAACAAAACGGATGAAGTTTAGTCTATTCACGTCACTCGTGAAGGGCAAATCTTCAACATAGATGTACACAGCCTAATCAGGTATCCCTGTGGCCGTAAACTTACCATTCTTCGGCCACTTCCAAAAATACCTAGTGACCTTAGACGTCTTGTGAGGATAGCAGGTCTCCTACCCATGAGATCATCTTGATGGTGGTTTTTCTCTCATCGATCTAGGGAAATTTGATTTGTGAAATGAATGTAACTTTTAACATTTCAATACTGACTTTTGAATTTTGATAGGATTTGGAGAAGCATCACCAGAAGCGAAAGCAGCAAAGAACCTTCACAATTTCTTTACATATGTTGCAGTGAGGGTTGTCAAGGCACAACTTGAGGTTTGTTCCTCTCAGAAAGAATTCTCAAAAAAGATTAACAATTTATAGACCTAGTTACCTTTTCTATGAACAATCAATTGTTTTCTAACAAACTACTTGATCATCATATTAACTTTTCAAATCGCGATAACTTTACAGTTAGGAGAATGACTTATTTGACAGAAAGCATCAAATTAAATATAAGCATTTGATTAAACATATAGTTTGACAGAACAGAGCTACAACCCAGAGGCTCATAAGGAGTTGTCGGAATTTTTGGAGAGTCATTCTTTGAACGATGGTGATAAGTTTTGCGCAGCATTAATGCGCGAATCATCAACACATAAAAGCCTAGGTATACCTCAGTTTCTTAGTTTTGCTGAGATTTAATACTGCTATATGTAACCATATTCTATGAAATAAACCATGGCTACAGTTTATACTATATATCCACAATCAATTAATTAACAATTACCATTATGTAGTATAAGAGTATTATGTTTGACTTGCAAAAGTCAACTCTGACTATTTAAAGTAATCTGATGATAATGTATGATAGTTCTAACCATTTGTTTCTGTTGGATTCACATTATGCCATTCCCTTCAAAGCCATGAGAATATTAGAGGCAAGTCTTATTTCTGTACACTCGTATGTTTTCTTCTGCATAATGCACTAATACTAAACCTGCTTATATAGATAGTATTTACATTTTGCTTAGGTTCGTTCTGCATACTGCAAGAGAGACTTCGAGTGGGACAATTTACAACTATTAGCTGAAAAGGTAAAAACTCCATCTGTTACTAGACGATATTTAAAAACATTTACCTATAAATGGGTCGATTCAGCATACATTTTATGTTTAACAGGTATAAAACAAATTAAATCATACATTACAAAATGGATGATTATTAAACTGATGCTAACTTACTTATCATATGTCACACACTAATTATCGTTTTCTAAGGGAAAGGAGAAAATGTGTTCATCTTAGCTTCTGTTTGGGCCTAAACATGATTTGATCATGTTTGATAATGTGACCTAACCTAACCCATTTGACCCACCCATTCTGCCACATCTTAGTGATTAGCGTATTAGTTTCACTAACTTCGTAGTACTTACTTTTGCATTCTTTGCAGATGGCTGATGAATCTAATACAAGACTTATGAGGGATTATGTGTTGGAAACAAGCCATGTAGAAGATGACAAATGACACTGGGCATTTGAAACAGTTTCCATTAAGTTTTACACACGATCATGTCTACTTACAATTTTGCATTTCATGTAATGCAAGCCATTAATATCGTGTAAACATCAGGAAAAACTTGCATAAGCTGCTATATAGTACAATGTACTTGAATGAAAATAAACATCTTACAAAGTATTTACACAAGTCAATTTCATATTACATACCCGGACGATCAGACAGACATGTTTCTCATCATCCATGATTACTGCCTAATTTATTGAATTTTCACTTTTCTCCAGTGGCTACAATTAGAATTGTGATATCATAAGAACATAATATTGGAAGAAGCAACAATATATTATAACCGACTAAAAGGGAGGACAATGTATTGACCACATATGGGTGAATATTTTATTTGTGTTTATGTTTGTTTGTTTGTTTGTTTGTTTGTGTGTGTGTGTGTGTGTGTGTGAGAGAGAGAGAGAGAGAGATAGAGAGGGAGGACGATGACTTGAGCACATATGGGTGAATATTGCATTTATGCGTTTATGTTTGTATGTGTGTGTGTGTGTGTAGAGGACAGAGTTTTTATGATACGTCAATACATTACCTCGGTATAGTGATGGACATCAGGGGAAGCTTGGATATCGCCTGTGCTGAAATATGCCTGAGCGTAATCTTCAATATGTTCCAGACTGCAAATATATTCCCATTTTTCAGAAGTGAATTATGTTTTGCTCATATTCAGAAGTTTTGTAATCAACTTCCCAAGTTGTTGATTTGATAATATACAAGGGGAAAACAAACTAAGAGCTACTCGTATTTGAATTCTTTATATCTGATTTTTCACAAGTTAGCACTATGTTCTCTATTATTTCCCATTTTGTGTTTCTCTTCATATCAAGAAGTAGAAAAAGAAACATGGTCAAGTTTCCAATATCCCCACCATAAAAATGGGGTTCACAAAATGAGAGGTCAAATGATCCATGATGATTGGACCTTCAATGGCATCAGAAGAAATCAATGTTTCAACATTGTTCCCATTACTAGCTGAAAAATAGAAAACGGAACCTAAATAGTCTTATCCTGAATCTTATAGTTCAGTTACCTGTAAATGTAATTCACCATGATTCCTCCACTTTGACTAAGACCCTTATCTGACTGGTCGGCCATCCAATTTAGTCTTCCAATCATCTGTAAACAAACATTTGGAACAGTTGATTATACAAGAGAACAAGCAAGATATAGATGTAAATTTGCTTGTTTGACATACAGCTCCATTTTGCAAGTGAAAATTGGCAACAGAGTCCAGAGCTTTCCCTCTCTTCTTCTCACGCAAAAGATACCTGTCATATCAAACGCAGTACTATAACATAATATCAAAAGTCAAAAGTCAACTTCTAAAACATATGTTGCAGGTTTATCGGTTTTTTGTGAATTATCAAGTTTTATTGCAGATACAAAAGGACAACGTGTGGACAGTCATACCCCCAGGACAACTTTTTCAAATCGTAAAGAAAAATAAGGGTAAAAATAGTAATAATAATAGGTACCTGGCACATAGTCTTAGGAGAATTGGTTCTAATTCAGATATCAGTTTATCAGATTGAGTCCACTCATGGTTGGTTGAGGTCAGCAAGTGCAACAAGATCTCCATGCCATTTTTCCCTGCAGTGGAGTCCCTGAAACAGATAGTATTTTACAATTTAAGGTGAGAGAAATTGAATTAACCCCAAGCATAACAACCATTCAAGAAACTTTATCTTCAGATCATAAACAGTTTCATTCCTAACTCGTTTATAATAAAGTAACGATGGGTTTTATGTGAAAGTTGCTCTATGTTTACATCCTTTACCTCCACTATATCATAAGCTGCTATATGTTTACACCATTTACTTCCATTCCCAATAGCATTAGCCCCATACAAAAATCAACACATTAAACAAATAGAACCCAAAATCATATTTTATTACTCGCTGCATATTTTACATGCACCTCAAATATGTTCATAATTATATTTGAAAGGCTAAAAAATGATGACATAAAGCTGATTTTCATTTATGGTGCTCTTGGCAAAAAGGTGTTGACAGACAAAGCATTAATTGGCATGAAGATTCATCTTACGCATACGCATCCACCAGTGCTTTTTCTTCCTCGGGTTTGAGGATGTTCTCACAGAAAATGGGACCCGAACTCTCAGATGATGCCAACTTAGAAAGGAGCCACTGCATGAAGCCTGGGATAGGGCTTAGGGTTGCAAAATTCTATAATGAAAAAAGATGTATACAAGGTCAATATTTGAGGTGTGGAGCATGAATGAGAATTTCTCAAAGGGGGCTTCAAGATAACACCATCATTGATGTAATACTGAGCTACTTACAAAAAAATACCAAGTTTGGTCAAATTTTTTTCAATTTAAGATAACCGATACACGTTATCAGATAAGGCTGACGTAGCAATGGCAAATGATGTCTACATATTTTTCAAAATTTTGACTTTTCAATAATGCGGCACTGATGTAGCATTCTGGATAGGAAATGAAAAGTTTATTGCCGAAAACATATATTTGAGCATACTTGGTTAAGTTTATAACTTTATATCCAATTAGTCATTGTATAACTCACAGACAATATCAGTGTTGCAATTAAAAATCTGTTTATACCACTTACAGATATATTCGGCATGTCTTTTTTCACCAGATATATAACTCGTTTGATGAGAAACTTTCCTAAGTTGATTCCTGCTAATCCAGGCTGCCAATATCAAAGTTATCCATTTCAGTAAAATGAGCAATGCCCATATATTAACCGGAGCAACTATACAAAAAAGCATAATGTGAAATAAAAGCGAGAATTACCTGAGTTGATGAAATAGAGTAAAATAAAGCAGTAGTTGCTTCACACTCGGGAGCTGGAGGATCATGCCACAACACTTCCTATAATGCAGCAACTTTTGGTTAGGGTTTATTGCCTAAAATTCCCATGTACTTTCTGATATGTCCCTTCCAGAGCATCAAATTTTTATTGTCCCTTCTAGGCCATTCATTTTGTTACCAAAATGACATCATTTTGGTAACTAAATGGCCAAAGACACTTTTTAAAGTTTAATGACCTGGAGGGGCAAAAAAAAGTTTGACGGTTTGGAAGGGACAAATATAAAATTTCATAGGATTTCTAGGCCATAAATCGTTTTGGTTACTATAGAAAATAGTTTATCTGCTACATGATGAAAATAAACCATTTACCTGTATGCTACATGCTATATTTTTCATAAGTGCAACTTCAATAAATATAAGTGGTTCACCTGCAGAGAGCATCAGCTGCTATACTTGTTACTAAACCAAAGACTACTACAAGTTTCAGTTCGGGTTCATGTATTACACTGAACAAATATAGTGTTCAAGAACGGGGTTTATCTTTTATCAAAGTTTAAGAAACAGTGAAAATATGCAGCATAACATGGACATGCCTCTCTTCTTTTTTCTTAAGAAAATTACTCGTTGTGCTTATCATCTTTGACTCCCAAATAAAGAATATCTCCAGTATAGTGACAATTTCGAACCATTTAACTATCAGGATTTTAAGTTGGGTTGTATTTGTCACTACTGGATCAAATGGACGAACTAAAATACTTGGTTACGTAAAAACAGGTTGAATGTGTACAAAGGGTCAAATATGGTTAAAGCCAGCCAACTTGTATCTTCAACTGAAACACCCTTTTTGTAATTTAACAAAGCTTATATAATCATAATTAATACACTTATGTCACAATTGTTACAAATGTGGGCAAAAGGGGTATTGGGACAACCCAATTCATTTGGAAACATAAGAAAGATGTACTGTATATGTGCCTGTTTTACCCATTAGCCAACCCACCCAACAATCCAACATATCCAAAGACACAAAAACTGACCAGGTATAGCTGGATGTATGTATCCAAAACAGCGGCGACCTATTCCCAACCTCCTCTTCAGATCTATAAGATTACTGATAGGATGTACAGCCTGTGAATGTTGATATTCATGAAGTCATAAGCACCAAAACATTCAACAACATTAGATTAACTCTACTTGAAATTAGTAACAGATGCATACCTCATAAGCTACAATCTTCTCTAGCAAAGAAGCAGGATCGTCCCAGGTAATTTGGTGAAGCTCCAGGTTTGCTGGACTTAGCCACGTGATAAGCTTTTCTTTCAAATAGGCATCAAGAGCTCGTAAGGATGCAATATTTTCATCCCTGAATTTTTAGCATAACCAACTAAGAACCAAAAGTTGCATTCTTTAAAAAACTATTATTAATGCCAATTTCCATAAATTCAGATGTTGTCAAACCAAAGCATGATATAAGTTAGAAAGATACTATGGACCCAACTTTTGTAAAATGTAAACTTGTTCACAGACTAACTCCACAGAATAGCCACATAATAACATGCATGGTTCATATCCTAACAAACAAATAGATTTGATCATGTAATACAATGTTCAATGTTTAAAAATTCCATTAGAATGTTCAAAAATATTTGTTTAAGAAAATCATATGTTAGCATGTTAAAGCATCAACATCATTCATCCCATACGACACAAGCTTCTAAAAAATCAAAGATTACAGAATGGTAGTTTGTGCATAACCTTACGCGATAATAGATAGAATATCAGCTCGAACGCTGGCCAAAAACTTTAAACCTCCAGGATGTGTGTTAAGCCTTTCAAATAGAACCGCATACATTGGATTAAGTGCGTGTCTCAAATTTCTTTCGATTCTATAAAAAGCAGAAAGTTGGGCATCCATTTCACCGTACTCATCCGTTCCATCACCTGATAGTTCAATTTTTAAGAACCAAACCATATGGACCATAATCCAATGTTGAAAAAAAGTCTCACCTTTAGGAATCTCAAATCCAACATACTGCTTCATCAACTCACGAACTTGAGTCCTGTTGAGATCATACTCTCGAGCTAGAACCAGCAGTAACTTATGACGGTTTTCGTGAGAAAGACTAAAATAACCCTATATCACAACAGTCCGATTGTCATGTACAATTATCAAAACTGAAATTAGGCAAAGTAACATACTTTTCTCACCTCTGAAAAATCAGTTAGTGCAGTATCCAGTATCTCTTTTTTGTTCATTGATATGATTGAATGCATCGACTCTCGTACTTGCCCAAAATCTCTGAAATAACTTAACTATAACTTAACCAGCCTCAAATGATGAATGAAAAACTTATTTGAAATGATTAAGCATACAAAACCTCTGGATATTGCTGGAGGCATTTTGAGTAGCTATTTTGCTACCTTCCAACGGAGCAACTTGCAGTTGGCTAAGTTTCTTCGACCCGGAAACAAAAAGATAAAGAACCACCTCAAATGTCGAGAGAAAGCATGCATATTTGCAGTTCAAATAAGGTAAATTAACTGGAAAGAAAATATCTTAAAACACACAAAACTGAACTATGAAACACCATAACGATGTAGGAAACTTAAGGGTGCGTTTAGTTGGGGAAAACACCCCTTGTTTTCCATTTTTGTTTTCCAAGAAAACATGGAAAACAGAAAACGCGTTCAAATCATAGTTTTCCAAAAATGTTTTCCATGAAAACAGAAAACACTGTTTTCCACTTTCCTATGGAAAATTTGAAAACACTTTTTTTATTGTTTTCCACTTTTCGTTTTCTATTTTCTAAATTATGAAAACCTCAAATTGTTTTCCATTTTCTACTTTTGAACGCGTTTTCAAAAATTTTATTTGTTTTCTAGAGATAGAAAACTCCTTTCATTTTCTAAAAAATTAGAAATGGAAAACTAGAAAACATTTTCCACAACTAAACGCGCCCTAAACTTTCGGCATTTTTTAGTTGTAGAAAATCGCAGGGGTTTTCAGAAAAAAAACATTTCACTGAAAACCCAAAAAATTAAAAAACATGTTCAAAAGAAAATTTTCATTAGACACGAAACAACTGATCACATTTTCAAATATGTTTTTAATTGTTTACTAAAGATAAAAAAAACACACATTTCGATTTCGTAACAATTAAAAGTACAAAGTAGTAACAAATTTTCTGTATGCACCACAAACGCTCACAATTCACATCACTACCCACTGGTGAAATGAGGGATCAAATACAGCAAATAAATTATATATATATATATATATATATATATATAAAAAGCTTAATAACTTAAGGAAGCTATAAGCATAATAGTGCCATTTAACTATACAATATTTGCTCAAATAAATAACATAAACAAATCATAAACAAATTCATCATATAATGATATCAAGCAATACAATTTACATGCAGTAGCATATTTGATCAAACATGAAATGCTAAATCTAATTTTCATATTGTCAAGAAATTAAATTAAACTATGAATTAAAATAATAATTAATAACAATAATAATAATTTAAATCGATAATAGTAACTTACAGAAACAGGGGAAAGTGGTCTCATTTTAGAACGCAATAAAATGGCTAGACCTTTTTTGTTCATTATAAAATAAAATAATAATAAGCTGTGAATATCGCAGGAAAAGTAAAATGAAATTATTTTCTTAATGTGACGACTGACGACCACGACATGCTATCAATTGTTGTTGTTTGAGAACAAAGTCACAACAGTCTGATTTGTTTTGTTGAAGCCCAAGCGACAGAATTGGGCCTGTTTGGTTTAAGAGAAATTAACTATGAATTTTTAATGCTTAGGTTTCGAACGGACAAAAACGAAGACACTGTAATTATTTTTTTATCGATCGAATTGTGTCATCAACAGATTTTTACACGGCTTACCGGTTATTTATGTGTATAGCAGGGGTACTCGTATAATGCGGCGACGACGACGTGTGGTGGTATGGTGTTGTCGTGGAGGAGTTGTTAATAACTTAATATAAAAAGTAAAGTAGTGTAGTTATTTTAGAAGGTAAGGGTAATGTTATAAATTATTCTCATTAAGGGTAATTATAAATGTTTAAAATAATTGATCAGGGGGATGAGAATTTGGGGTTATCAACTTCTTAGTTGAAAAAAAAAAGAATAAATAATGAGCTTAGCTTGGATGCAGTCAACTGCATCATTTTTGATGAAGTTAGGGGGCATTCTTGTAATATATCAATTATTTATATGATATGTGTGTGACTGCATCTATGAACTTTGCAGTCAACTGTATATTCGATTTTCTCATAAATAATTGCTATATAATGTAGTAAAAATGTACATCTATATTGTAGTATAGATATAAATTTATATTCATATTACATTATAAAACATTTATTCCCTCTTTTTTTTTCAACTAAGTAGTTAATAATCCTAAAATGTCTCTCTCATATATTCAGTAATTCAAATATCTCTACAAAAAATAAGCATAATATCTTTAAAAAAATTATTTACAACACACATCTATTAACCCTTAAAATTACTACACAACCCAACTCCTTTTACATCAATTAATTTAACATTAATAAACACACCTTTCTCGCCACAACGACCAACACCGCCGCCACCACCAGTCCACCACCAATCGTCGTCATCATCGCCACCCCACCTCATTGCGCGAGCATGCGGCTAGTAGATATAGAGATATAAATTATCTATACTTATCTTATAAAAAGAATAGCTCCCATGTTGAAAGTTACATAGTAAAAAAATGTCTAAAATACTCTTAATGATTATATTACACTATCAGTCCTTTATCTTGTAACATCCCAAACTTTTAGTGTCTGACTTGTTGACTATTCCGTTAGTTGGCGTTAGGTTTCGTTAAGTTATGTGCCTTAAAAGGGATTATGTGATTAAATGCTTATGTGTTTAATATGTTATGGTTAAAGTATGTTGAATGAAAGTAATCAAAGTAAGTTATGAAAGTTAAGTGCTTGTTAAGTTGTTAAGTGTTCCGATAAGAAAGTTAAGCTAAGAATGCGACGTTTAGAAGTTAAAGGACCTAAAACGTAACATTAGGAGTTGATGGTCAGGGGTTAAGGGGCAATTAGGCATCCCTAATTGTCACAAATCTGATCTATACGTGCGACACACCCAAAGTCGATCCCCTTCCCTCTCTCAAATCAATTCTCCTTCAAAAACCCTCCGTTTCTTGGTGTTTCGATTAGGTTTTGTGAAGATTTCGGATCCTCCTGATCATCTACAGGTAATATAGATGATTTCCCTCTGCTTTTGATGATGTGAATCGTTTATATGGACCTTGGTTCTGGTCTTAGGGTTTGGGTTGGTTTAATTGCAATCCGTTTATCGATTTCGAGTCTTTGACGTGATTAATCGAGTGGTTAATGTATGTAAGTAATCCAAGGATCAATTGATGGTTTCATGGTGTTAATTAAGTCTTAAAAGATGCCTTGAAGTGATCTAGAAAGTTTCAGGTCGTGAGGGTTTGAGATGAGTTCGAAACGAATGAAACATGAAAATCCCGTTTTTGGTTAGTCTGCAGCCAGTGAGGCCCACTGGAATGTGGTGCGACCCACTAAGGGTCAGTTTTGGGTCAGAAAGTTTTCAGTGCGACCCACTGACTTTTTAGTGCGCCCCACTAACTGCACTTCACTGTTTTCGCTCCGTTTAACTCATGTAATGTATGTTTAATGTATAATAGGTTGTCGGGGATACTTAGCAAGCACTGTAAGATAAATATATCTCATTGTTAAGCTGTACCGAGGTAAGATAACATCTTTTGTCACCTGATGGTACAACAAAACACGTTTTTATAAGTTAAACTTCCCAAATGATATTGTATGCATGTTTATATGATTATGGGTGATTATGGGAGGTTAATAAGGGATACGATGCTTACCATTAACGATGTATGACATGCTTATGCAGGTTGAAAAGGTATGAGGTAAGTGCATATGTTATGAAATGATGAAATGTTTATGTTATGTGATTGCATGCGTGACTTAAACAACTAGTCACTAGACTTATGATTAGGAATGCCATGTCACGTGCACGTTTAAGGGCCCTAAAGTAAAGATGATTATATGTGATTAGTTTAGGTGAAAGTGTACCTAAGCTAATATAATAAAGAAGTCTTGAGCATAAGTAAAGTTTGTGTTAAGCTTAACCCGTGCTAGTTCCTCGGAGCTAGGGCGTATGTGGTCACGTGGTTTGGGAATCATGATACCTTCCGTGGCATAGTTATGTTTGAGTATTCCGGGTGGAGTAACTAACCACCATTACAAAAAGGCATAAACAGTTTATTCAGTTGGAAATGACTTTGTCAATTCCTTAACGACGCCGATGGACCACCTTATGGTTTACCCATCATGTCGGGTGTGAGGACTCCATGTATGGTCTACGACCACCTGCACACAAACCCCACGTCCCTATGTAAGTGGCATAAGTCACTTAGCCTACGTCTAGACAAAGATATAAAGTAAAAAAAGAAAGATACGAAAGAAAAGTTAGGCACATTAGGTATACGATGATCCTATTGTGTTATGTTATGATATGATTGCATGCGTGACTTAAACAACTAGTCACTAGACTTATGATTAGGAATGCCATGTCACGTGCACGTTTAAGGGCCCTAAAGTAAAGATGATTATATGTGATTAGTTTAGGTGAAAGTGTAACCTAAGCTAATATAATAAAGAAGTCTTGAGCATAAGTAAAGTTTGTGTTAAGCTTAACCCGTGCTAGTTCCTCGGAGCTAGGGCGTATGTGGTCACGTGGTTTGGGAATCATGATACCTTCCGTGGCATAGTTATGTTTGAGTATTCCGGGTGGAGTAACTAACCACCATTACAAAAAGGCATAAACAGTTTATTCAGTTGGAAATGACTTTGTCAATTCCTTAACGACGCCGATGGACCACCTTATGGTTTACCCATCATGTCGGGTGTGAGGACTCCATGTATGGTCTACGACCACCTGCACACAAACCCCACGTCCCTATGTAAGTGGCATAAGTCACTTAGCCTACGTCTAGACAAAGATATAAAGTAAAAAAAGAAAGATACGAAAGAAAAGTTAGGCACATTAGGTATACGATGATCCTATTGTGTTATGTTATATATGATTGCATGCGTGACTTAAACAACTAGTCACTAGACTTATGATTAGGAATGCCATGTCACGTGCACGTTTAAGGGCCCTAAAGTAAAGATGATTATATGTGATTAGTTTAGGTGAAAGTGTAGCCTAAGCTAATATAATAAAGAAGTCTTGAGCATAAGTAAAGTTTGTGTTAAGCTTAACCCGTGCTAGTTCCTCGGAGCTAGGGCGTATGTGGTCACGTGGTTTGGGAATCATGATACCTTCCGTGGCATAGTTATGTTTGAGTATTCCGGGTGGAGTAACTAACCACCATTACAAAAAGGCATAAACAGTTTATTCAGTTGGAAATGACTTTGTCAATTCCTTAACGACGCCGATGGACCACCTTATGGTTTACCCATCATGTCGGGTGTGAGGACTCCATGTATGGTCTACGACCACCTGCACACAAACCCCACGTCCCTATGTAAGTGGCATAAGTCACTTAGCCTACGTCTAGACAAAGATATAAAGTAAAGAAAGAAAGATACGAAAGAAAAGTTAGGCACATTAGGTATACGATGATCCTATTGTGTTATGTTATGATATGTGTGCAATGATTTATATGTATGTGATATTAACACTAAAAGATGATTTTTTTTAATATATTTAAATGGCAAATGTTTTCAATACTATGTTATCTTACTTAGCTAATTTATAAGCTAACACTTGTTCTTTTGAAAATGTTGTGCCTTCAGGATAAGCAAGCTTAAGCTAGGAAAGGATTAGCTCGGTGAGATGGGTAGAAGTAATAAAGAAGACTAGCATAGATTGTTGAATGCTTAGACTTCCCATAGCCTTATGTTTCGGCTACTTTATTTATGATTTATGACTTTGTAATAATGTGGGCATTTATGTTGGTGCCAAGACTTGGATTTCATTTTTATTATTTTGATGATGCACATTAGTAACACCATTTTATGAAAGGACGAGTCAGTTTTAAAGTGATCTTTTTCGCTACGTTTTAAACGCCGTTTGGCAAAGTTTTTGAAAATCCAGGTTTTTAAATGACGGGTGTTACATATCTTTTAAAATATCTCCATTAACCTTTTACATCAATTATTTACACCACTCGACGCCGCCTCTACCACCAACAGTCGTCCCCCACCACCACACCGTCGCCGCCACGAACACCGTCGCATTGCGTAGGCACCGTGCTAGTTACTTTAATTTGAACAACTACCCTATTTTTAGCTTGCTTAATTATATAATTATCTTGTCCACCAACTAAGATATATCTACATTTAACTAACATTATATATATTATATATATATACTAAAAAGGAAGTTGCTTATGTGAGGGGGAAGTATTGTAGCTAAAAGTACTTCCCTCACTGTATAAGGTACAACTCGATGTTGCACAACCAGAATAATTAACGGCCTTAACGGGTGTTAGGTGTTGCTTGGCTAACCAACGATAGCTACAAAAGGGTATTTAACGGAGTTTGTTTTCACGTTTAAGTTTTTTAACTTTTGCCATTAAAGTTTTGCCTTATTTTCTTTTTGCCACATAACTTTTTGTTTTTAACATTTTCCCATCAAAAGTTTATTTCTTTCTTATTATTACCACAAAACTTTTACATTTTAAACTTTCGCCATAGAAACTTTTTTTTTTAATTTCTCCTTTTACTTTTTGGCACATAACTTTAACAATCTTTGTTTTCAAGTTTAAGTTTCTTAACTTTTGTACTTTTTTCCACATAACTTTGCTTTTTTTAAGTCTCTCTCCAAAAGTTTTCTTTTATTTGCTTTTTACCACATAACTTTTGGTTTCTAAATTTTTTTACCAAAGTTTCATTTTCTTTACTTTTGACCACAACTTTTATTTTCTTAACTTTTGCCACGAAAATTTTGTTTTTCGGCTTAATGTTTTTAACTTTTCTCACGCGAGTTTTGTTTTTCTCCCGGGGCAACGCCCAGTAGAAATACTTGTTTTATCCAAATTGATAATAATCTCTTGTTTCTCATAAACTAACAATAACACTACAAGAAATTCGGGTTTTGGGGACGACAAAAGTCGCCCCCAATGGTCACTAATGTCGTCCCCAAAGCCTTTTTGTGACGACAAGCCATGGTCCCCAAAGCTTCGTCTCCGAAAGTGTTTAGCGACGATATTTAGTGACAACTTCAAGTGGGTCCTACAACCATAAAAAGAAAATGAAAAAGAAATTCGAAAAAATTTAGCGACGACTTTAGTGACGCATGTGTCGTCACTAAATAAATTTCATTTACTTTTCATTTATTTTTTAAAAATATTTTAGTGACGACTTTAGCGACGTAATTGTCGTCCCTAAATAGATTTTGCGACTATATTTAGTGACGCCTACGTCGTCCCCAAATCATTTTCTTCAAAAAAAAAATAAATATAAAAAAATGTCGTAAAAGGCTTTTGGGGACGACTTTGTCGTCACAAAAGTCGTCCCTAATCAAAAAAAAATGGGCAGCATTTCGCTGCTTTTTCGATTTCCACCCAGTTTTTCTGGGCATTTTCCGGAAACAGAACCTGTTTATAAAACCTGTTTCTAGCCTACTCAACAACCAACAACAACAACAACAACAACAAACATCATCAACAATCTACCTAAACGAACAACAACATCAATCATCATCAACAATCTACCTAAGTTATCAAATACGACCAAAACTTTTCATACCAAACTACCAAAGTGATCAAACAATTCTTGTAGTGTAATATCAAAACTTGGTAATCATCAATATATCTTGATCACTAGAATTTAGCTGAAGTATACATAACTCCAAGTATATAAAAAAGACAATCCAACAATCTTATCTTGTAGTACATAATGTTTTTTCTACTACTAATATATATCTTGATCTTCATAGAGCTTCCATCATGCATCTTTTATTTCTGCATGTTTAGAACAATAGCACAAGTGAACGGTTTCTACTAAACAATCAAAGCTATAAATAAAACAACTTAGATATGCATCTACGGTCAAAGACTGAAAAAACAATAAGTAAATAGTAAGTGCATGTTTTGAAAGTTGTTTAAAAGAACAGACTGGAAAAATGCTTACTTAATGATCTAGAAACTAAGAGCTTAATATAAACAATATAAAGGAAACTAGAGCAACATATTAAGGGCAGTGTTAGTATCTAGTAAGACTCAGCCTGAGTCAGCCATCTATCATTGAGGGATTGATTAGTGTCTAGTGAGACTCGGTTATCTGTCATAGTGTCATTCTAGCTGTATGGGCATTGTTCATAGTCAATAAGTGTGTGTATGAGAGAGAGGGACCTTGAAGCACAGACCTTACTGCTGCAATTGGTACAAGAAGTCCAGCAATATGCTTATTATCTGTTCTTCTCTCTATAGATCACAACCGACAGCCCGTAGTTGTCTATGGCTTAGATGGAGCTGGTAATTCAGCCATTCGGGTTGGACCCACCATTATACCGGCGGAGAGGTGAGGTGGGAACTTTAGCAAATCCATTTTTCAGTATAATTAATTACAATAGAACTCTTAAGAGGATGTATCACCTAAAAACAGCCAATATGTATATTATTGTAGACAAATCATCAAAGGTCCCCCCCCAAAAAAAATAGATGTTTTATTAATACCACAATCTGATTATACATGTATACCTCAATACCTATATTGGACACGCCCAACATTTACACATTACTTCTGATAATCAACAAACTTTATGTCTAGTAAATTTACATACCTGTTTGGAGAGGGCCTTCTCAACCGTACAAAAGCTTACAAATTTACAATTTTGACCACATTCACTGCAAATAAGAGCAAATAGCCAGTTAAGCTAGCCACAAAACCATAAATGCCGGTGAAATACAAAATGTCTTTACTGGAAACAAGAAAACTAAAGATAATGAAACTATAATGATAATCTCATTAATAAGTTTGTAAGTATACTATACCTGTGTATTGAAATTTTGCAACCAAAAGAAAAACCATTAGCTAAGAAAACAATAAAATCAAGTTCGGATTTTCAAGCACAAGTGCAAAAGGCAAGAAAGAAAGATTATACCTAACCGTAAAATTTTGCAAAGTGACCAATCCATGCCAACAATGTTGTCAATTTCCTTTTGAGTATACGGTCCGCCTATGTTTCCAAAGAAACTATGAAAAGCATAAGCATGTGTTACTTAACGCACCAACATACATAAGGAGAAAAAAGATACCAAAAGTACTCATTTAAACATATAATTTCCCTGGCTCAAAGCCTCAAATTCGCACCATCTAGTCATTTAAATACAGATTTTGCGCAAGCTAAAAACTGGTCTAAAACTTGGCAAAATTATGATTACACACGTACATGTTTCATGAGATACGCCATGTCATATCTAAAACTCCTCACACTCTATAGAAGCCGACATCTCAGCAAAGCTAAACGACTCTCATTCTATATCTACATATAATGGAGTAATAATGTTTACGGTTTGCATTGAATATCATGTATTGAAGATGCAGCCGACTAACCCCCAATATGCTATAATTAACTTATGTTTAGCAAAATCTAACTACAACTTTAAAATTCCTTTAACTCTCACTAGAAAATAGAAATACATAAATTCATATATACATCAATATGTTATTTCTAACCAATTTTTTTTATGGAAAATCCCGATCAAAAAACAAGTTTAAAAAGATTATGTCAATTAAATTCCCAAATCATGTGTGAAAATAATAAACCCTAAGATTGAAAATCTCAATAATACAATTAAATGATTAATTGAAAATATATATTAATTAATTCTGAAATTAAATTAAATATATATATTAATTAATTCTGAAATTAAATTAAATATATATTAATTAATTCTGAAATTAAATTAAATATATATATATATTAATTAATTCTGAAATTAAATTAAATATATATTAATTAATTCTGAAATTAAATAAATATATATTATATATATTAAATCGAAATTAATTTAAATTAATTAAATATATATATATATATATATATATATATATATATTAACTATTATTCTTTTAAATATATATTAGCTAACTTATATATATTATTAATTCTGAAATTAATGTATGTATATATATATATATACATATATATTTGAAATTAAATCTGGGTATGATAGCACTTACAAGAAAGGGAGAAAGAACGGCAGTGAATGGCGGCAACGGTGGTGAACGGTGGCGACAATGGAGACCGGAGATGAACGCGACGTGGTGGTGGCTGTGAAGAAACAAAAATCTAAAACCGATTACAAAATAAAAAGATTAATTACATTAAATAAAATAAATATAAAAAACAAACCTGGAGGTTGATTTGTTAGGTGGTGGCCGGCGGCAGCGTAGAAAGCGGGGGGAAGGAGTTAAGGACGGCGGGTGAGGAAGGTAGGTGGTGGATTGTGGTGGTGGGGCGTGGTGGTTGATTGTGCTGGTTGATTTGTTAGGTGGGAGAGAAAAGCGACGGCCAAGAAGAAAGGGTTTTGTTTTTATTTTTTTTTTTTTTTTTTTTTTTTTTTTTTTTTTTTTTTTTTTTTTTTTTTTTTTTTTTTTTTCCTATTTTTGGGGGGAGTAGTAATCGATCAGATCTGATTTGTGGCGGGTTAATCAAAATTTTTGGAGATCTGCGACGACATTTGTGACGACTTTGTCGTCCCCAAACCAAATATCACATTTTTTTAATTATTTTTATTATTAAGATACTATTAATTTATTATAATAAATTAAAAATAATAGTAAATGTATTATTCTATAGTTTTTTTATAAATATTATTATTAAACTTGTTATATGATAAACTAGTTTTTCGAACCCGGTAGTTGCCCGGAAAACATAACGATACGTAAAAATTGCAATTATATGTAAGATCGATGATACATACGTAAAGAAAAACGTACATTATAAAAGCGTATCATAAACTAAAAAATTACGATACGAAGAATAAAAAGTGGTTCAACAGATTATTTAAAAATAATATTATAAAAGCTAAACACTGTTATGTGATTGTAGTTAATTGTGGTTAACCGGACTTCAAAAGTAATATATATTAATTCTTTTTATTATTTATTTAAGCTAATTTGGTATCTCATGCGGTGCGATGAGGCCTTTAAACTTGTATGTTATATGATGTGAGTTTATTGGGCCTTTACACTCGTTTGTTATCTCATATGGGCCCATATTGGGCCATGTGTGTTCGTCATTCGTTTGAATGGGCTTATCGGTTCTTTAAACCTGTTTGTTATATGATGTGAGCTTATTGGGCCTTTACACTCGTTTGTTATCTCATATGGGCCCATATTGGGCCATGTGTGTTCGTCATTCGTTTGAATGGGCTTATCGGTTCTTTAAACCTGTTTGTTATATGATGTGAGCTTATTGAGCCTTTACACTCGTTTGTTATCTCATATGGGCCCATATTGGGCCATGTGTGTTCGTCATTCGTTTGAATGGGCTTATCGGTTCTTTAAACCTGTTTGTTATATGATGTGAGCTTATTGGGCCTTTACACTCGTTTGTTATCTCATATGGGCCCATATTGGGCCATGTGTGTTCGTCATTCGTTTGAATGGGCTTATCGGTTCTTTAAACCTGTTTGTTATATGATGTGAGCTTATTGGGCCTTTAACTTTGTTTGTTATCTCATATGGGCCCATATTGGGCCATGTGTGTTCGTCATTCGTTTGAATGGGCTTATTGGGCCTTTAACTTTGTTTGTTATCTCACATGGGCCCATATTGGGCCATGTGTGTTCGTCATTCGCTTGAATGAGCTTATTGGGCCTTTAACTTTGTTTGTTATCTTGTGTGGGCCTAATAGGCCCAATATAATTCGTCGATAATTATAAATGTATGAATGTATATATGAATGTTTGTTTGTCTTATATAATTCAAAAGTTTAGTTTATAATGGGTCGTGTTTTCGTTTTTCACTCGAATGTAATGAGCCCAATATGATTAATCGATAAATGTATATATTGGATCATGTGTGATCGTGATTTATTTGTATGAGCTTAATGGGCCATAAACTCAATAAAATTATATTTCACAAGTAATATTTTTTATATTTAAGATTATGCGATATTGTCATCCCAAAATTTTTAAATAACCTCAAATTTTTTTTTTTCTAAAAAATATTTTTGGAGACGCTTTTGTCGTCCCAAATGTCGTTCTCAAAACTTTGAGCGGGAATTTTTATTTAGGAGGGAAAAAGAAAACAAAAAAAAATTGAAAAAAAAAGTGTGGAAAAAACATTTGGGGACGACATTGTCGTCGCAAATGTCGTCCCCAAAACTTTGGCGGGAACTTTTTATTTAGGAGGGAAAACGAAAAAAAAACAAAAAGTAAAATTTGGCGAAAAAACATTTTGGGACGACTTTGTCGTCACAAATGTCGTCCCCAAAACTTTGGCGGGAATTTTTTATTTTGGAGGGAAAACAAAAAAAATAAAAAATAAAATAAAATATATTTGGCGACGACATTTGCGACGATCATGAGCGTCATAAAATATTTTTCCGGTTTTGTGAATAAAATAATTCAAAAAGAAAATGCAAAATTATTTTGTGACGACTTTGTCGTCCCCGAAACTTTTTTTGACTTTTTTAGTCAAAGCGTTAAATTTTTAGTCGTCCCCAAAGCCTTCGTCACGAAAAACCAACTTTCTTGTAGTGTAAGCTATTTTTGTATGAAAACCATTTTTCTCACTTGTCAATTTGATCTATTAGTTTATAATGATTTTAATGTATAAATTCATAACTATTTTAAGTTATGTTATGGGAATTGTTATAAAATGATAATTATTGATTAGGAGATGGGGGGGGGGAGGGGGAGGGAAAAAGAAATAAGATATTTATCGAAGTTGATGTGGTGTTGACAGAGACCATGAGTTAATGATGAATGGGACATTGTAATCTCTAAGTAAAAATATTCCAAACCTTCTCAAAGTGGCGTTAAAAAAACTTTATATATTGTTTGTTTTTTTTTTAAACCTCTTTTTGACATCTAAAACTTCAAACTTAACATAAGTAATAAATTACTTTTTCTCAAAATGATCGTTTTAAATAGAAGATTTCATTAGTTTACGAAACAAGTATAATTTTCTAATGTACACTTAAAAAGTAATTACAAAACCGTCTATGCATGGATGCTGTATCTCTTGTGCTTATAGAATCCAAGGCGTGGACGCGTGTTGACATTATGTTTTGCTGGTATTTTTAATTCAACTGTTCCTAGGTTATTATTCATGTGGAAATTGGAATTGATAGGTCTTATAGTCTTTGGCTCTATATATGACTTTTAAATCTATTGTACTCATAGAAATGAAGGTGTGAGGTATTTTTAATCAAGCTGGTCCCAAGGTACCATTCATGTGGAATTGAAATGGTCTTTGGCTCCATAACTTCCAATGTCATTTAGCTATGTCATGTCGTGGTTTTTGTGTGCATGCATCAACTTTTCGTGTCAACAACTGTTTTTAGGTTTTCACCTTAGTTTGTAACTTTGTATAACCCCCCACACACCACATTTCTGTTATTCAATTTTCTCATTTCATCTCTAACTCCTTAAATCTTTTTTTTTTTTACAATCCATAACATAAGAACTACCCGTTACCTATAATATCATTTCTCTTTTCTCATCACTTTATATTTTATTAATCTGTACACATGTATCTACACAAACCTACACACATTTCTCTATATAACTAAGAGAGGATAAATTTAGGATTAGGTGACATTATTAACTATTTGACAATTAAGATTGTTGCTTTAATGTCATTTTATCCTATTATCTGATTTAGCTCACATTATTTACATTTGAATATCTTGATTTTTTTAAGTGTATTTTTACATTTTAACTTATAAAGCTTTTTGAGTTGCATATATTCTTATTTTGATAATGTTGTAAGGCTCGCATATTTAATAGTTAAAAATGTAGTATTAGATAAAAGAAAAAGAAAAGCTAACATGAGACACACCACGTACCACCACTTCTTCATCTTTTTAATTGGTAGATCAAAATTTTTCATCGGAGAAAAAAGGGTGCATATGGTTTTTCCTTTTTCTAGAAAGAGAATGAGTAAAAGAGGACCTTCTTAGTTTGTTGTATAGCTTTGTTATGTTTAAATTTTACGAGTCAAGGCATAGTCTGTACGTAACGATATGCATGGATGTTGAATTTATTTTATCTTTTCGATAAATTTTCCAAACATATTGTTGAGCAAGGTATTCACATGGAAGCCCGAGTTTGAGAATCCAGAACTTTAAATTACATGTATCTCACATGTGGTCTAGTGGTTGGAAAGAACCCTTATGACTTTCAAGTCTGAGGTTTGAATCCTCATTCGCCTTAATTATACAAGATAGTCCTTCTATGAGGGCTTGGTCTGGGTATACCCAGGTTCGAGACTGAGGGCAGAGTTTACCTCTATTAATCGTCGTGTCTTCGGGCGGATTACTAGGGGTTTCCCTCCCATTGGGTACAGGAAGGAGGTGAAGGGGTTCTCTAGCGTGGACCCGGTTAACACAACGTATGTTAGACCATCCGATGCGAATAATCCACACCTTTATAAAAAAAACTTTAAATTACATGCGGGCTTATCTATCGAATAATATAACATACATCTATCGTCCATCTAAAAATTTATCTTTAGATATATATGCATTATATTACTTAGGGTAAATCGGTTGTTTTTGAATTCAAGCATTCGACGTACGTTAATTTAGTTTTTTGAGTTGAAGTTTTTTAATGTTGGATAGGTTTTAGTGTAACCGAATGACTTTCAATTTGATATTAGGTGTCTAATTCATGTTAAAATTATTTTAAGTATCATAAAGATCACACATATTTTCTGTTTGGAGAGAGTTCTCTCTAGATCTGAAATCGAGAGATCTCCCGGTTTTTCCTTTTCGGTTTTGGTTTCGTCATGCCGTCAAGAATATCTTTTTAAAGGTAAAGCCTTAAATCGGAGGTTCTTCTAGAAGCAGCCTTTTTACCTTTAGGTAGAGGTAAGATTGTCTATATTATACCTTCTTTATACTCCGTTTTTGCCGGAGTTTAGTACCGTTGTTGTTGTAATTGTAGAGATCACACATATTTGACATAAAATGATATATTGTGTTTTGAAGGATCAACAAATATGGAGTGTATGTACCTTTCGCAACTTAAGTGAATGTTTTGGTTGGCTTTTCTGATCGATGTTTAATCCAACATTACCTATTAAAAATTGTCAATTAAAGCTTTTAGAACGAACAATATGTACCAATATTAATCCTACACCCATATGATATGATGGTTAAGAAAAATATAATATTCTTTAAGTTAACTATATAAAACTCCAATAACTATAAAAGAAAATATTTTGATAATTAGGAGTATATGTATTAAACTCATAAACTCATCCAGAATTGAAGTAGATTGAACTCATAAAATTAGTTAAACCTAATGTAAATTACATAGATAGTCTCTTTAATTTGGTTTGTTCATTATTACTGCAAGTTTCATTTTTACCTTTAAAAGAATACACCGAACATCTTTAAAATATGTATGTACTTTTTCATTATGCACTTTAGTATATTTGATTTACAAATTAATAGTCAAATACATTTGTTGGCCACCTTTTTATATCAACTTCAAAAACATTCTTTTTCATATAAAAATATTAATTTCTTGCAAGTGGCAACTGAAATATTGGTGGATCTAGTACTATAATTCATGACTTTTAGATTAAATTAACTTTTATATATAGATTAGATTGTGTATGGAAATCCAGAATTGACCCATGTGCCATGGTGGCGGATTTTTCTACATAAATTTAGTGGAAAAAATGTTGTGTCAACCAGAAAGACTTGCTAGTGGTGGACTTGCTACAGAACCTATATGGGTTTTTGATTGGTGGAAAATTAAGTTAAACTGGCGGATTTTTCTACATAAATTTAGTGGAAAAAATGTTGTGTCAACCAGAAAGACTTGCTAGTGGTGGACTTGCTACAGAACCTATATGGGTTTTTGATTGGTGGAAAATTAAGTTAAACCTCATCCCACTGTAACCAATCATCGATAGATGGATTGGTATATGGTGGAGCCTGAGACTGAGAGGTCTTGGTTCAAATCCTGGTGTGAGCAAAGCTCCCAGGAATGGAGACAGGGGTTTTCCCATAATGGGTTTCCTCTGGAATTGGAGTTGGGTATACGAAGAACCCAAATTTACCGTTCAAAATAAAAAAACCTCATCCCACTAGAAGTTGCTGCCAGAACTTACCTAGAAGTTGTACATTGCTTAATTATTACTATTACTGATCTATATATTGTTCTTTTATGTATACAACAAACACCTTTCAAAAAAAAAAAAATGTATACAATAATTCAATAAACAAATAAATGCATAAAATTAAATATACTAGAATTGTTCATTTCATCTTTTTGTTTCCGTGTGAACATGGTAAAGCGTAGACTGGAGAGACCAAGATTCAAAAAGTATACCGAAGTCTATTTGGAAAGTATACAATATTGTGAGTATAAAATAAAACCATTTTGTTATTCTCTGCATCATTGAAAAAATATGAGTTCTTCATCATCCCACTTTTCCCTCCTCCTTCTTATATCCTTATTTCATTTCTGTTTGTCTACTAAAAACTTCAATAATGTAACATTATGCAAAGATGTCGAGAGACGGGCACTTCTTGAGTTCAAACACGGTCTCATTGATCGTGCAGACCAACTTGCTTCTTGGTCTAGTCAAGAGCGCGACTGTTGCAGATGGACGGGGATTGTTTGTGATAACATTACTGGTCATGTTCTTCGTATTCATCTTCGTGGAGCCGGTGGTAATTGTCGTGTTGAAGATTATAGTACCACAAAAGAATATGATGAAATCTCAAAGTATAGTTTAGGTGGGGATATAAGTCCATCCCTCATGAAGCTGAAAATGCTCAAGTATCTAGACTTGAGTTGCAATAATTTTTCAGAAATTAATGTTCCTAGCTTCTTGGGTTCTCTTGAAAACTTGAGATATCTTAACATCTCGAGTTCAAGATTTGGTGGAATTATCCCTCCTCAAATCGGGAATCTTTCTCGTCTACAAGTCCTTTCTCTTGGTAGTTTTTATGATGATAGTTATGGGTCTGAATTGACTCGTATGGTAAATGCGAAGTGGTTGTCTAATCTTCGTTTGTTGCGTCATTTGGATTTGAGCGGCGTAGACCTTAGCAAAGCGGTCAATTGGCTTCAGGTGATTAACACACTTCCTTTTTTGGTAGAACTTCATATGTCTAACTGTCAACTCACAAACGTATATCCGCAAGTTTCTAGTCTTAATGTGACATCCCTTTCCTTGCTTGATATTTCTGATAACTATTTTGACAATAGTTCCGTTCCTAAGTGGATTTTCAGTATATCAAGTCTAGTTTCGTTGGAATTAAGTCGGTGTAATTTTCATGGACATATTAGGAGTAGTGTGCATAGTTTTCGTAACTTGACTTCTCTTGAGGTTCTTCATGTATCCGGGAACGATTTTATAAATTCTTCGTTAGTTTTAAAGGAGTTGTCTAGTATAGGTAGTAATCTCATTTCATTAGAAATTCAATTTTGCGGTGTTACAACCCCTGTTTTAGCATCCCTTCACAATTTGACTTCACTTCAGAGCCTTGATATGTCACAAAATCAACTCACTAAAGAAATACCAAAATCATTTGGTTACCTTTGCAATTTGCGACGTTTAGATCTCTCGGGTAACAATTTTCAAAATGTCAGTTTTACGTCTCTTCTTGAGAGTATTTTAGAGTGCAAATCACCCCGTTTGGAGTCATTATCCCTTGTTTTCTCGGGTCTGTCTGGTCATCTACCGGATTCAATAGGAAGACTATCTTTTTTGAGGTCATTATTAATCAAAGAGAATCTAATTTCTGGTTCAATTCCAAACTCAGTTGGACAATTATCATCATTAGAGACATTAGATCTACGTAATAACCAACTGAATGGCAGCCTTCCTGTTAGCCTTGGTGTACTTTCTAACTTGACTTTTCTTGGTCTATCTTATAACTTGCTAACCGGTGTTGTAACTGAAGCTCACTTTGAAAAACTAGACCAATTAAGAGTATTTTGGGCAGCACGTAATAAGTTGTCCCTAAAGCCACACAATGAAACCTGGGTTCCCTCATTCCAGCTGCAAATTTTAGGTATAAGCTATTGGGATCTAGGTTCACAATTTCCATTGTGGCTAAAGTTTCAGAGGGATTTAGAAACTTTAGACATCAGCAACACAAATATTTCATCGACCATCCCCGATGAATTCTGGACATCGGTTTCAAATCTACAAGAACTCAATGTGTCTCAAAATAATATCCAAGGAAGATTATCTAGTATCCCTGCTAAGCTTTCGGTTATTGACTTAAGTTCAAACAATTTCAGTGGGAGTTTGCCAAAACTTTCAAAGAATTCACAGGCAAACAAGTTGGATCTATCAAATAACTTATTTACAGGATCCATGCATCATTTTTTGTGTCTCAATAACGGGGAAAGTCTTGAATTACTTAATTTTGCCAATAACCAACTTTCCGGTGCCATTCCAGATTGTTGGTTGAATTGGCCAACTTTGTCATTTGTAAGCTTGGAGAACAATAATTTGTCAGGTGTGATTCCAACAACTTTGGGATCTTTATCTTTTCTTGGAACATTAAACTTGTGCAACAACAAGCTCTCTGGAAGCTTACCGGCTTCTCTTAGCAACTTGGCTAGCTTAGAGATTCTTCAACTTGCTAGAAATGAACTTTTTGGAAGGATTCCATCATGGGTGGGTAAAGAACTCTTAAGTTTGAGGATTCTAAACCTTCGTTTTAACAAATTCGATAGGGATATTCCTCATGAGTTATGTGGTCTTACCGCAATTCAAATTCTAGTCCTTTCTCATAACAATCTAACAGGTAATATTCCAAAATGCTTCGACAAATTCAGTGTCCTCTCAGGGAATGAAAGTATTTTAAGCGGTCGAATTTTTACCTTATCCATACTTGGCACGGATCTTTTGGGTAGTGCCTTATTGGTGACAAAGGGACGGGAAGAAGAATATAGCACTATACTTCGCTTAGTGAGGATATTGGACCTTTCTAGTAACAAATTGTCAGGACACATTCCTGGTGAGCTAATGTCCCTTCAGGCATTACAATCATTGAATTTGTCAAGAAATCAATTGACAGGAAAAATTCCAAACAAGATTGGAGACATGAAATCACTTGAATCTTTCGATATATCTCTCAACCAGCTATCCGGGAAACTTCCTATGAGCTTGTCCCGTTTGAATTTTTTGAGTAGTTTCAACGTTTCCTACAACAATTTGACCGGAAGAGTACCATCAAGCACACAACTTCAAGGTTTCGACGAGTCTAGCTTCAACGGCAACAATCTTTGTGGCGATCCACTCACCAAGCGTTGCATAATAGATGTCCCGGATGCGAGAGACCAGGAAGAAGGTAATGATGGTTCACATGGAATAAATTGGGGCTTGTTGGTTAGCATATTATGTGGATTTGGTGCTGGCTTTTGGTTAGTTTTGGCACCATTGATAGTTAGCCCTTCATGGAGGATTAAGTAATGATAATATGTCCCGAAGATATGATAATAGAAGCACATGCTGTCAATCACGTGCAATAAAGAAAATAAAGGGGTCGTGCCATGGAGACGACCAATACCGA
>CM067171.1:68462938-68491621 GCA_034093135.1 Erigeron breviscapus | reverse complement strand
AGAGAAAAATCTCTCATACCTCCTGGTCAATGTAGTAATTGTGGATTCCATGGAAGTAGAGCAACCCTCAAACATGACAGTCAATGTACCCCACATTTTCTTAGCTGTAGAACACATTTTAATAGAATGGTAAAGGTCTTTGGGCACAGCCTGGACAATGAAATTTCTAGCCTTCACATCCAAGTTTGCCAACCTCCTATCCTCATCCCCCCAATCTGCCTTGTCCTTAACAATAGATTTGACTGTGGCAGGAATGGTTGGTTGACCTTCCCTGACCACAGCTTCTACCACAACACGTTTGGTAGTTCAGAGGGAATGAGACGATCTTGGTGAAGATCGTCTTGGGTTTCGAAGGTATGAAACGATCTATGTGAAGATCGTCTTAGGTTCTAAGAAATGAAACGATCTTGGTTTAAGATCGTTTTAGGTTTCTTTCCAAAACTTTCTAAGTATTTGAAATGACCAAACCAATCCTTTCGGATTAATTAGCCAGAATCAAACACTTTACAACTCACACTTGTTTAGAACGATCTTGTGAAGATCGTCCAACAAGTCACAAAACACAAGTATGTGAAACAAGCTTTCAAAGACTAAGACGATCTTGATAAGATCGTCCTAGTGAAGATCGTTCTGGTCATCTTCTTCAACTCAACAGTTTTCCAGAAAAACTCCATTAACAACTTTTAAAACTTCAATATCTTTTGAATTACTGGGAGTTAGATCATGAAATCACTGGCAAACTGTTTGAATTCATGTCCGCAACACGTTTATGAACAAAATTCAACACAAAACACAACAGAATCAAATCCCAAAAATTCGCGCCAAAACTCAAAAATTCAATCTCGAGATTTAGATTGAATTGAAACTTGAAACTTGACAGGATTATGTTTTTAACTACCACAAATCTATTGATGAACAAATAATTGTGATTTTATGTGATTTAATGTGTGAATTTTGATGAACCAGACGATGAAAAGTTCGAACAGAATTTGAAAATTAATTTGATTTTGATGAAATTTTGAATGAATTCAGGTATGGATCGTCATCAGATTGATGTTTCGCTCTGATACCACTTGTTATAACACGATTTTAACTACTGAATTCGATTCATCAATGGTGGATTTGGTGAGTGTGTGTTCTTGGTGTTTGTGTGTGTTTTGAGAGAGAATTGTGTATGTGTAAATCTTGAATTAAAGTTATGAAGTATGTGAAAAGTATGATCTCTAAGGTATGAGAGGGCTATTTATAGTCTAATTACACAATTATGCTAATTGTCACAATTAGCCCCTCAACCTTAGTGATCATTTATCTATGATTTAACAACAAGAAATTCTTCTATTCTAGATTACAATTTATCACTATTTTTGGATTTCTAACAACGTACTTAATCTTGTGTGATTATCAGAGAGAAATTTAGAAGTGAATATATGATGGTGTGAGTTTTATGGTTAAACGAAGGTGGCTATTTATAGAAGGGGAAAACGCGTTAATCATAACGCGTTCGATATATTACGCGTAAACGTTTTAAATATTATAATATTATTATATTATATTATTATTATATTATATTTATTATATTATAAAGTTAATCATGAATAAGGGGTATGTATATATATAGTGTTATTTTTGTCCATGCATTTAGTAAATTAGACCCGTGATTCATGATTTATAAGTTTTAAATATAAAGTAGATAAAAGTGTGTTTCCCACTACTTCTTGGACGTTTCTAATGATAAATTTTCTTTATACTAGTAGTATATATTTATACCTTGTTTTAATCCTAGATTATCCATACGGGCTCCTATTGAGAAAAATTCAAGTTTCTATAAGATCAGAAAATTAATATCTACCACTTTCATTTTAATAATTTTTACTCAACTAACTCCTGTGAGCGGGTTTTGGACGTTTATATTATAAGAATAAAGTATGAAAGCGATGTTTACTATTCAACACTATTCACTTTTGAATTTATTCGGAAATCAGATTCAACGTTGAGTTTAAATTATTTGACGTGGGTCCCACCTTTATATTATTTTATTTTATTACCTTTTTTACAATTTACTTTCTACCTTTACTATTTACAATTTACTTTTACCTTTACTATTTAAAATTTACTTTTTACCTTTATTTACAATTTACTTTCTACCTTTACTATTTACAATTTATTTTTACCTTTACTATTTAAAATTTACTTTTTACCTTTACTATTTAAAATTTACTTTTTACCTTTACTATTTAAAATTTACTTTTTACCTTTACTATTTAAAATTTACTTTTTACCTTTACTATTTAAAATTTACTTTTTATCTTTAATATTCACCGTTACTATTCACGATCACTATTCATAAATACAGTTATTGATAGTATAAGTATGAAAAAGTATTTACAAGCAGCTCTCAAATAACTATTTGAGTTCTTGGCAATAATTATCCATAATTTATTAAAATATTTGTTCAGTTTATTATGCCATAAAATGTTTGTTCATATTGTTTGATGTACAGAAATTTTTAAATAGCACACATAATAGTAAATTAGTCAACCTGAAATTTTGGCGGTTGTCACATTCTCCCCCAGTTATTTAAATTTCGTCCCGAAATTTAGCACGTGTGGTTGGAATGTAAGGCTTTTTCGAACAAGTGAGGATACTTTTGTTTCATTTGATCCTCACGTTCCCAGGTAAACTCAGGACCTCGTTTTGAATTCCATCGGACTTTGACAATAGGAATTCGACTCTGTTTCAACTGCTTGGCGTCTCTATCCATAATCTCTACTGGTTCTTCAACAAAGTGCAGCTTGTCATCCATTCGAAGTTCTTCCAGTGGAATAATTTGTGTTTCGTCAGACAAACACTTTTTCAAGTTTGAGACGTGAAACACATCGTGTATACGGCTAAGTTCTTGTGGCAGTCTAAGCCTATAAGCTACTGGACCAATTCTTTCTAGTACTTCGAAAGGTCCAATAAACCTAGGATTTAGCTTACCTCGTTTTCCAAATCGGATGGCTCCTTTCCAAGGAGATACTTTCAGCATAACCTTGTCTCCTACTTGAAATTCCAAAGGTTTTCTTCTTACATCAGCATAGTTCTTTTGACGATCTCGTGCTGCCTTTAATCGGTTTTGTATCTGTACGATCTTCTCAGTAGTCTCATGAATGAGTTCAGGACCTGTAATTGGACTGTTTTTCTTTACTGGAATTTTGTCACCTAATTCAACCCAACAGATGGGTGAACGACATTTTCTCCCATACAGTGCCTCAAATGGTGCAGCCTTGATGCTAGTGTGGTAACTGTTGTTGTATGAGAACTCACATAAAGGCAAGTGTTTTTCCCAACCATTCCCAAAATCAACTATGCAAGCGCGCAACATGTCTTCAAGCGTTTGAATGGTCCTTTCACTTTGACCATCGGTCTGCGGGTGATATGCAGTGCTCATATCTAACCGTGTACCTAGGGCTCTCTGTAGAGTCTGCCAAAATCTGGAAGTAAAATGACTATCCCTATCAGAAATAATCGAAATAGGTATTCCATGTCGTGATACTACTTCCTTTATGTAAAATCTAGCCAGCTTGCTCGTTTTATCAGTCTCTTTTATGGGCAAGAAATGTGCAGACTTAGTGAGTCGGTCTACAATTACCCATATCGTATCACAACCATTAGCAGTCTTCGTAACTTTGTGATAAAGTCCATGGCTATACATTCCCACTTCCACTGGGGATCTCTGGTTGTTGTAGCAATCCAGATGGCTTTTGATGCTCTGCCTTCACCTTTGCGCATGTTAGACATTTGCTAACATAGGTGGCTATGTCAGCTTTCATGTTAGGCCACCAGTATAATTCTTTTAGTCCATGATACATCTTATCTGATCCAGGATATATCGAATATCTTGACTTGTGTGATTCGTTCATCACCAAGTTTCTTAAATCTCCATAGCTTGGTAGCCAAATCCGGTTAGAAAAATACCGGGTTCCATCGGATCTAACTTCAAATTGCTCTTCCATCCCCCTCAAAGCTTCTTCTTTGAGATTGTCTTTCTTTAATGCTTCAAGTTGAGCTTCACGAATTTGGGAAGTAAGATGAGTATGAATGGTCATACTTAAAGCTCGTACTCGAAGTGGCTTTACTCTTTCTTTACGACTTAAAGCATCTGCTACAATGTTTGCTTTGCCCGGATGATAACGAATTTCACAATCGTAATCACTGAGCAATTCCACCCATCTACGTTGCCTCATGTTTAAATCTTTCTGGTCAAAAATATGTTGGAGACTTTTATGGTCGGTGAATATAGTACACTTTGTACCATATAAATAGTGTCTCCAAATCTTTAGAGCGAATATTACAGCTCCTAGTTCAAGATCATGAGTCGTGTAGTTCTTCTCGTGCACCTTAAGTTGACGCGAGGCATAGGCTATCACCTTATCTTTCTGCATCAAAACACATCCCAATCCTTGATAAGATGCGTCGCAATATACCACAAAATTATCCGTTCCTTCGGGTAGTGACAAAATCGGAGCACTACAGAGCTTATCCTTCAGCAGTTGAAATGCTTTTTCTTGTTTATCTTCTCAGGCAAACTTCTTGTCTTTTTGAGTCAACGACGTTAAAGGTTGGGCTATCTTAGAAAAATTCTCGATGAATCTTCTATAATAGCCAGCAAGACCTAAAAATTGTCGTATTTCTGTTGGTGATTTCGGTGCTTCCCAGTTCTTAATAGCCACTATCTTGGCAGGATCTACATGAATTCCTTGACTATCAATGACATGGCCTAAGAATTGTACTGTACGAATCCAGAATTCGCATTTTGAAAACTTTGCGTACAATTCTTTCTTCTTGAGTAGTTCCAAAATTTTCTTCAGATGTACCTCGTGCTCTTCTTTGGTTTTAGAATAGATTAGAATGTCATCTATGAATACGATAACAAACTTATCTAAATATGGTTTGCACACACGGTTCATGAGGTCCATGAAACTGCGGGTGCATTCGTCAAACCAAATGGCATCACTTCAAACTCGTAATGGCCATAGCGGGTTCTAAACGCCGTCTTGGGAATGTCTTCTTCTGAACTCTAAGCTGATGGTAACCGGATCTAAGATCGATTTTTGAGTAGCAACTCGACCCTTGTAATTGATCAAACAGGTCATCGATCCTAGGAAGTGGGTACCGGTTTTTAACCGTCAACTTATTCAACTCCCTATAGTCTATACACATGCGAAAAGATCCGTCTTTCTTCTTGACAAATAAGACTGGAGCTCCCCAAGGTGAGGAACTCGGTCGAATGAATCCTTTCTCTAAAAGTTCTTGCAATTGACTTGCAAGTTCTTTCATTTCGGAAGGAGCTAATCGATATGGTGCTTGTGCCACTGGTGCAGCACCAGGTACTAAGTCTATTTTGAATTCCACCTGCCGGATTGGTGGAAGACCAGGCAAGTCTTCAGGAAAGACTTCTGGAAAATCTCGTACGATGGGTATGTCTTCAAGCCGTTTCTCCGGAATCTTTTTCTCCGATATATGGGATAGGATTGCCTGGTATCCCTTTCTGAGATACTTCTGAGTCTTCATGCAAGATATAATGTTACATCGTACTCCATTCTTATCGCCTTGGATAATCAACTTCTCACCGTTTGCAATTGGAATTCGAACAACTTTTTTGTGACAGACTATTTCTGCTTGGTTTTTAGACAACCAGTCCATACCAATGATAATATCAAAGCTTCCTATTTCGAATGGTATTAGATCTATAGAAAATAATTCTTTTGCTAATTCTAAGGTACAATCTTGGATTATGCTTTCGACTTCGATCATTTTACCATTTGCTAATTCTACAGAATACTTAGCATCTAATGGGGTAGGTATAATTGAAAGCAGGTGAATAATTTTATTTGACACAAAACTTCTATCGGCACCAGGATCAAATAAAGCAGAGACACAATGATTATATAGATGAAACATACCCGTGACGATGTTTGGGTCTTGGCGGGCTTCTCCCGCATTGATCATGAATGCCCTTCCTCGAGCATTGTTGTTGTTGTTGTTGTTGTTGTTGTTGTTGTTGTTGTTGTTGCTTGTTGTTGTTGTTGTTTTGTTGTTGTTGTTGTTGTTTCGATTGTTGTTGTTGTTGTGATTGTTATTGTTGTTTCTCAGCTTTGGACATTTATTCCTGAAATGTCCTTCTTCACCACACTCATAACATCTTATTTTTGTTCCATTGTTGACAGTTGAATTAGGGATTCTACAGTTCTTGGCCAGATGACCAATTTTCTTGCAATTATTGCATTGTACTGTGCAAGGACCGGTGTGATGTAAAGTACACCTATTGCAATATGGCCTGGTTTCTATATAACCATTATTTGATGATGGTCCTGAGGTCTGAGCAGGTCTCTTTGTCTGTTGATCCCCTTGACTCTTTCCAAAGTTATCTTCCCATCTCCTTTTCTTATTGAACCCTTTTTGATCACCAGACTTTCCTTCTGTATTTGCACGAAGTTTTGATTTGTCAGCCAAACTGTTTGCCAACCGAACCGCATGTTCGATGTCAGTGGTTTCGGTAGCAGTGATCAAATCCTGAATCTTTGGTGGAAGTCCAGAAATGTACTGCTCAATCTTCTTATAATCGGGTGTAACCATGGTTGGGCAAAGAAGTGCCAACTCATGAAAGCGGTTGGTGTATTCAGATACTTCGTATCCCTTCGTCTTCAAATTATGAAATTCTACCTCCATTTTCTGAATTTCGCTCCTCGGGCAATACTTGGCTTTCATACGTTCCTTCAAATCTTCCCATGACATTGCATAAGCTGCATCAATTCCTACTGTAGTGGCATACTCATTCCACCAGGTAAGAGCTTGATCTTGTAGTGTGCAGGTAGCATATTTTACTCGGCTATCTTCAGCGCAGTTGCTAACACAAAATATGGACTCCAGTTTCTCGAACCATCGGATGAGTGCAATTGCTCCTTCAGTACCATTGTATATAATGGGTTTACATTGTTGAAATTCTCTGTAAGTACAACCTCTAGGTGTACCATTATTGTCATGATTATTGTTTCCGTTGGCGGCTTGAGTTGCAAAAGCTACTGCTATACTTTCTGCTACAATTCTAGCAATATCTGTTGCGTTCATTTCTGGTACTTCTTTTGACGTCCGGATCCTTAAATATAAATAAAGAAATTGATGAGATACTACCACATCATACCATAACCACAATTCAATAGTTATGACTAAAAGAAGTGTAAATCAAGATAAAGATAGTAGATTTATTGGATAACAAACTTTGAGATATAAACATCTCAAGAATCCATTATTTTATCTAAAATTACATTTCCCGACATATACGCCGTAAATAGTAAGTAACTAGATAATATCTACTGTGACAGAGTAGATGGGGTTATAGTAGTGGCTCTCGATATAGCCTCAAACATAGCTTCAAATCTTGTTATCTTCTCCTGTAGTTCCAACACGGTGTCTTCAAGACCATGTATCCTGAACTGAGCTTCCTCCATCTCACCTTCCAGTGCGACTATCATATTATCTTGATTTTCCACCTTCCTCCGCAGTATGTTTGTTCTTTCCCTCAACTCTGTAATACACTTTTCTGCTCGGACTATGCGTAGTACCAATGTAGGGACAGTGTCATGCAAAGGTTCCATAGTTAATGCAGGAATATTGGTTGGACCGTTGGCTTTTCTGAACCGGTCAGAGTTAAGGAGTCCTTCTTCAAATCTCCATTCCACCAGGAATCTTGGTATAACATTAATAGATCTCCGCAGCCGCTGAGCGGGTGGTTCAGGATGAGTACGTCGTGACTGAGGGTGGTTAAACATCGGATATCTAGGCGTTCGGATCCTTAAATATAAATAAAGAAATTGATGAGATACTACCACATCATACCATAACCACAATTCAATAGTTATGACTAAAAGAAGTGTAAATCAAGATAAAGATAGTAGATTTATTGGATAACAAACTTTGAGATATAAACATCTCAAGAATCCATTATTTTATCTAAAATTACATTTCCCGACATATACGCCGTAAATAGTAAGTAACTAGATAATATCTACTGTGACAGAGTAGATGGGGTTATAGTAGTGGCTCTCGATATAGCCTCAAACATAGCTTCAAATCTTGTTATCTTCTCCTGTAGTTCCAACACGGTGTCTTCAAGACCATGTATCCTGAACTGAGCTTCCTCCATCTCACCTTCCAGTGCGACTATCATATTATCTTGATTTTCCACCTTCCTCCGCAGTATGTTTGTTCTTTCCCTCAACTCTGTAATACACTTTTCTGCTCGGACTATGCGTAGTACCAATGTAGGGACAGTGTCATGCAAAGGTTCCATAGTTAATGCAGGAATATTGGTTGGACCGTTGGCTTTTCTGAACCGGTCAGAGTTAAGGAGTCCTTCTTCAAATCTCCATTCCACCAGGAATCTTGGTATAACATTAATAGATCTCCGCAGCCGCTGAGCGGGTGGTTCAGGATGAGTACGTCGTGACTGAGGGTGGTTAAACATCGGATATCTAGGCGTTCGGATCCTTCGTATTAAAGATCGAGGTGAACTTGAAGGACCTTCCCCAGATGGATTTGAAAAAGTAAAAGTAGGCGTAGTGCTAGTAAAAGCATTAGTGGTGACAGTAGTGTTTGGTCCAGGGACAAGTGCGTTATCAGCTTCTTCTCCAACGTGATCGGTCTCCTCCATTGGCTGATTTACTACCTGACGAGGAGAGTCGGAGGGTTCAAGTACAGGTGGAGGTGATCGAGACGTAATCTCTTCCTCACGATCGGATAAGTATTCCACTACGAATCCCGACATTACTCTGTTGCTATATATATATATATATATATATATATATAAATTATATATATATATATATATATATATATAATATACATTAAATTATATATTCTAAACATATATAATCAAGTAGGGATTATTCATAAAATTATGCATGTATGTGGGTGTTGTTCTATATGGGGTTATAGTCTAGGTCCATCAATTTGCTACCTAGTTCACTATAACTTGGGCTCTGATACCAATCTATCACACCCGCCCTAGACGGGGTATGACTTACATGGATTCACAACACAAGATATACTGAACGACACAAAACGTTGTCGTTTTAAAATACATTTATATAAAAGAATTGTTCACAAATTTATATTACAATTTATGAAAGATATTATTCTTGAAAACATTTATTTAATATTAAACAATATTAAACAGTAGACAGAGACTTTAGCAAATTGACTTGTCTTTACTAGAGTCTGAGGGTAGGCCATGGTCCAGTATGTTGTATACAGCGGAAAAATGTCCCATGTATAGAGTATCGTCTAGTTACCTGAGAATACATGCTAAAATACGTCAACATAAAGTTGGTGAGTTCCATAAGTTTTTCATATAGAAAATATAGTTTCACAAAATGCCAGAGTTCAGTGTGACCATTGCCTTACCGCAATGTCAAATAGTTATGATACAATATTAGCAAAGAGTATCATATGTTTTTAATTAAAATATAGAGTATGAACCACAAGATTTAAAGTAACTATTTGATCACACAATGGATCAAATAGAATATAAGAGTAGATACTGTATACATCAAGTTCTAAGCTCATGAACCGAAACTAGACAAGTGTGTGTTTATTTGCCTCCAGAATAGGTACCTTGTTCAGGGTACCCTAAGCTTTCCAAATATAATGCATCCGTATCCAGTTGGTATGACCAACACGAATGGGGGTGCCTACCCCAATAGTACTATTCAATATACCCACGTTTATGTTTCCATAATTAATCGTTCATGATAGTGAGGACTTTGAGTGAATAGAGCAACTTAGAATCAACCATATATACATTTCTGGAATACTTGTGTTCATCATAACAGTAAAGAGTTTGTATTTTACCCCGAAGGTAAAATAAATAAAGTGGAGTTACAAAATATATATAATATATATAACTTTGTAAATATACATATAAGTATATAACTTTGAAATATACATATAAGTATATAACTTTGAAAATATACATATAAGTATAACAAGTAGTTTTATTGCATGTATCTCAGTCCCCAAATAAATGTATAAATAATTGAAAAGGGGAGTATGAAGACTCACCTTAGTGTTGTAGAAGAAAGATCACTTAGACGTACTTAATCTTGTGTGATTATCAGAGAGAAATTTAGAAGTGAATATATGATGGTGTGAGTTTTATGGTTAAACGAAGGTGGCTATTTATAGAAGGGGAAAACGCGTTAATCATAACGCGTTCGATATATTACGCGTAAACGTTTTAAATATTATAATATTATTATATTATATTATTATTATATTATATTATTATTATATTATATTATTATTATATTATAAAGTTAATCATGAATAAGGGGTATGTATATATATAGTGTTATTTTTGTCCATGCATTTAGTAAATTAGACCCGTGATTCATGATTTATAAGTTTTAAATATAAAGTAGATAAAAGTGTGTTTTCCACTACTTCTTGGACGTTTCTAATGATAAATTTTCTTTATACTAGTAGTATATATTTATACCTTGTTTTAATCCTAGATTATCCATACGGGCTCCTATTGAGAAAATTCAAGTTTCTATAAGATCAGAAAATTAATATCTACCACTTTCATTTTAATAATTTTTACTCAACTAACTCCTGTGAGTGAGTTTTGGACGTTTATATTATAAGAATAAAGTATGAAAGCGATGTTTACTATTCAGCACTATTCACTTTTGAATTTATTCGGAAATCAGATTCAACGTTGAGTTTAAATTATTTGACGTGGGTCCCACCTTTATATTATTTTATTTTATTACCTTTTTACAATTTACTTTTACCTTTACTATTTACAATTTATTTTTACCTTTACTATTTAAAATTTACTTTTTACCTTTACTATTTAAAATTTACTTTTTACCTTTACTATTCAAAATTTACTTTTTATCTTTAATATTCACCGTTACTATTCATGGTACTATTCACGTTCACTATTCACGATCACTATTCATAAATACAGTTATTGATAGTATAAGTATGAAAAAGTATTTACAAGCAGCTCTCAAATAACTATTTGAGTTCTTGGCAATAGTTATCCATAATTTATTAAAATATTTGTTCAGTTTATTATGCCATAAAATGTTTGTTCATATTGTTTGATGTACAGAAATTTTTAAATAGCACACATAATAGTAAATTAGTCAACCTGAAATTTTGGTGGTTGTCACAAATAAATTCCTTAGTCTTTTGAGTCAACAACGTCAAAGGTTGAGCAACCTTTGAGAAGTTCTCGATGAATCTCCTATAATATCCAGCCAATCCAAGAAATTGGCGGATTTCTGTCGGAGTCTTAGGGGCTTCCCACTTCTTTATTGCTTCGACCTTTGATGGATCTACGTGGATTCCATCCATATTCACTACATGACCCAAGAAGTGTACTTCCCTAATCCAGAATTCACATTTTGAGAATTTCGCGTACAACTTTTGATCCTTGAGTAGTTGTAAAATGGTTCTCAGATGACCTTCATGTTCGTCTTTATTTCTCGAGTAGATTAGTATGTCATCAATGAATACAATGACAAACTTGTCCAGATACGGTCGACATACTCGATTCATTAAGTCCATAAACACAGCAGGTGCATTGGTTAAACCAAACGGCATAACCAAAAACTCATAATGTCCATAACGAGTTCTGAAAGCTGTTTTAGGAATGTCCGTCTCTCTGATGATACCCAGATCGAAGATCAATCTTAGAAAAGTGTGATGCACCTTCCAGTTGGTCAAACAAGTCGTCAATACGAGGCAACGGGTATCTGTTCTTCACAGTCAACTTGTTCAATTCTCTGTAATCAATACACATACGCATAGAGCCGTATTTCTTCTTGACAAATAGGATAGGAGTTCCCCACGGTGATGAACTTGGACGAATTAGTCCTTTAGCTAACAACTCTTGAAGTTGTTCGGACAATTCTTGCATTTCTGACGGCGCAAGGCGATAGGGTGCCTTGGCCACTGGTGCAGCTCCAGGGACCAAATCTATTCCAAACTCAACTGGTCTGTGAGGTGGAAGTCCCGTCAAATCTTCAGGAAACACCTCCGAAAAATCTCTAACTACTGGAATATCTTGCATTTCTTTACCCTTTGGTTTTCTTTCTACTACTAATGCTAAGAAAGCAGGGTGTTCTTTTTGTAAATACTTATTTACTTTTATCGCCGATACTAAGATCAATTTCTTTCCTGACTTGTCTCCTTGCACTATTAGGGTTTCGTCATTCTGGAGGGGTATTCTAACAATCTTCTCATAACAACTTATATCAGCTCTAACCTTAGATAACCAGTTCATACCAACAATCACATCAAAACTACTTAGTTCTATAGGAATTAGGTCAATTTTAAAAGTCTTACCGGCCAGTACCAAACTGCAATCTACTAAATGATCTCTAGCAATATACTTTTGACCATTTGCATATTCGACAACATAAGTATCTTTCATGGGGATAGCTATTATACCAAATCGAGACTTAAATTCTAAAGATATGAAACTTTTATCAGCACCAGAGTTGAATAACACAAATACATAATGATTATTGAGTATGAATGTACCTATCACAACGTTGGGATCACGTCGTGCATCAGCAGCATCCAAAGCAAACACTCGGCCTCTACCTTGACCTCCTTGATTTCTCCCCTGATTTCCAGCTTGATTGTTCCCCGCATTGTTCCTCACTGGAACTATAGCATTGTTGTTCGGGGCTTGATAAAGTCTTGGACACGCTGGTCGGAAATGAGTTTCACTTCCACACTCGTAGCATTGATTAGGTACTTTCTCCCTACAGGACTTTGCCTGATGTCCTATCTTCTTACAACGGTAGCAAGCGGGACAATTCCCCATGTGACGAGTGCCACATCTGTTACATCTTGTGTCTGCGTCGGGGTACCTCTTGATATCTTGTGGGACCACTGCAAAGTTTCTGGCAGCTTTAAACCTCTTGCCATTCCCACTGTTTCCAAAACCACTACCGGAGGCCTGATCAGTCCTTCTCTTGATCACTTCAGTTCCAACAGAAGAACCAGTGGTTCTTTTCAAATCTATCACCATCCGATTGGCTGCACTAACTGCCGCTTGAAGAGTCAAGGGATTAAAGGCGGCTACCAACCTTCGGATGTCAGGTGACAAGCCATAACAGTATCTTTCAACTAACTTCTCCTCCGTATCCACCATACGAGGAACAAGTCTTGTCAGCTCATGAAAACGAGTAGTGTATTTCTCGTTGTCTAGCCCGACCATGTTATGATTCCAAAATTCACCCTCCATTTTCTGTACTTCCTCCCTAGGACAGTACTTTTCCATCAACATTCTTTTAAAATCAAACCAAGGTATCCTATTAGCTTGGTCTCGACCTCGGGTCCTAACCTGCTTGTTCCACCATGACAGAGCGTGCTTTTGAAGTTGGGTGGAAGCATATTCCACCTTGTGCTCTTCGGCACAACGACTAATATGAAGCACCGCCTCTATGCTTTCTAGCCAGTTGATTAGACCTACCGGACCCTCGGTACCATGAAATTCTTTTGGTTTACAATAAGTGAAGGTTTTGTAATCACCCACTCGAAGTTGAGCTCGAGGAACAACTTGTTCAGCAGTAGGTTCCACATTGTTGCTATTGTCAGCATGATGATTATTATTGGCGTTCATGCTTGCTGTGATCTGGGCGACTAAAGTAGGCATAGCAGCCAACAACTGTTGTGTCACAAATGCCGCCATATTATTTTCCCCGCCAGCATGTGGGGTAGATCCAGGACCAGTGTTCACATTGGCAGCAGCCGTTTCTGGTCTTTGGCGGATCACAGGTTCTTCCTGTTCAGTTTCAGTATTTAAAGGAGTTGATCGAGTAACTCTCTTTTGGACAGTTTTCTTACTTGGAGCCTTTTTCTGGATTTTGCTTCGCGTCTTAGGAGCCATAAGTCTATGACATGAACAAAAATGTCATTTAGAGGTTTTTCTCATAAGAACAACACAGAATGTAGCTTTTCAAGATATAAGAGAATACTAAACACAAGTCACAATTTATCGACTTACTTGAACTCATGAACTAAACAAGACAAGAAATATAGAACACTATACTCCTAGAATTGAAATGAGCAAGTGACGTAGTTTTGAACAAGTATGTAAGCCAAAAGACGATCATATTTCATAAATACCCAAAATTTTACATAATCTGACTTGTACATTTCAAAATCTTGTGGGAACTACATCCACAAATCAAAATCATGTGGGAACAACATCCACGCTGATATACTACACAGTCAGAGTGATACGATCCGAAATACGTGGGAAATACATCCACCAAAAGACTACAACTCAAATACAAAAGTATGAGTCGTTACAAGTTCTAGGCTTACAATACGTTACTACTACAGATTACATCTTGAAAAGAACTACGACAAACAACGCCACAACCAAGACCATCACGACTGACAGTATCCAGATCAAAGTCCCAATAGCCTCCTTCCCTTCCCTAGCAACAGTCATAGCCTCAGAAGCATGAGAATAAGCTCCAGTCAACGCTTGAGCTTAATTATCCATGGCCTCTCTTGTACGGATGAGGGAATTGTTCATCCTCGACATTTGTCGGAGTGCATATTCCGACCTATCAGTTGCATCAGCAACTGGCATCCCAGCAGCAGCATTGGGGTTATAAACAGGCACTCTGGATGAACCCGCAGCATACGGATCACCCAGAAGAAAAGAAGGACCGAATCTACAGTTGTCCTGAACTGGTGCAGAAGGACCTGCAGCATAAGGATCTCTAGGAGCATAGGGAATACGAGCTCCCTCAGTAGTCCTCCTCTGATATGGAGCTACTGGTGGTGTAGATGATTGAACATGGATAGACACATGTTCATTTCCAGATTCACTGGATGATGATACTAGATTGATAGGGCGAGATTCATTGCCCGAAGCTTCCATTGGTTCCTCTTCAGAAGAGTTAGGAACACGAGGAATGGAATTAGCTACCACAGGAACTGGAGGTGTACATGGTACAACAGCATTAGAGCTAACTCCGTCCGACATGACTAGTCTGAAAAGATAGTCAAGAATCCATATAAGTCCAACGGATATGACAATTCGAGTCAATCGAATGAGACATTACGCAACATGAGTTTCAAAGAGATCTTTGTCTAGATTATACACATTTGGTTTGGGTTTCTATTACCAACATATCTTCAATGCTTATATATAGGGTCACCCGCAGCCTTCCCACCACATTTAAATATGTTGTTAATATAATCCAAACTATCACGTATATAAACCTTATGCATACACATACGATTTGAGTTTCTATTCCTAACATACCTTCAATGCTTATGTATAGGGTCACCCGCAGCCTTCCCACCACATTTAAATATGTTGTTAATATAATCCAAACTATCACGTATATAAACCTTATGCATACACATACGATTTGAGTTTCTATTCCTAACATACCTTCAATGCTTATATATAGGGTCACCCGCAGCCTTCCCACCACATTTACAGTATGTTGTGAATATAATTCAAGTAACACGTATATACACAATTTAAGATATTTATTTCGAGCCTTATACTATTTTACATAATCGGGACGTAGTTGATCGGGTTAGATCTAATTATTGACAAATAGTATAACTTTCGAGATAAGTATCCTAAACCTTAAAGACTTAGATTTCCTATATGAAGCGACCATGGCTATAGATTGAGTTATTCACGAGGAATAACTCCGTATTCACTATAACCTTGGCTCTGATACCAATTTTTGTCACACCCCGTTGTAGCGAAAATACAGAGTTAACAAATAATTGCGTACTAATCAGAAGGTAAATAGAGATTACATCCATTAATTCAAATACAAGTTTATTACAAGTATAATCGTTCAGATGTGGACCCCAATACACGGATACAAACTATCCTCAATTGGAAATGGCCCACTTAATACAATAATAACATTTGGACAGTCTAGTACAATTAGGACTAATAATACGATAGTCCTCAGAGGTCTGACGCTAATTGTACGTCCAAAGTTCAAAAGATGGCTTCTAAAATGCCATATACGCTTCCAATACTTACTGTTGGTTCCCTGAAAAGCATGAAATTTGAGAGGATCAACTATCGAAATAGTTGGTGAGTTTACAATATGTTTGACCAATGTTTACTCGTCATTGTGAGCACACAAATGACTTATAGTTATAAAAGACCAGACAGTCAGTATATCTAAATCTGACAACACTTTTATAACAAGACAGCCAGTATATCTAAATGTGAACTCATCTTATATCACGTCAATCAGTATATCTAGATCTGATGACAGCATATGCCTCACACAGGATTTCCCTTCAACAATGGGGTGCAGACCATAACCTCGCACAGGATTTCCCTTCAACAATGGGGTGCGGACCACAACCAAGACAGTCGAGATATCTAGATCCGACAATACAACCAAACTGGTCCCCCTGTCCCAAAATTTGATGGAAACAGTGAGACCTTTGGTACATGGAAGGCCAGAATGCTCTTGCATTTTGGTGGGATAGAGAGATATATGCTGAAAATCCTTAAGGATGGACCGTATATACCCATGTCTCTTGGGGTAAGTCCTCTTCTTGATCCAACTGGAAGAAGAGGTTCCAGAGAAAAGCTCGAAGACCACTGGTCTGACGAGGATCGTAGACTTGTAGATCTGGACACCAGACTCAAGAACATGATCCTTGGAGCTGTCCCTGAAGACTTAATTCCAACACTTGTGTTGTTCCCCAGTGCCAAGGAAATGTGGGATGAATTAGTCATTCAGTTTGAAGGAGGTGATGACACCATTGTCACCAGAAAGGTTGCCCTGAACAAGAAGTATGAATCCTTCTTTGCTCTACCCAATGAAAGTCTAACTGGTACTTACACCAGGTTTTCTAGCCTCATTAATCAGTTGAGAGGCTTGGGTGTAGAGAAGGATAAGGATATTCTTCTTGAGAAGTTTTGTGACATTCTTCCTTCCAAATGGGAAAATATGGTTCTTGTCTTAAGACAAGGTAAAACCCTGCACAGTCACACTCTTGCATCGCTCTATGGAGCCTTCAGATTCACTGAAGATAATAATGCAGCAAGATTGGTGGCTGAGCAGGATGCCATGAACCATGCCCAGAGTCCCAAGGTAGCTAGTGTAACTGAGTGACCTTGTGCTGCTTTAATGTCTGCAGAGAGTGTCCAGTCACACTCAATGAAGAAGATGTTAAACAGTTTCTTGAACTCTGGCCTGACCACTGAAATCAGTGATGGTTGTGATGAAACTGACGATGATGATCTGGTAGCCATGATCGCTAAAACCTTTAATAGGTTTAAGCATAAATCAAAAAGATTTAATGGCCCAAACAATGCTTCCAGCACCAGCTCTCTGGATAAAACCAATCTTACCTGCTATAAATGCGGTAAGAAAGGTCATTTTATGAAGGAATGCAGATCTAGTCAGTTGAACAACCAAACTGGTCCCCCTGTCCCAAATTTCAATCGGCCTGATGATAGCTATAAAGCTAAATATAAGAAGCTTAAGGCCCAGATTGCCCTCCTGTCCATGGAAAAAGAAAAGGATCAGTGCTTAATGGCACAAACTGAGGGAAAATGGGAGTACTCTGATGACTCATCAATTGATGATGAAGAGGAAAGGGACATGTGTTTCATGGCCTTGGAAGATCAACAGCAGCATATGGCAAAGGAAGATGTCATCACTGGAAGATGGGTGGACATCATTTTGAAAAAGGTATGTGATTATGACAACCAGGTTGACCCAGAGCTAAAACTGGACCTTGCTGAATCATTAAGTGGTGATTTGGCTTTTGTGGAAACTGTTAGAGCAGATAGTGAAAGATATCTGGATACTATCTTAATTGAACTGAACAATGTTAAACCACAGCTAAATGATTTACAAAGTGTCCAGTTGGCTCTCAAGGAGTCAGTTTTGAAAATTGAGGTTTTAGAATTTGAAAATCAAAAATTAGTTTCTGATCTTGAAAAAGAACAATTGATTATCAAATCATGGGTAAAAGCATCTGGAAAGAATTATGATGCATTTTCTAGAACAATTGATTATCAAATCATGGGTAAAAGCATCTGGAAAGAACTATGATGCATTTTCTAGAACAATTGATTATCAAATCATGGGTAAAAGCATCTGGAAAGAACTATGATGCATTTTCTAGAACAATTGATTATCAAATCATGGGTAAAAGCATCTGGAAAGAACTATGATGCATTTTCTAGAACAATTGATTATCAAATCATGGGTAAAAGCATCTGGAAAGAACTATGATGCATTTTCTAGAACAATTGATGCCCAGAAAAATGCATGGAAATCTGGAGATCTTGAAATGGCAGCTCTCATACCAGATCTTCATGCATTGCCTCCAGCTCTTAGGGTTGAAACTCCATATGATCAACCTGAGTCTGTCAAAACTAAACCCACTGAGACCACCCCCATTGAGGTTAAACCTGGAGCCAATCAGGCTAGCGCTCCAGTTAAAAAGGCCACTGGTAACAAGCCTTTACCTCAGAAGTCTAAGGAGCCCAAGACCCAAAAGACTAAAACTCCAGCTGAACCAAGGTCCAAGGTTCAGCAGCCTGATGAAAACAATATTTTGTTAAAACTGGAAAGTCAACTCCAACTTTTGTCTCGACAAGTTCAGAGTTGTACTGCCCGGATTAAAAATCTGGAAGGAGGTTCATCACCTCCAGTTGAAAAACAAAATATGAAACCCCCTTCAAAACCAAAACAAAAGATTGTTCCATCTGGAACTAAATCTGATAAGTAAAAGGGGAGCAGGTATCAAATACCAATCGTTGTTACTCCTGCACCTGGATCTAGTGAAAAAGATCCAGATGTAGTCTTCAGTTTACCACCACAACAATCAACTGAGACTTCTGTAGAGAAGTCCAGTGAACCCATCAAGAAAAGATGGGTTCACAAAAATAACTGATGATTTTTGTGGGTGTGCAGGGCGATCGAAAGAAGAACACCTGGTATCTGGACAGCGCAGCTGGCCGGACTATGACCGGATGTAAGCCCCTGCTTGAAGAATTCACTGTCCAAGATGGACCGGCAGTGACGTTTGGTAATGATCAAAGTGGAAAGACTGAAGGATATGGTGTGCTCAATAACGGACAGGTCGAATTCAAAAGAGTTGCATTTGTGAATGGTTTGAAATACAACCTGATCAGTGTCAGCCAACTCTGTGATGATGGCTACAGAGTTTTGTTCGATATTGCTCAAGGCACCATATTTAACAAAGATTGGAAAGTGGTGATGGTTGCACCAAGAAAAGGAAATGTGTACATCATGGATATGGAACCAGCTCCAAAAGAGCAGTGCTTCTATACCAAGGCTGATGAGGACACCAACTGGCTGTGGCATAAAAGATTATCCCATCTTAATTTCAAAAATATTAACAAGTTGTCTCGCAAACAACTGGTTTATGGGATACCACAGATTTCTTTCAATAAAGAAAAGCCATGTCCAGGGTGTGAGATGGGCAAGCAGAAAAGGGTCAGTTTCAAAACAAGGCAAAACTTTAGCATCACTGAACCTCTTCACATGCTTCATATGGATCTTTTTGGTCCAGTGAATGTTCAAACTAGAGCTGGAAAGAAGTACACTCTAGTTGTGGTCGATGAATTCACCAGATACTGTTGGGTGGTATTCCTCCGATCCAAAAGTGATGCACCTACTGAAATCATCTCTCTCATCAAAAGAATTGAACTCAAGTATACTCGAAAAGTTTGTCAGTTGCGAAGTGATAATGGTACTGAATTTCAAAATAAGGTACTTGAAACATTTTGCAATGACACTGGCATCTCTCAAAACTTCTCATCAGCACACTCTCCAGAGCAGAATGGAGTTGTGGAAAGAAAGAATCGCACACTGATAGAAGCGGCCAGAAGTATGCTATTTGAATTAGGTCTTCCCACCAGTTTCTGGGCTGAAGCAGTTGCAACTGCTTGTCACACCCAAAACCGGTCAGTCTACATCAAGAGACATAAGAAGACTGCCTATGAAATACTTAGGAATCATAAACCAAATATTGGATACTTTCATGTATTTGGTTGTCCAGTTTATATTTTAAACGATTCCAGTCAGCTTGGAAAGTTTGATGCAAAAGCTGATGAAGGTGTATTTTTAGGCTATTCAGATATTCGAAAGGCCTTTAGAGTTTATAATTATAGACTCCAAAAGGTTCATGAGACAATTCATGTCACATTCGACGAATCAACTGAAGCAATCAACAAGAGACCAAGCCTTGATATTTCTCCAGTCGTTCCAATAAATTTTGGTAAAACTGACCAAGTTCATCAGTCAGTTGTTTCACCAAAAGATGTTTCCATTTACAATCAATTGGAACCAGTTAAGAAGAAGAGCACCACCAGTGACACTTCATTCTATCCCTCCATCAATTTCAACTTACCAAAGAAATTGGTGATTGGATCTGATGTACGTGTTACTCCAATATCAGCACCAGTTCAAACCCCAACTTCTCCAGTTCTTCAAGAAATGCCTCTTAATGAAGAATTTCATGATGCAAATCGTGACCTCATTGACTCTGATGAGGATGTAGAAGTAGTTTGGACCGATCCTCCTCTAGAAGCTGCTGCAACTGAAGAAGATAGTCAGGTGACTTGCACTGATATTGTATTACACCAGCCTAGTCAATACACTAGATGTACTCGAGCACATCCAATTGAACAGATTGTGGGAGATCCAAGTAGTGGGGTTCAGACTAGAAGATCCACCAGTGAGCAATGCTTAAACGTCACCTTCTTATCACTGATTGAACCGAAGAAGATTGACGAGGCTATGGCAGACCCAAGCTGGGTGGAAGCTATGCAAGAAGAGCTCATCCAGTTTGAAAGGAATAATGTGTAGGAACTTGTTCCTTGTCCACCAGGGTTAAAGAAAGAACCCATTGGTACAAGATGGGTCTACCGAAACAAGATGGATGAAGATGGCAATGTTGTAAGAAACAAGGCCAGATTAGTTGCCCAGGGTTATTGTCAGGCAGAAGGCGTTGATTTTGATGAAACTTTTGCTCCAGTTGCAAGACTTGAAGCCATCAGAATATTTCTGGCTTATGCAGCCCATCTGCAGTTTAAAGTCTTCCAGATGGATGTCAAAAGTGCGTTCCTTAATGGAACATTGGAAGAAGAAGTGTATGTTAAGCAGACTCCAGGCTTCATCATTGAGAAGCATCCTCACTGGGTCTATAGACTGAACAAAGCTTTGTATGGTCTTAGACAAGCCCCAAGAGCCTGGTATGATACTTTAACTAAACATCTTCTTAAAAATGGCTTTCAAATAGGTGCAATAGATAATACCTTATTTATCTTGAAAGAAAAAGGTAAAATCTTATTGGTACAAATTTATGTTGATGACATTATATTTGGTTCTACTGATGATGCAATGTGTAAAAGGTTTTCTAAAATCATGTCATCTGAGTATGAGATGAGTTTAATGGGAGAATTAACATTTTTCTTAGGTCTTCAGATTAAGCAAACTGAAAATGGAATATTTATAAACCAAGAAAAATATGTCAGAGATTTGTTAAGAAAATACAAATATGATTCAATCCCATCGAAAAACACACCTATTGCAGCACCTTTAAATTTGGACTCTGACCCAACTGGCAAACCAGTGAACACCACTGAATATCATGGTATGGTTGGTTCACTGATGTATTTAACTGCCAGTCGACCAGATATAATGTTTGCAATATGTCTATGTGCCAGGTTTCAGGCTAACCCTAAAGAATCACATTTGCACGCTGTTAAGCGTATCTTTAGATACATGAAAGGGTGTCCTAAACTTGGTCTTTGGTACCCCAAAGGCTCAGGGTTAGATCTAATGGGTTATTCAGATTCAGATCATGCAGGTTGTAAGATAGATAGAAAATCAACAACTGGTGGTTGTCATTTCCTTGGAGGAAAACTGGTAAGTTGGACTAGCAAGAAGCAGACGTCAGTCTCTATGTCCACTGCTGAGGCAGAGTACATTTCTGCGGCCAGTCTGGATCAAAAACCAGTTACTAGATTATGGTCAAAAGTATACAAGGACCCCAATCTTTTGTGACAACACCAGTGCAATTGCTATATCTCACAACCCAGTGATGCACTCTAAGACGAAGCATATTGACATCAGGTATCATTTCATTCGTGATCATGTTATGAAAGGAGACATTGAAATACATTTCATCCCACTGACAAACAGCTCGCTGATGTTTTTACAAAACCTCTTGATAAGAAAACCTTTAAAAATCTCATCAGCGAACTGGGAATGTTAAATCCTTAAAACTGGAGATTTTCGTTATGAACGCATCAGTGACACTGATGAAGTTCTCCAGTTGAGGAGGTCTAGATAATCTTTGCTCGCCAGGCTATCGAACGCCTTTGTGATACTATCCTGGCACTAATCGATTTCTGGATCATCATTTTAGGGGGAAAGACTCAAAAACAATTTTCTGACTAAAATTCGTTTTGTTTGAAAATGGCAACTCGAGAACTCTCCAGTTGGAAACTGGCACTGGACTAATCCTCCAGTGTCCAGGTTCAGTCTTGTCTTAATTTTTCATAACGTTAGAAAATACTTGGTCAATATTTGTGACACGTGATGGTACTCGAGTGTTTTAACCCACTTGATATCGTCATTTGACGTGTTTAAAGTCATTTTGGTAAATGAAAACTGTTTTTATTGGGAAAATGAAAATTAGTGGGCGCGTGGGTAAGTTAAGCCGTCGTAGCATTTAATGCTGACACGGTGAATTATATTTTTGGTTCAAAATTCAAACTTCTTTTGTAAAAATATCTACAAAATTGATTTTTGTTAATAAAATATAATTTTTGGTATTTCATTGGGATCTTGAATTCCTTATAAATACCCTTATTTACTTCGATCACATTTACTTCCCTTTACATTCTTTCATCTACTTCCAATCATCATCAAACTCTTCATTTTTCTTTCTGCTTCATCAATCAAGCCCTAATTCTAAAATCTTCAGTTTCATATTTATATCTTTAGAAAATGGCACCTAAATCTAGAAGTAGGGATGTAAATCTGCTTACAGTCCCTTACAATCCATCGAATAATGTCAAACGAGCCAGTGGTGCCCCTTCAAATCCCACAGCAATAAAATTAAATCCGAACAATCCAATGGCTAGTTTGAAAGGGACTCAAGCCCCCAATACTTTAATCGGGAGAATCCAAGCTTTTCTTCATGATTCTCCCCTTGGCGAGTCTTTTTCTCTCAACCCACGCAAGTTGTACCATGATTACTTGTGTGAGTTTTGGTACACAGCAGAATTATCAGAAGACTGTTCATCTATCTCTTTCACCCTTAAAGATGGATCAGTCCAGTGTGCCATTACAGCAGAAACATTGAGGGATGCTCTGCACCTCAATTACTGGAGAGAGGGTGAATCTCCAGTTGTAATATCCCAAAACATCAATTTTCGCCAAGTACTCCTGGATATGGGAAATAAAGAGTGCTTGGAGAATGGGGTATTGAAGGTTAAAGGTGCAATGACTATGAAGGGCCTCTCACCATCCTGGAGGTACTTCTTTATTCACCTTGTTGAAAGTATGGGTGAGAGTTCTGGTGGATTGGACCAGATCAACTCCACACAAGCAGAGATGGCTTACTGCTTGTGGAATGGACTCAGAGTGGACTTCGCTGATATTTTGTTCAGAAGCCTGGTGATTAAACTGAAGGGCTCCAGGGGATTATGCATCCCCTTCTCCAGGTATTTGTCACTCTGTTTCCTTCAACTTCTGGGCAGTGAGGAATATCACAACAATCACTCACTGTACACTGTCCCAGAGTTGTTGAGGAATCTTGACTCCCTAACATCTATCGATGGGGAGGTTGAGATCCCTCAGAGAATGTTGCTGGCATTCTCTAAAACTGATGCACCAGTCCAAGGTGAGTCGGAAAGACAACTGGGCGGGCCTCAAAATAATGAGGGACCCACCGGTTCGTCTGCTGGAATTGTGACCATTGCAGAACCCGGGCAACAGTCTAACCCCTCCAGCTCCAGCGTGTCTGTCCCTGAAACAATCTACCCTGGAGACCTCCCAACAGGTCCTTCAGGTGTTCCAAAGGCAAGAAGAACACGTCGCCCTAGGACTCAGTCAGCACTTGCCACTGACAGTAGAAACCCAACCAGCCCTCCAGTTTCCTCCCAACAGGAACCTGGAGAAAGTCAAATGGGACAACCGCAAGCAGCCACCCTCGCATTTTCTGTAGGAGAGGGTGGTGAAGATGAAACTGGGCTACCCCAACCCAGATTAGAGTTTGAGTCTGCACAAAGTGTCCACGGCCTATCTTCTGACACTTCTATTGCATGAACTGACGACGTCTCTGGCCAGTCACTGTTGGAGACTGAGGTTCCCAACTCTACGGCTGATGATGTTATGATTGTGGATAGAGCAATTATAACTAAGGCAACCCCAGTGACCTCTATCCCTGGTGAAGTTATCTCTGTAACTGATCCTCCAACAGATGCAACCTTCCAGGAATCTGGAGAAGGTCATCTGGAGACTGACCCATCTGGTCAGCCCTCAGTTACATTCATGGATCTGGATATGAATGTTAATGACGAGGAAATCCTTATTGAGTCTTCGGATTCTGAAGGTACTGCATCAGACTTGGAGATTTTTGATTCTTCTGTACAAGATCAAAACCCTTCATCTCAAGTCTCGCCTCCAGATGCTTCAATTTCAATTTTACCATCCCAAGAAACTGAGCTTACTGAAATTCCATTTCCCACATATAACTATATGTCTGGAAACAGACGTATGGCACCATCACCATCTGGGCAGTTCTCACTCCTTCGAGAAATGCCACCACCACCGCCGCCGTTGTTCACACCTGAGCATTCTCAGCATGAACAACACATTGTTACTTCAGTCCCTTCTTCTTCTACCACTCCTATTATTACTTCCTCGACTGCTGCGACGTCAACTGGGAGGCTTCCCTCAATTTGCCTCCTCCAGTTACTCCAGTAGTAACTGCTGCTGGTCCAGTGACACCTTCTCCTCCGTCACTGGACAGTCAATTTGTGTCTTTCCAAGCCGATATCCAAAACCTTCTTACCAAGGTGGAGGATATTCAAAAGACACTTGACAAAAACACTAAGTCTTTCTCCAGATACCACAAGGATCATTTGACCAATATTAAAGTGGTTGATCTGGGGATTAACAAGTTTTCAACAAATGAAGACTTGGTGTTGAAGAAGCTGAATGAGTTGGTCACTGGCTGCAACAATCTGGCCACTTCTCTGAAAGAAGCCTTTGACCTTACTCAGACCAAGGTCACAACCTCAATCTCCAATTTGCTGGGTAACACTGTTAGAAGATCTGAAGTGGATTTAAGGGAGATTGAAAAATAGGTTAAAGAGTTAGTTGAAAAGCCTGGGTTGAATGTGACTGAGCTTGGGCAGCAGTTGATGGTTTCAGTTGGTCAGAAAATTGATGATACGCTGGGTGCTAGAGAAACACAGTTGATTGAAAAGGTGATAGCTGAGATCACCAAGCTGACCACTCCTCAGGTTGATCTGGCCCCACTCACTAATGAGATCAACCAGTTGAGAGGCAACATTGATAACTTAACCACCCAGGTATCACTTCACTCTCAGTCTATTGACAAACTGACAACTGAAGTAAATAATTTGAAACAAAAGGATGAAGAGGTTAAGGATAAGGTGGTTTCTGGTCTGGATGAAGATTCCAAGACTTTGAATGAACTGAAGACTGGTCAGCAACAGGTTGCTGTAAATGTTCTGACCCAATCCAAAGAGACCAACCATCTGTGGAGATCTTTCAGGATGATGTGTGGAATATTTAAAGAATGCAAGGACATACAATCGTGGCAGCCTCTTGACCGGTTGCCATCTCACCCCTCTGAATGGGAAGTTATAAGGGCAGGTCTAGATGCTGCCAAGGGGGAAAGAAGTGCAGTCCTTGCACCAATTGCATCTGGAAGTGCTCCATCTGGAAGACAATCTGGTAGTGAAATGGTAGTGGCTGCCAGTACTGAAGCTGGTGAGCAAAGGGTAGAGGAGACCGATGTGATTGATAGGGGGAATGTGGATAAGGGTAAAGGATTAGCATCTGATGAAGCCCAGCCGGCCACTGATGTACCACTGTTGGAAACTGGCAATGTTGATGTACTTCCTCCAGTCTCAGAAAGTGACAGCAAACGTTTGGCAAGGCTTGGAGATCAAATAAAAGAAAGAAAGAAAATGAAACAAGCAAACCAAGCTGAAGCCAGACAACATCTGGCTAAGATAAAATTGCTTGACATTAGTGATGCTCACTTGTTGGGAATCACTAAGGAGGAATATGCCAGAGTGAAAGATGATGCCAGGATAGTGGGCATGTTGAAAAAAATGCTTGATATTGAATTAGACAGACACTATCCTGATGATGAGGCTGAGCATGATGCCAGAAATTTGAATATATCAGTGGATAAGGCAAAAGAAAATAGGGCCAGTGGGATTTTGAAAAGAATTGAAAATGTGAAGAAGGTTGTGAAAAGGGTCTTGAATCCACCAAGAAGGAACCCTCAACCAAGAAAACCACTGCACAGAGATGCTGATCTTAGTACCTTCCTTGAACCAACTGGCGAAGTCTCAAATGATGACATCAAGGTTGCTGTGCAGGCTGCTGGAGCTGGGACTATTAAAATCTCGAATGAATCTGAAGCTAGAAGCTATTATTCCCAGATCATGGCAACCAGAAGGCACAGTGGGGCAATCAATGGTGTGTTTGTAACAATTAAGCCAGGCACCAAGTACTTTCACGTTGAAGTCAGTTATGCTAGAGGGCCACTAGTTAAAACTGACAATCCTGGTGTGATGCAATTTGGGTTCTCGGAATGGGTGGAAATGGTAAACTTTTTGGAAGCAAAGGCACAAAAGAATAGGTTTGAGAAAGCTTGGGTTAACTTCTTGAAGGGCAAGATTCAACACAAAGAGAATCTGGAGCTGAAGTTGAATATTGATCCTGAATACTCTCGTCCTATCTCTTCAGTGTCAAAGAGAAGGAGAACTGGCGAAGGGCCATCTGATTAAGTTCTCTCTTCAGTTTATCTGCTTGTAATTTTATTTACATTCTGTAACTTATGTATATTTCATTTCCTTGTATAAATGAAGTTACCAGTTTGTAACCACAAGATAGATAATAGATTAAATCTAACAAACTCAAAAGAAAAACCCAAGGCATTTATTGATCTATAAAAATGCCTTGGAAAATTTAGATAGATTTAGTCGAACAAGTCTTTCCAGTTCACACTTGTATAGATACAAGAACTGAAAAAGACTTGGCAATATTTCAGGACAAATAGGGGGAATTTGTTAGGACCAGTTTCGCTGAAACTGGACAGTCTTCAGTTGCACCTGGAGACTAAGAAGATTTGTCCAGAAATATATTGAAGTCCAGTTGCAACGTACAGTTAACGCAACTGAAGACTTCCTCCAGTTGAGATCTGACCAGATGAAGAATCCTTCCAGTTGAAGTCGAAGACAACAAGTGGAAGAAAGAGAATGACAATGGCAGCGAGGCCCAGTTGACATTCTACTCAGATACAAACTGGAGACCATCAGTGGAAAGCTCTTACAAAGCTTTACACTAATTACGAGGAAAATACTTTTATGCTTTATGTGCTATTACACGGATAAAAGGATTTATCTATGTATAAAGTACAAAAAGGTATATAAAGCTGGTTGAGTAAAGTTGCTTTATACTGTAACTTTACACAACATTTTAAGGAATTAAATGTTATTCCTTAAATGTTCTCAACCATATTTGTACGGCCAACGTTGACATCCCAATGTCAACCTTTGCCTATAAATACAAGTCATTGCACAACAAGAATAACACACACATACTTTGCAAACCTGCAATATTCTTGGTGAACTTGTGCAATATTCTCTCAATCGTAAAAGGAACATTTCACAACTTTAAGTGTTTCGATTGTTTAGAGAATTTCCAAGTATAGATCAATTGTAGTTCATAGGTTGTTAGGATATTTACATACTTTGTATTATCTTGGTTCCGCAACAACCTTGTAATTTATTTAAAGTCAATAAATAAATTACACTTGAAAATTACATATTGTCTCACCAATTTACTTTACAAGTATTTTATATTATTGCATTGTTTTTACTTATTGTCACTTTAATAAGTAATCTATCCAAGAACTTGGTATATACTCACTGCAACTGGTCGTCTCCAGTTCAGTGCTTATATTGCAAAGTAACTCCACCATTGACATTGAGGTGTCTTCAGGTAGTACCATCTATTGAGTTGGGACTTACAAGATTACATCCATTAACCAAATACAAGTTTATTACAAGTATAATCGTTCAGACGTGGACCCCAATACACGGATACAAACTATCCTCAATTGGAAATGGGCCCACTTAATACAATAATAACATTTGGACAGTCTAGTACAATTAGGACTAATAATACGATAGTCCTCAGAGGTCTGACGCTAATTATACGTCCAAAGTTCAAAAGATGGCTTCTAAAATGCCATATACGCTTCCAATACTTACTGTTGGTTCCCTGAAAAGCATGAAATTTGAGAGGATCAACTATCGAAATAGTTGGTGAGTTTACAGTATGT
>CM067171.1:68421733-68461938 GCA_034093135.1 Erigeron breviscapus | reverse complement strand
CAGTCCTTTAACATCGTTAGATTTCTGACAGTTTCAGTCCTAAATCGTTAGATTTCTGACAGTTTCAGTCCTAAACCGTTAGATTTTCTGACAGTTTCAGTCCTAAATCGTTAGATTTTCTGACAGTTTCAGTCCTAAACCGTTAGATTTTCTGACAGTTTCAGTCCTAAATCGTTAGATTTTCTGACAGTTTCAGTCCTAAACCGTTAGATTTTCTGACAGTTTCAGTCCTAAACCGTTAGATTTTCTGACAGTTTCAGTCCTGAACCATTAGATTTTCTGACAGTTTCAGTCTTAAACCGTTAGATTTTCTGACAGTTTCAGTCCTAAATCGTTAGATTTTCTGACAGTTTCAGTCCTAAACCGTTAGATTTTCTGACAGTTTCAGTCCTAAATCGTTAGATTTTCTGACAGTTTCAGTCCTAAACCGTTAGATTTTCTGACAGTTTCAGTCCTAAATCGTTAGATTTTCTGACAGTTTCAGTCCTAAACCGTTAGATTTTCTGACAGTTTCAGTCCTAAATCGTTAGATTTTCTGACAGTTTCAGTCCTAAACCGTTAGATTTTCTGACAGTTTCAGTCCTAAATCGTTAGATTTTCTGACAGTTTCAGTCCTAAACCGTTAGATTTTCTGACAGTTTCAGTCCTAAATCGTTAGATTTTCTGACAGTTTCAGTCCTAAACCGTTAGATTTTCTGACAGTTTCAGTCCTAAACCGTTAGATTTTCTGACAGTTTCAGTCCTAAACATTAGATTTTCTGACAGTTTCAGTCTTAAACCGTTAGATTTTCTGACAGTTTCAGTCCTAAATCGTTAGATTTTCTGACAGTTTCAGTCCTAAACCGTTAGATTTTCTGACAGTTTCAGTCCTAAACCGTTAGATTTTCTGACAGTTTCAGTCCTAAACATTAGATTTTCTGACAGTTTCAGTCTTAAACCGTTAGATTTTCTGACAGTTTCAGTCCTAAATCGTTAGATTTTCTGACAGTTTCAGTCCTAAACCGTTAGATTTTCTGACAGTTTCAGTCCTAAACCGTTAGATTTTCTGACAGTTTCAGTCCTAACCATTAGATTTTCTGACAGTTTCAGTCTTAAACCGTTAGATTTTCTGACAGTTTCAGTCCTAAATCGTTAGATTTTCTGACAGTTTCAGTCCTAAACCGTTAGATTTTCTGACAGTTTCAGTCCTAAATCGTTAGATTTTCTGACAGTTTCAGTCCTAAACCGTTAGATTTTCTGACAGTTTCAGTCCTAAACGTTAGAATTTCTGACAGTTTCAGTACTAAATCGTTAGATTTTCTGACAGTTTCAGTCCTAAACCGTTAGATTTTCTGACAGTTTCAGTCCTAAACCGATAAATTTTCTGACAGTTTCAGTCCTAAACCGTTAGATTTTCTGACAGCTTCAGTCCTGAACCATTAGATTTTCTGACAGTTTCAGTCTTAAACCGTTAGATTTTCTGACAGTTTCAGTCCTAAATCGTTAGATTTTCTGACAGTTTCAGTCCTAAACCGTTAGATTTTCTGACAGTTTCAGTCCTAAATCGTTAGATTTTCTGACAGTTTCAGTCCTAAACCGTTAGATTTTCTGACAGTTTCAGTCCTAAATCGTTAGATTTTCTGACAGTTTCAGTCCTAAACCGTTAGATTTTCTGACAGTTTCAGTCCTAAATCGTTAGATTTTCTGACAGTTTCAGTCCTAAACCGTTAGATTTTCTGACAGTTTTAGTCCTAAACGTTAGAATTTCTGACAGTTTCAGTACTAAATCGTTAGATTTTCTGACAGTTTCAGTCCTAAACCGTTAGATTTTCTGACAGTTTCAGTCCTAAACCGATAAATTTTCTGACAGTTTCAGTCCTAAACGTTAGAATTTCTGACAGTTTCAGTCCTAAATCGTTAGATTTTCTGACAGTTTCAGTCCTAAACCGTTAGATTTTCTGACAGTTTCAGTCCTAAATCGTTAGATTTCTGACAGTTTCAGTCCTAAATCGTTAGATTTTCTGACAGTTTCAGTCCTAAACCGTTAGATTTTCTGACAGTTTCAGTCCTAAATCCGTTAGATTTTCTGACAGTTTCAGTCCTAAACCGTTAGATTTTCTGACAGTTTCAGTCCTATAGTTTGATTCTACATAATTTCCATGTCGTGCTGTGCTTTTCTAAGTGATACCCCATGATTCCGCCATGTTGGGGTGTTACAGAATGGTATCAGAGCCGTGGTTATAGAGAATTAGGTGGATTGACCTAGTCTATAGCCATTGCACCCACATTTCATATTAGCATGCATGATAGGAAATTTTGTGTGCAACGTGAACTGTATGATGCATAAAAATGGTTTAAACGGAGTTCGTAGGTTACTTATGACTTGATGATTTGATTGTTATATGACAACTTGATGGACGTATATGATAGTGTCGGGATACACCGTGAATTGTGGAATTATTGTGATAAACGTTGATGTGTGTGGAATCTTGGATGCATTTATTATTTGTCCCCCAGCAAAAATGAAATGATGGCATTAATGGAGTATAACATTCGATAACCCTAGAGGCGCCTGATCAACAAATCTATGGTTATCCTATGTTATATAAAGTTAATGATCTCATGGATTGCGCCTCGTGGATAAGTATAGTAGCTAACCCGGTATGTTTAATGAGTGTTGGTTAGGTGGAGGGTTAGCCGCTGGTACACCCTGTATACATACCCGGTCAACACTTAGAGAACATATCGGAACTGAGTTTTGGACATCCATTCTATATATTAACGGTGTGGAGGGTTAGCCGATGGTACACCCTGTATATACAAACACTTTTAATGTGTCGAATGTTGAAGTTAAAATTCGGACTATGCTTTACCCACCTTGTTATGACTTGCCCCTTTTATTTATATAGTGTTGAATGTTTCGTGATTGTAAATTATACGAATAATGATAAGTTATTATGAATTTGACATGATGGCATGATAGCTATATCATGATATGAATAATGTATTGAGAACTTGAACCTTGAATGATATGTTATGAACTTGAATTTGAACAGTATGTCATAAATTCGAACTGAAACGATATATTGTGAACAAGAGCTTGACTGATGCGATATGAGTTGGAACTTGTTAAAATTAGTGTGGAATTGAAATCTATGCTAATTGAAATAGTAGTACAGGTATAGGGGATTTTGGATGAGTTGGTAATGTGATGGGCTGACCAATGGTATGTCTTATATTATAAGCATTACCAGATGACCCATGTCTAAGCTATATTACTTATAATTGTCTACAATTATTAGTCATTGTTGGAATAACAGTATGAGAATAAGATCTAGAATACATGCTTATTAAGGTCTTAGATACTTATAATCTATAATTGTAGACCAATGATTTATTATGAACTATAGACTAAGTTCAAACTTATAGTTACGATTGACTGATAGAATGAGCTAAGATTTTTGGAGACTATAATGTTTAAGTAAAGTGAGATATTATGAAATATTAATAGATCTAGTGTGTTAAGAGGCATTTTTTTACGAACATGGAGCTTAGGTTAGTAATTTGATGAATGTGTTCAAGAAAATGGCTGGAAAAGAGCAAACAGGATAGTAGTAGAAGATTATGAACTTAAGTGATTATATGCAGGAATCAAATCAGTAGATTTCACCTTATATTGGCCTTGTACCTAGAATAAGAATACATGATTTTATTGAGAGGTACTATTCGCTCATATAACGTAAGCAATGACGTCAAATGAAAATAATTTTTCAAAATGGCCGACAACAAATAAGATATCTGGATCTTGATGAAACAAGATAAAGTAGGATGGCTTTATCAGACTATTTTGATATAAGCAATAATAAAAGTGTTAACTACAAACAAATTATATATAAATTTCGCAATAAAGAAAAGAGGAAAATAGACATACGAAAAGCACTAACTGTTTATGTAATCCTACTTTATAGTTTAAGTAGCCAAATTCCTGAATCTAAGAAGATCACACGATTATCTATTCAATGCATACTTGTTAGTCCCATGATTAACCCAATGATCTTTCAAGTCAATTGGACAATCGAGATCGTACCCTTCTAACAATAATTTCTCTATGACCTTTGAGAATGTACTACAACCCATTCTTCTCCCCGGCAACCTTACAATACGACTTGGCCCGACATATGTTGGCAACGGATACATGGAAAGAGAAGTTGTACAACAAATGGAGGTCCATCCCTCTGTAGTCCAACCGCGACAAGCCCTAGGTATCCCTGTGCATGAGCATATAGGTGTTGGCATCTCTGATATGTTCATTTCTTCTCCAAATACTACCAAAGTAGTATTAGGTTTCACAAACTGGTAAGACCTTTTCGACCTTACATTTCTTTGGGCTTTCGAGGACGATACTTTGCGGACTTTTTCTTACGACTATAAAGCTTGCAAATATAAGCCCATGAGTCTTCTACGTGCTTCTCAAACTCGGGTCCATGATTCATTATCGTATCAACCGGTTCCACCCTGTTCGAGGTTGAGACCCCATAATATGTGTCACTAATTGGATTGGGGTATAGTGTGGGCGAGTCTGACATTGGACGTTTGCCTGGTGCCCTGTTATCCTCCTCGGAAGATTCTGGTTGGAATGATGGTTCCGGTTGGAATGTTGATTTCAACTGGAATGTTGCTTCTGGTGTATCGAGAGAGAAGTTTTGATATAAAGGGTTCATTGGGATTGGAGATGAAACTCCATGATGTACTGCATCAACAAAAGTTGGGAACGATGCACTGACATTTTCTGTTGGGAGTTCTAGCTGTGATGTTGGTACTGTATTTTGGAGAAGCCAGTCTTGGCAGAAATCATCGATTGATGTTCCCCATTCACTAGTACCAATCATCTGGTTTTGCCATGCGTCCATGATTATATTGAGTTCTTCTTATCTACAATAAGTTTTGGTCAGACAATTGACATAACAAATACATAAGAAATATTATCAACAATATTATTCTGATTTAAAAACACATTCTGGACAACTTAAGATTTGATTTATAAAAATTTATAACAGATTCCAAATATTTCTATAAAATCCCTCTTGATTTCAAGAATTAGGAGTTCTGTCAGAACTCGACCCTGACATGTTACTTCCCCCAGCAGCATCTCTTTTTCTTCTCTTAAGAGGTGGAATATTGGGATTTTCTTCTTCTTCTTCAGATGACATGGCAAAAATGGACTTCTCTCTTTGAGAGAGATTATCTTCTTCTTGTTGAACTAGGGCTCTTGCAAACTTTTCATCTTCTTTTATTTGACGATTCACAAGGATAGATTCCTCATCTGTTAAAAATTGAGATAAAATTCTTGCTAGCTTTTCATCTTCAGAAGTTTGTTTCTCAAAAAGGTGGACATCTTCGTCTACCATCGCCTTGTAATCTTCAAAGGAAATACCTAACATCACAGCCTCCTGCTTAATCCTTTTGACCCTATTTGTTTCAAGATCTTCGATATTCTCTTGAGTCATTGGCCTTTTGCCTTTTGGATCGCTCGAAGAGGCACCGAAATTTTTCATTGTCTTATGATAAATCGGTGGAACAATATTGTTAATTAAGCGAACATGAATTAAAAGATAAAAGTTTTATATAAACATATAAATAGATAGTATATTATCTAAGATGAGAAAGAGTACAAAAATGTAGCTTACCAAAGAGAAAGTCGGAGATCTGTTAGAAAACAAGCTGGCTGTGAACGGAATAGCTAAAAACAAATTGGCAGATGAAGAACTAAGTAAATAAAAGAGATAGAGAAAGAAGATTTAGTGTGCATTCTTCCTTAAGAAAACGCGTTTCTATATAGAGAATGAAAGACGAAGTGTGACCCTGGAAAACGGACAGGTGTCCATAAACTACAGAAATTTTAATCATTGCTACTGTAATTAGTAACTACCGAATTATATATATTTTTTTAAAGATAAAATTTCTAAACTTTATCATCCCTTTAATCAAGGTTGAAAAGAGCTGAACAGTTTACTCAAAAGCGTATACTATGTCGAGAAAATCCTCAACTTAATTAATAGCTTAATGAATAGACTGTCTTCCACACATCACTATTATTTTCTTCACTGCTTCTTTTTCAAGAACCATATCAATTGCTAATTCATCTTTTTGAACCCTAGATGAATTTTTGATCCAAACTATTGTTTCAGGAGTGATCAAGGTAATATTTGTTTCTTTGACCCGTGGATCACTTTTAATGATTGAATTTAAGAAAATGAGACAAATGTTATCAACAAAAATATGTCGACTTTTCCAACTGGATAACAGTAGTGTCTTGGTAAAAGAACTTCAAATTTGAAAATAAGAATTATTTGAAAGGCTAAAATTATGATTGGCGATCAACGATTAAAATACACAAATGAACTTGGTATAAAAATCTATCAAGACAAATATGGGAAATTCTTTTAACTGGGGAATTTCCCTAATCGACAACAATCCCCAAAAGAGATCGAAGAAAGTTGTATTTCATTATTCGTACAATACAAGTGAAACTTGTTACATTATTTAAGCAGAAATACAACAATTAGGGATACAACATATTTAAAAACCATACAAAGAAACCCAGGTGGTGACAAACAGTAAGGGAACCACGCCAAGAACGAACGCGACTAACCACTGAATAGCCTCATCCAATGGAAGTTGAGCCACAGTAATTAACCACACTATGATAATAATGTAGATTACGATTAAGAAAGGATTCAACATTTTCGATATTAGAATTCGGGTTTTGGTTAGATTCTGAAGAAAGGAAAATGTTAAGTTGATATGGCATGGAGGAAAGTATGCTAAAGTATTATTATATAGTCTAAAAAGGAGCCGTTTCTAACGGTCAAATATGGAAGATAAAGTGAATTTGAATTTTGTATAGTGTTTTAATCAGACTTACCTGTGTCTAGACGAATCGATTATGCTATACTATAAGTGTATAAGTGGTCTATACTATATGAGTATAAGTATATATTTTTAAATTACTCGATACGGTCTAGATTTCGAGGTCGAAATCCTTTTAACTGGGGAATAATGTAACAATTGTCATTTTTGGCCCACTAATTGTTGGAAATAATGAAAACAAACTTTTTGAATTTATATTGTCGATATGATTTTGTTCACCTTCTGTTCATATTATTGAGCCGAATGAAATATGAGGTTGGATTCCATGTCCTGTGATTGGGCTACTGTGATTAGACATTATTTGGAGGAAACGTATATAAGAAGCTTTAGTATAATGTACAGTTTCAGACAGTGTCGGTGGATAAATAATAATGGTACAAATAAGACAAAGGCCGACACAATTATATGAAAAATATGAATACCCGTGAATTTATCACAGACCATGTTTGGTTCATTAGCTGAATAATGCTACTAGTAGACACCCGACATAACTTTATGTAAAGAAATAATATCCGTGATTTAGTCTTGTTGTCTTTCTCTTTTTCCTTTCTTTCTCGTGATACAATAGAAATCAATCAACATATCTATATATGATATAATCACTTTCTCCCTGTCTCTTTCTCTCGGCTCTCTCTTTCTTATAATATTACCACTTTTTGTTTCTTTTGGTTGTGGGTTCATTTCAATATATACATATATATAAACGTATAGATATAGATACAAAGATAGGAAGAAACCAACCCATCACCTTAACAATATTATATATCTATGTTAGAGAAAGCAAAAATCAATTTTTGCTCTTCAATTTCGGCAGCTACAAATGAGGTGGACTACCACCATTTTGTCCATCTATCTAGACAAATAGATATAGAAATGGATAGATATGGAATACTTCATCTCCATCTTTGCTATATATACGAGTAGACATAAAAGGGGAGATATATCATTCTAAGATCACCACCTAGCTTCCATCACTCCATGGCCATCACCCACGCCTTCAAACACACACATACACACACGGTTATATGCATAAATATATATATATATATCATATAGAGATGGATATTGCTATATCACCAGCCTTCATCACCATCTTTAAATAACAAGATTATCACCTTTTCTCTCTCTCGATCTTCTGTCTCCCTCTAAACAGCCACCATCACCACGAACCATTGCTGCTGTTGCTGTTCTTGATTGTTACTGTTGCCTTGTTTTGCTTGTCGTCTTCATCACCGAACCAGACCACCCTCGCTGTCTATTGCTGTTACCTGCCATCATCATCTTCGACATGCTGCTAGTTTTCATTACAAACCGAACCTTTGCTGTTGCTGCCAAGTTTCTATACCACGATCTTAGATGCTCTTGCTGCTACTACAACTCGGTTTTGTTGCCAGCACCGAACCACCATTGTCACTGTTCATCATCTTCACCACCGAAGCAATTCACCATACTGCAACGGCTGCTACTACTACTTTGTCTGGCTGCTAAACTTCGCTGCCTTGCTCCTAAACTCGGTGCTCACTTAGATTCAGCACTATAAGTTCTGCAATATATAAATTCGGTGCTTCTCATTCGGTACATAAACTCGGTGCAAACTTTCATAAACTCTGTGTTGGATTTAAACTCGGTACGTATTTAGTTCACTGAATTCAAACATGTTTTCATCATCGTACAAATCTATATATATATATATATATACATATATATATATATATTATATATATATATATATATATATATAGATATATATATATATATATATATATACATATATATATATATATATATATATATATATATATATATATATATATATATATATATATATATATATATATATATATATATATATATATATATATATATATATATATATATATATATATATATATATATATATATATATATATATATATATATATATATATATATATATATATATATATATATATATATATATATATATATATATATATATATATATATATATATATATATATATATATATATATATATATATATATATATATATATATATATATATATATATATATATATATATATATATATATATATATATATATATATATATATATATATATATATATATATATATATATATATATATATATATATATATATATATATATATATATATATATATATATATATATATATATATATATATATATATATATATATATATATATATATATATATATATATATATATATATATATATATATATATATATATATATATATATATATATATATATATATATATATATATATATATATATATATATATATATATATATATATATATATATATATATATATATATATATATATATATATATATATATATATATATATATATATATATATATATATATATATATATATATATATATATATATATATATATATATATATATATATATATATATATATATATATATATATATATATATATATATATATATATATATATATATATATATATATATATATATATATATATATATATATATATATATATATATATATATATATATATATATATATATATATATATATATATATATATATATATATATATATATATATATATATATATATATATATATATATATATATATATATATATATATATATATATATATATATATATATATATGAAACAAGAAATATGAAATTATAATCTAATCATTAAAGTTAGATTTTCTGACAGTTTCAGTCCTGAACCATTAAACTGTTTACAGTTTAGTCCTTTCGAACGTCAGTTTCTTACTAAACTGATGACTCTATGAAAATGGATTATTCTATACAGTTTCCTTTACAGAAGACTAATACGTTTGGACTATTCGGGTACATTTCAGACTGTTACATACCTCATACTGTTTGACAGGCGTTTCAGGTGAATTTCGTAAACCCTCCCTACTCAATTGAGATTCGGGCTGAAAAGTGTACATGTTTGTTTAACTGTTGATTGTTGATTTGATTGATTGTATGATTGAATTATTGATATGGACATGTTAGCGCATTGTTTACGATGTAAGTCGCACCGTTAGCGCATTATTCATTATATAAGTCACACCGTTAGCGCATTATTCATTATATAAGTCGCACCGTTAGCGCATTGTTTACGATGTAAGTCGCACCGTTAGCGCATTGTTTACGATGTAAGTCGCACCGTTAGCGCATTATTTATTATATAAGTCGCACCGTTAGCGCATTGTTAATTATTAACTATGTAAGCCGCATCGTTGTTGATCGTTATTGATTGTTATGGAACGTTGTTGAACGTTATATGGAATCGTTATTATTGAACGTTGACTTGTATTAAATTGTGATAATGTGAAACCTTATAGGTTTTCCTTGGATGTGATTAGTTCTCCTAATCCTCATTTATTGTTAACGGTTGTTATCCGACACGGTTATTCCTTGTTACTTGTCCCTACGAACTCACCAACTTTATGTTGACGCATGTTAGTACACTTTTCAGGTAATCAAGTTAATTAGAGACAAAATGGATGATTGCATGCTTGCTTGCTAGGATTGGACTAGCTTTGGACTTTCTGGATCCATGATCCTTACTTCCCTTTTATGGGTTACTTTTAGGATTAACTACTATCAATTGAATTGCCTTTTATTATTGATTGAACATGTATTTCGATGAATGTTGATGATTGTATACGTTTGTACAAGTTTAAGGATTGTTTCAATCCTATGTTTTCATATAGTTTGATTCTACATAATTTCCATGTCGTGCTGTGCTTTTCTAAGTGATACCCCATGATTCCGCCATGTTGGGGTGTTACAGAATAATTCTATGTTTTCATATAGTTTGATTCTACATAATTTCCATGTCGTGCTGTGCTTTTCTAAGTGATACCCCATGATTCCGCCATGTTGGGGTGTTACATCAGGGCATGGGATGTGTACTTATGCAAGAAGGTAAGGTCATTGCTTACGCTTCAAGACAGCTCAAAATCCACGAAAAGAATTATACAACCCACGATCTCGAACTCGGAGCGGTTGTTTTTGCCTTAAAGATTTGGAGGCACTACTTGTATGGTACAAAGTGTACGGTATTCATAGATCACAAAAGTCTTCAGCATATATTCGACCAGAAAATGCTGAATATGCGACAAAGACGATGGGTAGAATTACTCAGTGATTATGATTGTGAACTCAAATATCATCCAGGTAAAGCAAATGTGGTTGCTGATGCGCTGAGTAGAAAAGATAGAATTTCACTATCTGTTATAACAAGAGCAAGTTCTTATCTTGGCTCATCGTTAAGGGACATAGTGTTGGATGATCAAAACGAAGCCCTACAACCAGGGTGTATCGAGAAAGAAGCATTGTGGAATGCTGATAGGTTATTTGAATTAGATGGTGATGGGATCCGACATGTCAAGGACAGGGTGTGGATTCCCAAGTATAATGGACTTAGAGAACTCTTAATGAACGAGAGTCATCGATCTAAGTATTCAATCCATCCTGGTGCTGACAAAATGTACCACGGATTAAAGGATTTTTATTGGTGGCCTGGTATGAAAAGAGATATCGCCACGTATGTTTCAAAATGTTTAAATTGTTCAATGGTTAAGGCGGAGCACCAAAAGCCTTCTGGGCTGCTCCAACAACCCCAAATTCCTGACTAGAAATGGGAACAGATCACTATGGACTTCATTACGAAGTTACCTCGAACCCTGAAAGGATACGATACTATTTGGGTCATTGTTGATCGATTAACGAAGTCTGCACACTTCATTCCCATACAGGAGAATTGGAAGATAAAGAAATTGTCTCAATTATATATTGAGAAGATCGTGTCACTTCATGGTGTTCCTGTGTCTATTATCTCTGATCGTGATGGTCGTTTCACTTCACAATCATGGAGATATTTTCAAGACGCCTTAGGCACTCATTGAATTTGAGTACGGCTTACCATCCACAAACGGACGGGCAAAGTGAGCGTACCATTCAGACTTTGGAAGACATGCTTCGGGCATGTGTTATTGATTTCAAAGGTAGTTGGGATACCTTTTTGCCGTTAGCTGAATTTTCGTATAATAACAGCTATCACACAAGCATTAGATGTGCGCCTTTTGAGGCTTTGTACGGACGAAAATGTAGATCGCCTGTTTGTTGGCTCGATGCTGGTGAGCGTCGTTTGTACAAATATGGACTGGTTCAGAAGACTACTGACCAGATTGTTGAAATTAGGGCACGGCTGAAGGCGGCTCAGGATCGCCAAAAAAGCTATGCAGATAGTAGGAGGAAACCACTTGAGTTTCAAATGGGAAAGTTATGTTGAAAGTGTCACCTTGGAAAGGCACTGCACGTTTTGGCGTGAGAGGAAAACTTAGTCCTCGTTATATCGGACCATTTGAAATTGTTCAAAGGATTGGTTCCGTGGCATATAAGCTCAATTTACCCCAAGAGCTGGAACATGTTCATCCCACATTTCATATATCGAATCTTAAGAAATGTTTCACTGATGAAACATTAGTTGTACCTGTCGAAGAGTTGCAAGTGAATGACTCTCTTCAATTCGTTGAGGAACCGGTTGAAATTTTAGATCAACACCTCAAGCAAACTAGACGAAGTCGCGTCAAGTTGGTTAAAGTTCGTTGGAATTCGAAGCACGGACCCGATGTTACTTGGGAACGTGAAGATTATATGAGGGATAAGTATCCTCATCTTTTGACTGGACAAGACTTGATTTCGGGACGAAATCCTTAGAAGTCGGGGATGCTGTGACAACTCGTAATTTATTAACAACGGGTTAGTCCTAATCTCGATCATTATTATAATTTCGTCTAATTTAGAGATTATGACGTGGAAATTATTAGATAATTGAACATTTGATATAGTTCAATTAGACGTATCCTGATGACGTAGACTATTAGCTATTTAGACGAATGCCGAGTCTTAAAATAACTTTAAATGAGATATTTAAAGGTTATGAATTATGCACAGTAAATAGACTGTCTAAACTTAATATTTTTAAAGTTTAGTTTAATTAAATTTCATTGACTTGTCTTAACTAAAATAACACGAGGGAAAATACCTTTACTTTAAATTATAACCTTTTAGTCATACGGTATTTAATCGTAAGCAATTTATCAAATAAAGAGTACCAAAATATCAAAATTTAGCCACATGGGCCGAAATGTAATTGTGAGGCAGGGGATTAAACACCCAAACCCCCCTTCCCTCTTCTCCTTTTGATCGACCAACACCACACACAAACACAACACACACACACAAATCACTCAAACACTCCCCAAATCTCTAATTCTCTCTATTCTTCATCAAAAATCTGTTTTGGCAAGGAGTGATCAAAAGAGAATAATCATTTTTAATAATAATTTGGTATTAACATCATCATCTTCATCTTCTTTATCAAATTCTTCAAGAACTTCAATTTGGTAAGTGATTCTCTTTTTAAACTAAACTTTGATTTGAATTGATTCAATCTTAGTATTATTTCAGTTTTGGTAATTAGATTTATAGTCCTTGAATATGAAATGGGTTTTGGTTTTGTTGGATAAATGAAATTGATTAGAATTAGGTTTTGGAAATCAAAAGTGTTGGATTTGTGAAATGGTTAGTAAAATGAGATGTTTTCAGGTCTTTGAGCATGTTTACACTTGTTGGAATTTAATGGAATTGAATTGGAGTCGTTTTGGTTTGGCAAAAATGGTCGAAAACTGCATTTTGTGCGCCCAGGTCTGTACTTCGCGCCGCGAACAAGAACAAGAGGGCATTCGCGCCGCGACCCTTCAGGATTCGCGACGCGAATCAGTTAAATTTGGCCTTCGCGCCGCGAACAAGAACAAGAGGGCATTCGCGCCGCGACCCTTCAGGATTCGCGACGCGAATCAGTTAAATTTGGCCTTCGCGCCGCGAATGTGACATCTCGCGCCGCGAAAATAAGGTCTGTTTGGAAATTTCATAAGACTTTATATTGAACGTTTGGACTTGGTGAATATCGAATGGTACTTTAGACTATCTTATAATGACAATGTCATTGATATTACCAACTAAAGTTAAATAAAATGAAAGTTTAAATCACATTCTCGGTTATGGCATTCTAGGGTCTATAGCTAAGTAGTTCTACATAGGATACTTGTCGTTGTGAGCTTGGATCCTCACTATTGGTAATCATATAATAGGTTTTGGATAACGTGGAGAATTGATTGTGGATCTTCTCAAGTTATTAGCACCTTTTTAGCACTTTGAACGCTAAGGTGAGTTTATGGCGCCCTTTTTCCTTTTACTTTGGGCCTGAAAAGCATGTACTGTTGTATACACTATTTATTAAATAAATGATTGTTTTTTTTGTATGCCATGTGATATGGATGCTTAAATCATTTGACTTAAATTTGCCATGTTGGGCTGTCGAAAATGTGTATACGTGTCATTTATTAAATGTTGAATGAAATGACGTTGAATTGCCGTGTGATGGCTGATTAAATGGTTTCTTGTGTTTGACAAACTAAAATGTTTCCCCTATTGGTTGTATTGTCGGATCTAGATATCTCGACTGTCTTGGTTGTGGTCCGCACCCCATTGTTGAAGGGAAATCATGTGCGAGGTTATGGTCCGCACCCCATTGTTGAAGGGAAATCCTGTGCGAGGCATATGTTGTCATCAGATCTAGATATACTGATTGACGTGATATAAGATGAGTTCAGATTTAGATATACTGGCTGTCTTGTTATAAAAGTGTTGTCAGATTTTGATATACTGATTGTCTGGTCTTTTATAACTATAAGTCATTTGTGTGCTCACAGTGACGAGTAAACATTGGTCAAACATACTGTAAAGTGTAAACTCACCAACTATTTCGATAGTTGATCCTCTCAAATTTCATGCTTTTCAGGGAACCAACAGTAAGTACTGGAAGCGTATATGGCATTTTAGAAGCCATCTTTTGAACTTTGGACGTACAATTAGCGTCAGACCTCTGAGGACTATCGTATTATTAGTCCTAATTGTACTAGACTGTCCAAATGTTATTATTGTATTAAGTGGGCCCATTTCCAATTGAGGATAGTTTGTATCCGTGTATTGGGGTCCACATCTGAACGATTATACTTGTAATAAACTTGTATTTGGATTAATGGATGTAATCTCTATTTACCTTCTGATTAGTACGCAATTATTTGTTAACCCTGTATTTCCGCTACAACGGGGTGTGACAAATAACTAATGCCAGTGACATTGTATTAATTATGTTTTTTAGTGACAGCTCGAAATTTGAATGTTTGGAAATGTATACAACTTCGGGAAATCTGTTTTATGTTACTATGCTTCAGGCCTATAATTGTTTAGAGTCTCGGAATATAATGAATTATATATACACATAATGGACCACTCAGTTTTTTATTGTATGTAATGAACTTTTAAATTCCGGTTATTGGGTATACCTGATGAATCAAAAACTTGCAAACTAACAGCGTGATATTGGACACACCAGCTTATATGGTTGCCACATATACCCAAGTACATCTAATAATCGGAGATTAAAAGTACATTACATAAAATTAACACCCGCAAGTAGTTTATTACACAACAGAATTCCGAGACGCCAAACCCGACATAGAATACTAGCATTGTTTGTATCTAACTTTTATATCGTTATTATATGTTTGCTGGAAAATCTGCGCCACATCACCATGAACGCCTCAAGAAACCCCACCATCCGTACCTCTTCGACTCTTCCTCACCACATCCTCAGCTCATCCTCATATATTTTATTCTAATACAAAATTAATTAAAACTTTTTTTATAATATTATAACATCACATTAATAAAAAATATAAAAAAACCTAACATAAAAGCATTAGGATAATAAAAGAACAATATGATAATAAAAAAAACATTAAATCAATGTTGACGATGGTGTTACGGAAGGTTTCAAATGTGTTTAACTAGAGCAGCTCGAATTTGACTGTGTACCTTTCGATCGTGTAATTCTCTGGTCAACCGGAGCCGTTTTGAAACCCTTTTATCTCACGAACGTGGTGGGGGATTAGTTGCATTTGCCATTAAGTCTTCATCAAGACGACTGATTACCTGACAGTTTTCTTCAACGATCAAGTTATGTAAAATAATAGAAGTGTACATGATGCATTTTATTTTGTTGATGCTGAATAGCCGTGCATGGGTTTAATGATTGCCCAATGATATTTAAGGACCCCGAATGCTCGTTCGACGTCCTCTCATGAAGTGTGATGGTTTAATAGTATAAGAAACCTAAGAAGCTCTGTCAAGGAGTAATTCATCAAACAAATTTAATTCAATAAGGACGTTGATGTCATTGTCGACCTTTAGGGCCAAAGTAAACATGTCAAATCCACAAATCATATAAAGCAACCGCTTTGAGCATGATTGTTGTATGTCCTTTATCGCCTCGTTTGTATTGACCTTTCTATGCTACTCAACAGTTTCTCAAAGCGCAATGTATACGGCCAATACTACTGAGCATAACCCAAAAAACCATATATCTCTGAATGTTTAGCGTTTACATGTTTGATATATTATTGTCTTGGTTTTCTCAAGTCTTCGACGTGATATAGATGATATATACACTTAAATACAAAAATTTGTCTAAGCAATCATATGACGTTTGTTGATTCATATGTAAGTATTCATCTAATTGGTCGGCATAGTAAACATATGTCATTTGACGTATAACTGAAGTATACTTAATTTTGTAAAATATTAAAACTAGATTGAGGACAACAGTCTACCGAACCTTGACATAAATATTGAAAATAGTCAGGGTATCGTTTGTATGGTTTTACAAGATTGTATACCTTGATACATGGTTAAGCATTTTATTGGGCATTTCAAAGCATCTTCGAAAGTAATCTGCAAGGTACTTTGGTGTCGAAAAAAGTAATCATTCTACAACTGAGTTGTTGCACCGTACGATCTCTCGATAAGTTTCTCCTTGGTGCTCATGACCATTGAACTTTCGGCTTTGTTTGGTGCTTCTTGGTCTACTAAATCTACAAGGGTGTGTAACATTAACGGGTTAACAACTTGAGGCGACCATGGTGTAAGCCGCCATTATATCTTCTTAACCAAAATATAATGATGAGGAACTTGACATTGATTTTGGGTGGTTGGATAGATTTTGTTATTGCGAATCGAAATGGGTGGTATGGTTGTTTGAGGTCGTTTGTTATAGTATGTTATTGGAAGCGTCAGACGTGCGTCCGGTTTTGGACGCTATAACTAGTGTCTATTCTTCAAGCATGTGTCAATGTGTTTCTCGTAATTTTTGACGCATACGACGTCTCATGTGTTTCTCCCAAATTTGTGGTGTACCCCAAGAAAGTTCAATTCGGCGTCGTCCCGTGTCATAGTAATTAGTTTAATGGGTTTTTATATTTATGTTTATCGACCTAGTATGAAATAGAAGAAAAGACCTAGACGCAACGAATTATATTATATAAATATTTTTTGAAAAATGATAATAAATGTTATAAAATAAACATAGCAAAAGTTACCATTAACTAATAACATATCGTAATAGTAAACCGACGATTTGTGAAGTTCCTTAAGCATTATTTAAAAAACCTTTTATACATATAGATCTAACACATAAAAAATTTGGGCCTCCCTAACAAATTGGGCCTCGGGCGCCCATATTTCACCTCGGCCTATGCCTAGTCCGGCCTTATTTTTTTTAGGTATATGTTTGAGTTTTAATTTGAAGTAACAAGACCAATTCACAAGACGATGATGACAATAATGTGTGAAACATATTAAAACTAAAAAAAGAAAGAAGTAACATACATTGATCTCCAAGACTACTAAGTGTTGTTATGATGTTATCCACATCAGCACTTAAATTGCCGAGAGTTCGAAGTCCAACATCAACCAAATCACCTAAAAGCTATTGCCACCACCACATCAAATTATTATTGTTATTAACAGTAAAGGAAATGCTATTAAAAAAAACGAAGACACAAAACAAAATTAGATATTGAAGAACTCATTAGAGCGCTACAAATGAAGAATTGCATACATAAATCAAGATTCAAGAATAAGAAATGTACCTTTTATTCATTCAAGAATTGTATACATGTACCTTTTATCTTTGTAATTATTTATTTTTATATATAATTGTTTCTAATGTATGAAACTATGTAGAACTTTTTAATTGTGATTTGTGAGCTATATCCATGGGCGGAGTTGCATACACCCGTGAGAGTCTAGTCTAATCCGCTGAACACAATTTTTCTTTATAATGCTAGTGTAATATAGTGTACATTTTATATAAAGAGAAAATTTCATTACATCATCCTGTGGTTTGTCATTTTATCAATTTTCGTCCTTGTACTTTTTTTTTATTATTACATCACCCTGTGGTGACTTTTTGCTTCATTAGGCACCGCTCCCTCTAACGTCCGTTTATTGTCATCCGTTAACCACCTCACATGTATTGCACATGAGGGTATACTCGTCATTTTACATCTAAAACATCCACCATCATCCTCTCCAAATTTGAAATATAACCATCTTCATCAACCTCTGTAAAACTCAAAAATCATATGCATAAATATATACAAATTCCAAATCAAGAAATATATACAAATGCCACATTAACTTCTCATAAATAATAAATCCCATTTCATCCACTTATTCAAAGAAGCAGCTCTCTGGAAGTACATATATACCCAAAAATTACTTTCAAATAACCCATATTTTCAAGAACTGTTTTGTTGCACTTTTAAACAGATGAAGTACATATATAGTTTACTCCAAAAGCCCAAATCCCACATATACCAAACACACACAAAAATCAAGGATAAACACAAAAATCATATATGTGTATAAACTCCAACGATTTACCAAAAACCCAAATCCCAAATCATATATGTTTAGTGACAATTTATTACCAATTTAATTTTTTCAATAATAATAATAATAAGAAGAAAGAAGCAGCAGCAGCAGCAGTACTATTCTTTGAACATGTTTCCGATTCAACACAATAAATTTAATGCTTTATCCTAATTCTTGAGATCGAAATATGTTCACACGGATCAAAATAAAGATGAGTTTACACCCATGATACCACAAAACCTTAAGATCTGCCAAGCGCCACCATCAAGATCTGCCAAACACCACTTTCAAGATCCACTAAGCGCCACCATCAAGATCTGCCAAACACCACTTTCAAGATCCACTAAGCACCACCATCAAGCTCCGCCAACCACCACCATCAAGATCCGCCAACCACCACTTTCAAGATATTCCAAGCACCACCGCTGCTAAGTATGTTTTATATATAGAATTAGAAAAGAAAGAAATCTTTGATGATGTTGGAGAGTGATGGTGATGTTAGATCTGAAATACATATCGACATACATATATGTATAGTTTTTAGTTATAGATTTTATAAAATAGATGAACATATAGATATGGAGCAAACCCATATCTGAAAATTATAAGTGTTTATTATTATTATTAGAGTAAATTACACTTTTCGTCCTTAAAGTTGGCAGCTTTTGCAATTTTCGTCCCTAATGTTTAAAAATTACAATTTTAACCTTAAAGTTGGCAACATTTTGCAATCAAGGTCCTTCCCCTAGACGGCGTTCGTTTTTTGCCGTTAACGTACGCACGTGCTAAACACGTGAGGGTATTAATGTCATTTCCTTGTTACACCTGAGTAGGGATGTGCAAATGGCCCGACCCGGCCCGACCCGCGACCCGTAAGTGCATGAAAATCGGAACCGTGACCCGGCCCGTGATGGTTCGGTTCGGGTCGGGTTCGGGCGGGTCGCGGGCGGTTTACGGGTTTCCTTCACCTTTTTTCGGTTTTTGGCTTGACCCGGCCCGGCCCGACCCGCGCAACCCGTGACCCGAAAATGCAACAAAAGCGTGACCCGTGACCCGGCCCGTTAGCCCTTCGGGCGGGTCGGTCCGGGCCGGTTCCGGGTCGGGTCACGGGTTTCGGTCCAAATGCTCATCCCTACACCTGAGGGACTAAAAGTGAAAAACGTGAACATGTTTAGGGACGAAAATTGCAAAAACGTGTAATTCTCTAAAAGACTAACCTTGATATTCTTATAAAATTCCTTTTACTTTTTCCTTCCATCTTTTTCAGGTTTTTGTTCATACAACATACAGCACCACCAAAACCACCATCATCAATAAATTATGATACATACCATATAAATACATATTTTCTTATTAACTTCCACATCTTTTTTATTTAAACATCCACATACATATTTGATATTTCCTTATTAACTTCCGCCTCTTTTCTAAATCTTTTGTATCAAAAATCAAAAGATTTGAAACCCAAAAGATGATATATACATACACATATACATACACCCACCTACTTCGCCGGAAAAACCGTTCTGTTGAACCTCGTCGTAAAACCGTCGGCCACCACATCAACCATCACCACCAAACAGCCCCACCGTACAGCTACCATCGTGGCAGCCCCCCTCCCCCGTCGCTGGAGAAGCACCAACAGCGGCGTCCCACCACCGCGATGCCGCCACCTCTTTCCCTATCATCTTATGTGTTATCAAAACTCAAAACCCACTGCCGCCACCTCGGATCTAAACAAAACCTACCAACAAAACACTTTCATTTTAGATCTATGCTTCTCCACATATATAAGATTTAGATATAGATTAGGTATGGTTTTCCGGCTTGTGCCGGTTGTGAGCCTGTGATTGTGGCCGGAATTCAAACTAAGACACTTTATGTATAAGAAATAAACTACCTGCTCTCTTTTTCGAATTCGAAGTCACCATCGCAACTATCTGCTCTCTTTTTCTCCGATGACAAGATGGTCGCCCAATTTTTTGAATGTTTTTTTTTCCAGATTTCGATATATCTACATGACTTCTATCTAACTATCTATCTATGGATTGATATGATGAAGAAGAAGAAGAAGATTAGAGTTTTTGCAATTTTTGTCTTTAAACATGTCACGTTTTTCACTTTTAGTCCCTCAGATGTAACAAGGAAATGACATTAATACCCTCACGTGTTTAGCACGTGCGTACGTTAACGGCAAAAAACGAACGCCGTCTAGGGGAAGGACCTTGATTGCAAAATGTTGCCAACTTTAAGGTTAAAATTGTAATTTTTAAACGTTAGGAAGAAAAGTACAAAAGCTGCCAACTTCAAGGACGAAAAGTGTAATTTACCCTTATTAATATTATTATTATTATTATATATCTGTTTAATTTGTGTGAAGTGTGGTAAATATTTGTGTGAAGTGTCGTAAATTTTTCTCATAATTTGAGGGGTTTTGTTTTGAGATGATGATGGGTGAATTGTGGAGAGAGAAGCAAGAAGAAGAAGATGAATAATTTGAGGAGAGAGAATCAGGAAGAAGAAGAAGAAGAAGTTGGGAGTGATATGGGGAGGATGTGATGTAAAAGGACTTGAATACCCTCATGTGCGCTGCACATGAGGGGGTTAACGGATGCAATAAACGGACGTTAGAGGGAGGGGTGCCTAATGAAGCAAAAAGTCACCACAGGGTGATGTAATAATAATAAAAAATACAGGGGCGAAAATTGATAAAATGACAAACCACAGGGTGATGTAATGAAATTTTCTCTGATATAAATTTGTATTTGAACCCCCATTTTTATCCATAACTTGATAATTTAATTTGATGATAACCCCACTCAACAAGAATTTTGGTTTCGCCCAGTGCTCATTTGGGCTCACGAGTCTAATCGAAGTTAGTGTATGAAAATCAAGGTAGCATATTAAACAAAATCTACACTCGGCTTGAACTCGTTTTATGCTCAGCTCGAATCGAGCAACAGTAGCTTGTCTCGTCTATAGTCCTAAACACTTATGTACAGTAGCTTGTCTCGTCTATAGTCCTAAATTTTTTTGTAGCCCAAATATTTTAAGAGGGCACTCTTTGTTTACCCAACAGCCGAGGTTAATGAATACTCGTATTAATATAACTTTGTTTAAAGACTCATTGATTTTGTATCCATACATTTAGTTCTTGTGCTTATAAACCCACTGATTTTGACAAGTTTCGGCGATGAACCCATAAGACAAATTTTCAAGTTGCGTCTTTAAATTGAATTAGAATTATACTAAATTTGTCCTGGAGTAGACAAGTTGATTTTCTTTTCGGATAACTAGTGGTCCGTATTGGTTCAAGAGTTGACGTTTAAAACTAGATGTGATTTATTTTTGTGGAGTAAGGTTCCGTTTCATTTTTTAATCATTAAGTGCGGATTGTATTAAATAGATGAATGTATAAAGAATGTATGCGTGTATTAAGTAAAAAATAGATAATTGACTGTTATTTTTGTTTATTAAGTAAAAAAGAAAAACATGAATCTTAAATGTATTAAGTTCTTAACTATTAAGTGTATTAAGTAAAAAATGAACAGGGCCTAAGTGTTTATCGTTGTTCTCGAAGATCGATCTTTTCGTTTGGGTAATGGTTCTTTTTCTCTTCATTTCTTTTGATAAAATTTTTAACAGACAACTAATAAAATCATTCAAATATTCTATATCAAGTGATTTATAAACAAAAAGTCCTATATAATTTAACGAGAAATTTAATAATTGTATCTAAAGATATATTTTCTCTTTCGGTGTCTCATTTCGTTTGTCCAAATATATAAAGGAAACTATTTTTAAATATGTGTAATTCATAAAATTTTAATGCATAAGGTGTCGTTTTTACCCTTTCATGTGAACCAATTTTGAATCAAAAGTAATAGAAAAACAAGGGGTAAATAAAAAAAATAACTTGTAAATCGATCATTAATTAAAATCTTTTTGTTGAGAATAGACAATCATATTGAAACAAAGAAAAATGACAAGATGAACAACCAAAATAGACGAAATATATGCTTAAATACGATTTGATGATTTCTTCTTTGTTCATTTTTATACTTGAACTTGACATGTGTCTTGAATATTTTTTAGGCATATTTTTAAACATGTCCTTTAAACATAGAGAATAAACACTTTACCACTTTGTTTACGTTCTATACTTCTTTTCATGAACACTTATTGGTTCGAAAACCGCCCGCCCCCCGGTTGTCGATCCCAATTTTCGTGTTCAGACCAGTTTTGTTATGACAATGTTTTTGCGTAAAAATTACGACTTTTAATTAAAAATCATCCAGTCATGAATAAGTTTATTCAAAAGTTTATCATACAAAATATACATTTATTTAATGACAATACCACATTAGTTTTCGTATGCAGGTTGTATAGTTTCCATTATTGTGATTTTTTTTTTCTTATTGATGTTTTGTCACTATATATCTTTGCTAAAAACTTTGGCATATGAAATAGATATTTTTTAAAGACAATACCACAACAACATCCAAATGTTTGTAGTGTCAAATACATATATTTATTTTTTGCAAGAAAACTAAAAATTTAAAACAAAGGGGGAAAAATTGAATAAAAGTTTCCAATATATTAGTTGAAAATGAAAGAGAAAAAAAAACTGTGTAAAAAATAAAGAAAAAACCCAAACGGGGTGTAGTGTGGCGAAATCCAGCATTGGAACAGGGTCAAGATAACCTAAAATTAAATACGACATAAAACAAAAAGTTGAATAAAAGTTTCAATACATTAGTTCGAAACGAAAAAAGGAAAAGATTTGAAAATAAACAAAGAAAATACTTGAAGGAAAAAACAAACGGGGTGAGACGTGGCAAAAACCGAACGACGGAATGGTGTTTGTTATTGATGCACACTAAGTATATTTGATCTAAAAAACTTGAATGTAGCTGCATTTTGTTTATCAAAACTAAAATATATTTTAGTAAATTATCACATAGAATTTGGGAATAGGCTCAATCAATTTAGTCGCAACTTCAGTAGGGAAAATATGTTTTTACAAAACTTTATTAAGATATAAGTATCTTATCAATGAGTCACCAATCTCATTATCAATAAGATATAAGTATCTTATCAATGAGTCACAAAACTTTAACATGATATGAATATTATATCAACAAAGCTTCTTAACGGTTGACTATATAATTAACCGCTAAAATACTTAAGTTTTATACAGATGTAATTTATTGTTATTTTTATTGAATGCCAATTATATATGTACGAAAATCAATATTTACGGTAAATATAATAAATTTGTATAGCGTATGGGTATTAAATACTTGTAATAAAATATTTGGGGGTGAACAATATAGCTTATAGGCAAGGGTTGTTCTGGGTGTGTTTTAAGAGAGAAAAACTGATATGACGTTGATATGGCTAGAAGAATAAAAGAAGAAGTGTCTCGATGGCAAAAAGAAAAACAGTGCCGATGGGAAACCCGACATTTTTAGGCCGGGTCTGAATAAGCGGGTCTAGGACCGGGTATAAGGATGATTTATACTTTTTTACAGGTCTAGGGTCGGGTCTGGTTTTAGATGAAAACCCATACACCTGACCATTAATATTTAGACGTTGTAATTTAAGAGATACAATTAGGTCATTTCTGTGATAATATAGCGCAAATGAGACATGATGTACATGAAACGTTGTAGTTTAATTTATTCTATACAATTCATGAAATGTATGTGGGCCACAATTCACGTAACTACTTTTTCGCTAGCATAGGTCACTATTCTTATAAACATCACAAAATGGAATTTGAACACCATGAATTTTTTTTGTTGAACATTTAAACATTTTATTAATATAGAAAAACTAGTGAGGGGCTAGAAAGAAAATGACATAACAGAGATTAAAAGTTAAAGTAATTCCAGTTCAGCCATTCTATACTGAGATTGGTTGCTCGTCGAGACAGCCAGTAGCTGATTTCTTTAGCAGCAAATCTGAAGGAGGGTGCCTTATTGTTGAAAATGCAATCATTCCTAATTCCCCAAATGGTCCAGCATTAAGACATGATGATCAAATTGATGAGCTTTTGTTTTTTTTGTGGCAATGAGAGGATCATTATGTAGCTCATAAACAATATCACAAAACAGAATTCTGTAAAATAATTAATGGATCCGACAGTTAGTAAGTAATTGGACGATGAATTTTAATCGGGCCCTGGATTACCTAAACCCGACTCATACCAACCCAGCCCGTTGAATAGAAAGTTATTGCAGCAACTTTCTTAAATTGAATAAAAGGTTAGGAAAATAATAATAAAAAAAATTGAACAACTTTCTTAAAAATTATGACTGTTTGCCCACCTCACCCTACTCCCCTTACGTCTTCACACGTCTAATTTTGGATGTACAAGTTTACGCCTACAACGACGTGGCCACCGCCAACCACGTCGTATTTGACGAGTCTCACGACGTCCCCCACGATGTGTGGTTGGGACCTGCCTTACACCCCTTCATCCGAATGGGGGGTGAGGGCCTAAATACTCTATCATGTCGACCATCACGTTTGTTTAGTTTTGATATGATGGGGACCAATAAACTGGTCCTACATTCAGCCAATAATACTATGTAAGGAGGATGGGATTGGTTTGAAAGAACTAGATATATGTGAACACATGCGCAATTAATATTCTTGATATTATTTTTCTATTATATAAACCAATAAATTCATGAACTCAATGTCACACAAACAAATATAAAAGAGTTATCGACACAGATCGTCCCTGTGGTTTACCCAAATAGTCATGTTTCATCCCTAAAGATCAATAACCTCAAGGACAGTCCTTTATAGGAGGATAAGGTTCGTGTTTGGTCCTTTGACTCTTTGACCGTCATCTCCTCTCCGTTAAACGCCCCACGTGCCTCCCACGTGAGGGCATTCCAGTCTTTTCATAACTAAAGGACCAAAGATGATACTTTTGGATTATGTCTATATCTCTCTTTATATATGTACAAAAAATATATAGCATTATTGGAAATCAAAACTCAAATATCCAGTTTCTTAAAAGATCTCCACTTCCATTTTCACCAAAAATTTTAGAAATCTTTTTTATCTTCCTAATCCCAACCTAAAATATCATCGGTTAATCCTAGTTATGAACCCAAAGTATTTACTCCCTATAATAGCAACTAAAATAAATTAGAAGGAATAAAAGGGCTGCAAATGCACCGTCGGAGATGGTGGGTGGAGATTTCGCAATGAAAGAAATGAATGGCAGTTCACATCAACAAAACCAATATCACCACTTCCAATCTCATAACCCAAAAGCCATCTTCAAAGTCATCATCTTTTTTATCTTTTGGATCCAACTTCAAAAACCCATTAAAAAACAACACCACCGGATCAAACTCTTTATGTACACAGATCCGACCACCGCCTTCTCCGATCAACTTTCCGGTGGTCATTTACTCGCTATATTCTATATTTATATCTATATCTATCTATACCTTGTTACCACCAATAGTCCATAAGAATCCCAACAAGTCGTAAACCAATGGTGGTGGCCAGAATCAGTGGCTGGAAAAAACCCAAGCCGGGAATAAACCCACGCCATAGCCGCCGCCAGCCAACCGCCATAGCCACCATCACCACCACACCGGGAATAAATCCACGCCATAGCCGCCACCAGCCAACCACCATTAGAGTTTGATTATGACTTAGATCGAGAATTCAACTTTGGTTTCATGAAGTCCTCCACAGTAGCCACCATCCACAACCAGTACTATTATTGTTCGAGATTTGAATTGTATAGTAACCATCTTTTATATTTGTTGTTACTGATTTATATAATTTTTGTGTATGTATGTAATGATTTAAATATATGTTATAGAGATATAGATTTAGATATATGCAACATAAAGAGATTGATATATAAATATAGGTTGATCCAGATATAAATTTGTAATATTTGTTTGGATTTGTATGTGTTTATATGTCTATAGTTGTTGCTAATTTTGTTTTGTATAATGATTTTTGATTCTTCATTGATTTTTATCTGGGTGAAGAAGATATGTATAAAGGTGGAGGAAAGGGGAAAAAAACGATAAAAAGTATCACCGATAGTCCTTTAGCTTAAGAAAAGACTGAAATACCCCTCACGTGAATGACACATGGGGGGTTTAACGGAAGGGATATGACGGTCAAATAGTCAAAGGACCAAACACGAACATTTTCCTTCTATAAAGGACTGTCCTTGAGGTTATTGATCTTTAGGGATGAAACATGACTATTTGGGTAAACCACATGGACGATCTGTGTCAACCAAATATAACAAATTAGACAACAAAATGGCTTATACCGGAAACAACAACAACCTTCATGTTGTGTTCCTCCCATTATTCGCTAAAAGTCACATGATCCCTTTAGTCCAGGTCGCCAGATTATTTGCTGCTCGTGGCGTTCGCTCAACAATCATCACTACCATACACAATGAACAAATATTCAAAACTGACGTTGACCGCGATATTGCCAATGGTTACCCCATCGCGGTCAACACTAATCTTACATTTCCAGCATCAGAGGTGGGGCTTCCGGTTGGAGTAGAGAACTCCAACGATGGTTCCATTTTAAATGTGGAGTATAGGGCGGCAGTCTATCGTGGCATGATGATGCTCCAGTCTGATATGGAACGTGTGATACGTGATCTTGCTCCAGATTGCATCATTTCAGATATGTTCTTCCCATGGACCGTTGACTTAGCAGAAGAGCTCAAAATACCGAGACTGTTGTTTTACCCAAACTGTTTGTTTTTTCATTCTATTGTGCATAGCTTAAAGGTTTATGCTCCTGATGTCGATGATGTAGAAAGTTTCATTGTTCCAAATTTGCCCGATGAAATCACGTTGAAGAAGTCTCAGGTGTCAGATGAATCAAGAATAAACACGAGTTTGGGTCAAACGATAGAAACAATTCATCAATCGGAGAAACGCAGTTTTGGTATTATTTATCACACATTTTATGAAATGGAACCAGCATATGTGGATCATATGAAAAAGGTTAAAGGTGACAAGATATGGCCTATTGGTCCTCTGTTTCAATTTTTTAGGAACGAGGATTGTAAGACCGATGGATCGTCAGCTGGGAGGCATGATAGTTTAAGTTGGCTAGATAATCAAAAACCAAAATCAGTCATATATGTTTGCTTTGGAAGTATTGGAATACTCCCAAAAGCGCACGTCACAGAAATTGCCTTGGCGTTAGAAGAATCTAAGCAGCCGTTTTTATGGGTGCATAGGAAACACCCAGGTGATGAGCATATTAACCCATTTCCAGATGGATTCGAGGAAAGGATCAAGAAAGAAAACAAGGGTTTGGTCATAACTAGTTGGGCGCCCCAAGTGGAGATATTGCAACACCCATCCATACTAGTGTTCTTTAGTCACTGTGGTTGGGGCTCGGTCCTTGAGGCTGTGGTGTCGGGCGTGCCATTAGTGGCATATCCATTGTTCGCCGATCAATTGTACATCGAGAAGTTGGTGGTGGAGATCTTAAAAATTGGAGTGGGAGTTGGAGTGGAGGTTTGGAACTCATCTAGTGTATATATTACTAGCCCGGTAATTGGAAAAAAGAGCATATTAGAAGCTTTTGAAAAATTCACTTCTGGATCTTCCATTGCCGAAACCATTGTTAACAACTTAAAAGAAATAACCAAGAAAGCCAAACAAGCTGTTGAAGAAGGTGGATCTTCTTTCAACAATTTAACGGCTTTGATCGAAGATTTAAAAGCCGTTAAATTCTCCCAAAAGACGTGATCATGCAAGCCATCATTGCTTAATCCTTTTCAAATGTTTCTGTTTTTCTTCTCTTTATCTTGATCTTGAAGCCTATTTATGTAATGAAATAATGGTTGAATTTTTGCATTGTGTCTCAATCTGTGTTAAAAACATTAAACATGTGATGAACCTGGATTTACAAGCTATTTATCAAGCTTGTCATTTGTCAATAATTTTAGCTACCAAAAACAATATAGATATAGATGTATAATAAATTAACAGAAAGATCGCTTTATTCAATAAATAAAAGTTGCTATTATTACAATGGTTTTAGCATGTACATTTACTCGGATGTACAATTACGCAATAAACACAAACTTGATCTCCTTCTACACCAGTAATTACGCAATCAGTTTTTCACTTAGGCATTTTCACAAACAGGTGGTGTGCAAATCGTAGTTAAGCAAACACTTTACCTTAACTAATCAATTAACTAATTATGCATAATCAATTAACAATTTCAAGAGCGATACTTGCAATGGAGCATTCAATTGGTTTGTCCACTATATATTCAGAATTCCTTCATCAGAATTCCCAAAATTAACAACTTAATACTACATATAATACAGATACAAAATTGAGACATATGTGAAAATAACTACCTGAACTTAAGGAGGATGTTGAGCAGCAGCAGCTGCTTTTATAGGTTTTTTGGAGCAGGAGAATTCTACTTCTTACTTTTAAACTAACACCGTTTTTATAGTATTTTTTTAAACCCTGATCGAACTGTAGAATAACCATTTGCCTATCTATTTCTATCCTTCCTTTTCTGATATGAAGGAATTTCAGATTAGAGAGAATTTTGAGAGAGAAATTGGGATTCAAATCATAATTGTGTATATTTATGTAACAATACTTCAACTATGAAATATGACACTTATTGACTAAAATGCATTATTTATGTAACAATACTTCCCCCTTATAAGAGACAAAAGTAATGATGTGCATAGATAAAAAGGGGTACTTGTTGGATTGACGATACTCAGTCATGTCAAAAAATTTCAATGCAACACGTTTCCACAGAGCCAAGATCATATATAGGAGCTATAGATCGACAGCATATTTCAACTGAATCTGATCATTAACCCTACTGTTGAATCACCATAACAGTCACTTGATGGCAAGAGCTAGAAAATTACATTTTTCTAATGCATAACGGTAAATCGCTTTATTCAATAAATAAAAGTTGCTATTATTACAATGGTTTTAGCATGTACATTTACTCGGGTGTACAATTACGCATTGATTTTAACTATTACGTACTATATTGAAAAGACAAATACGGGTTACTCAACAATTTCAAAATACGCAGTTACTCCATAATACAATTACGCAATAAACACAAACTTGATCTCCTTCTACACCAGTAATTACGCAATCAGTTTTTCACTTAGGCATTTTCACAAACAGGTGGTGTGCAAATCGTAGTTAAGCAAACACTTTACCTTAACTAATCAATTAACTAATTATGCATAATCAATTAACAATTTCAAGAGCGATACTTGCAATGGAGCATTCAATTGGTTTGTCCACTATATATTCAGAATTCCTTCATCAGAATTCCCAAAATTAACAACTTAATACTACATATAATACAGATACAAAATTGAGACATATGTGAAAATAACTACCTGAACTTAAGGAGGATGTTGAGCAGCAGCAGCTGCTTTTATAGGTTTTTTGGAGCAGGAGAATTCTACTTCTTACTTTTAAACTAACACCGTTTTTATAGTATTTTTTTAAACCCTGATCGAACTGTAGAATAACCATTTGCCTATCTATTTCTATCCTTCCTTTTCTGATATGAAGGAATTTCAGATTAGAGAGAATTTTGAGAGAGAAATTGGGATTCAAATCATAATTGTGTATATTTATGTAACAATACTTCAACTATGAAATATGACACTTATTGACTAAAATGCATTATTTATGTAACAATACTTCCCCCTTATAAGATTTTTGTCTCAAAAATCATAAGTAGGAAATCTGCACTTCATGTCATCCAAGAACTCCCACGAAGCATCTTCCAATGGCAGTCCTTCCCAATGAATGAGCACTTGACAGCAACCTTACCCTTCCTCTTGACCATCTTCCTATCAATTACAGCTCTGGGTTGTAGTAAAAAACGAGGTCCACTTGGTAGAGGAATACCTTGCTGAACAGAACCATGAGCCTTCTTAAGGAGTGACACATGAAATGTATGGTGAATTTGTGCAGAATCTGGCAAGTCCAACTGATAAGCCACCTGTCCAACTCGTTTTAGGACCAGAAAAGGACCAAAGTACTTTGGTGATAGCTTCCTGTTATGATGGCCTTTGAGAGACTGTTGTGCAAAAGGGTGCAACTTTACATAAACCCAGTCTCCTTCTTTAAACTCTCTATCACTCCTCTTACCATCTGCCAACTGTTTCATCCTGTTCCTGGTTGCTTCCAAATTGACCTTCAGTTTCTTAATCATAGCTTCCCTATCTCTGTGAATCTCTTCCACAGCCATCACAGTAGTATCACCAGGAATGTAAGGAATGTGGATATTAGGTTTGACCCCATACAATGCCTCATGTGGTGACATCTTAATGGCAGAATGCCAAGAAGTGTTATACCACCATTGAGCCAAAGGAAGCCATTTTATCCACTGCATTGGACAGTCCATACACATGCTCCTCAAGTAAGATTTCAGACACCTATTAAGCACTTCACTCTGCCCATCAGTTTGAGGGTGATATGCAGAAGACATTGCTAACTCCACACCCTGTAATCTCATAAACTCCTTCCAGAATTGGCTTAAGAAGATAGGATCTCTATCACTCACAATGGTAGAAGGACACCCATGCAGCTTAAAAATGTTGTCCATCACAGCTTTAGCCACAGTGGCTGCAGTGTAGGGATGACTAAGTGGAATAAAATGCCCATATTTTGATAACCTGTCCACCACCACCAATACAGTATCCTTACCACCCACCTTTGGTAAACCAGACACAAAATCCATGGAAATATCAGAAAATAAGGAATGTGGGACTGGTAAAGGCTGCAGTAACCCAGGGTATGGTACAGTCTCATACTTTGCCCTCTGGCATATTGAGCATTCTTTAATGAATCTTTGGACATCTTTATAGCACCCCTTCCAATAAAAAAGTTCCCTCAACTTTGCCAATGTAGGAATGACACCAGAATGCCCACCTCCAGGAGAAGAGTGGCAATAAGAAATAATATCATTCCTTAATTGCATATCTTTGGCTATGAGCAACTTATTTTTCCTTTTTAATGCCTTGCCATCCCATGATCTGTTATGAATCAACTCTCCTTGTGCCAACTTTGTGATCATAGACTGGGAATCCTTGTCTGCCTTCCATGAATCCTGAATTCTGTCCCACAACAGTTCATGAATATAACTGACCCCCATTTGCAAAACTTTAACACTAGGCACTCTGGATAAGGCATCAGCAACAATATTATCCACCCCTTGCTTGTAGCTGATCTCATAATCATATCCCAACAATTTGGATAGCCACTTCTGTTGCAGTGGGGTGACAATTTTCTGTTCAAGTAGGAATTTCAAGCTTTTATGATCAGTTTTGATCATAAAATGAGTAGATGCCAAGTAATGATGCCACTGTTTGACTGCAAATATAATTGCTAACAGCTCCTTTTCATAAACAGACCACCCTTGCTGCCTAGGGGATAAAGCCTTACTGATATATGCTAGGGGATGACCTTCTTGCATCAAAACAGCTCCCATTCCTTTAGATGAAGCATCAGTCTCTATGACAAACATTTTGTCAAAATTAGGCAATTTAAGCACTGGAGGAGAGCTCAGTGCTTGTTTTAGCTTCTCAAATGCAGTTTGTGCCTCCTGCCCCATCTAAAACTATCCTTTTTGAGCAATTCAGTGAGAGGCTTAGCAATGAGGCCAAAATTCTTCACAAACCTCCTGTAATAGCCTGCTAAGCCTAAAAAACCCCTCAGCTGCTTAATTGTGACAGGAATTGGCCATTCTTGAATAGCTTGTACCTTGGCAGGATCAGTAGAAACCCCATCTTTTGTGATAATATGGCCTAAATATTCCACACTTCCCCCTGCAAATGAGCATTTAGACTTCTTGGCTTTCAATGAGTTGGATCTCATCAACTGTAAAACAGTTTGTAAGTCCAGCATGTGTTGATCCCAACTACTGCTATAGACCAGAATGTCATCAAAGAAAACAAGTGCACATCTCCTCAAAACTTCCTTAAAGGTGTGATTCATGAGTGATTGGAAAGTTGCAGGGGCATTGGTAAGTCTAAATGGCAACACCAAAAATTCATAGTGTCCCTGATGAGTTTTAAAAGCAGTTTTGTATATATCATCCTCATGCATCCTAATTTGGTGATATCCAGACCTCAAATCCAATTTAGAAAAAACTACAGCACCCTGCAGCTCATCTAAAAGTTCTTCAATGAGAGGTATGGGAAATACATCTTTGATGGTGGCATCATTCAATTTTCTGTAATCAATGCATAGCCTCCAACTTCCATCCTTCTTTTTCACCAAAACTACTGGAGCAGCAAAAGAACTGGTACTGTTCCTAATTACTCCAGAATCCAATAATTCTTGAGTCATTTTTTCAATGACATCCTTCTGCACTTTAGCATATCTATAAGGCCTGAGGTTTAAATCTTTGGTGCCTTCCTTCAAATGTATCTTATGATCAATAGGCCTCTTGGGAGGTAATCCCTTTGGTATCTCAAAAACATCCGAAAAATGCTCCAATAATAACTCTAAATCCTTTTCTTGGATCACACTAGATGTAGAAGTGTCAACTAGGGGGTGATATACATTGTGACTATGAGATTGGTCCTGGATGGCAAACAGTTCAGCCTGTGCCACTACCTTCTGGGTTCCTAGTAGAGAATTCATCTTCTCCATAGAACAAACACTAACACCTTGTTGTGGTTGCCCTGCATCCTCCACTGAAATGCTCTACAAATATTAGCACAATCCATACTATTTCCATCAGCCACAGTGACCAAGACATTTAGTATATGAGCAGCTGCACATTTGAGCTTCTCTGCCACAATTCTACTTATGAAATTATGAGTGGAGCCACTGTCTATCAATATGTGCAAAGTCCTGGTTCCAATGGTTCCTACAATCTGCATAGTATGGTAGGAAGGTATGCCTAAAATGGCATTGAGTGATATCTGTGGAGCTCCTTGCACAGTCAACAACTTGGGTGCAATTTCAACCACCTCTACATTCTCCTCCTCCTCTGCACAATCTTCTACCTCCACCAAAAACAGTTGCCTCTTTCCTTTACACACCTTATTGTGCCCAGCCACAAATTTTTCATTACAGTAGAAACATTCTCCTTTGGCTCTCTTTTCCTCCATAAACCTATTTGTGACTCTCTTAGGTACTAGTGCAGAAGTGTTTGTGTTTACAGGAGTAGGTAATAGAGGTTGCTTAGCAATGCTAGTAAGAGTGTTAGTTCTACTATTGGCAGACTTATATCCAACATAGTTAGTAAAACTAGAGCCTCTACCTATAGCTTGATTTGCTTGATTTTGCAATTTAGATAAAGTATATGTATCCTTCAAAGTCTTAGGCCTAAACATACGAATTACACACTTAATTTTTGGTTTCAAACCTTCTATGAACAAACTAATTGAATATTCTTCAGGAATAGTTACCTTATTTAACAATGCATCAAAACTATCACAATAATCATCGAGTTCACCTGTCTGAGTAAGTGCTTTCAACGCGCCCATGGCATCCTCAACCAAAGTTTGTGCAAACCTGGCAGTTATGGCGCGTGAGTACTCCGGCCAGCCTATATCATCAATTGTAGAGCCACTGGATCGGATATATGCCAAATGCCACTGCAACGCCCTTCCTTCCATGTGAATTGCTGCGTATCGAACCTTCTTATGCTCTGGAGTATCATCGATGGTGAAAAAATGATCACATCGATAATTCCAGCCTTCCACGTCATCACCGTCGAATTTCGGAAAGTCAAGCTTAGCTAGTCGATGTGTATTACTGTGTTCATCTTCTCCACGAGTGATTAATAACTGCTTCTGTTTATCGATAGTCGCCATATTATTCGTCAATGTATCAACAGATGCTTTCAAAGTGATGATCGTCTCTTGAGCTGATGCTAACTCTTTCTGCATACGTTCCAGATCTGATGCTTGATTACGAGTAGTCGTCATCGAATCCGAGATGAATTTGTTGATTTTGAGGATTTATGTTGATTTTTTTGATTTTTTAGGGTTTTTTTTTAAAATGTCGCCGGAGAAGAAGAATTCGCCGGAGACAATAACCGGAATCACAGTATCGCCGATTGAAGAAGAGAGAGCAGCGATGGCTCTGATACCATTGATATGAAGGAATTTCAGATTAGAGAGAATTTTGAGAGAGAAATTGGGATTCAAATCATAATTGTGTATATTATCCCCAATATTGGCTTATATATGCCGTTGACAATTCAACAAGAAAATAACCGCCTCCTATTTTACAATACTAGTCCTTCAACTATGAAATATGACACTTATTGACTAAAATGCATTATTTATGTAACATTTTCTCTCTTCATACTGGCTTTTTTTTACTTCACAATTTAAACTGAAAGTATCATTTTATCAAGTCCTAATAGAGTAATAGGCATAATTCTAAGAGGGTAGGGTGCTAATTTTCACATTTAAAAAGAAGCTAGAAACATAAAGATGCGTTTATCTTGAAGGTGCATGAAGTAGTAAAAGAGCCTTTGATCATGATCCTTGCTCCTTGGATCATTATTTACGCATAATGATTTTTATGATTCATGATGATTTCAGTAAAAAGAAACATGTTGGTTTTATTTGTTTACTTTATTACTTGTTTTATTTTAACTAAAACTGTAACACCCCAACTAAGGCGGAACAATGAGATGTACAGAAAGTCGAGTATTTAAAACAAAGGATAATAGATAAACATTCACCATAGCTTTATTTGATAAAAATAACTTTACAATGTACAAGCATGTGAACCAATTCCCAAGCACAATGCGTCCACCATACTTGGATATTAAGTCCACGAAACAAATAACAAATACATGAGATGATATACTACAATGATCAAGGCGGATTCCATTGCCCATCACAAGGTTTGATCTTTGACCCCAAAGTGCAATGCAAACAATCATGATGCATACAATTCCTCAAAGCTAATGCTAAATCCTGAAAAGCATGAAGAAAAAGTATCAACTACGAAAACGTAGTTGGTGAGTGCATATGTTTGCAAGTAAATCTCGTTACATATCCATTTCAAAACAAACTTAGAAAATATATTATTTCATATCAATTCACCCAAACCACATGACCGGCAAAATTCCCATATCAAACTATCAAGTTTTCCGTATACCATAATGTCACTTCAAAGCATAGAAAATCCATGGTTAATTATAAAGCTCTCATTTGTCAAAATCATTTTCAGAGAAAAATATATCTATCGAATAATCATATATCACACCCAAAACCATTCGGTCATCAATAATTTCGATATCGCCAATTCAACAACTTTCAAGATTCCATATAAGGTCCAATACCCAAACCGTATGTTCAATCCATAATAACCAACCATAAATAATATCAATAACACTTGGCCAAAGGTATAATTTGATGAGTTTTTCTTGAGCCACTACTAAGACCCTTTCACGTCCAAATAATAATAATAATAACATGTCCCGAAGAAGTAAAGATAGAAGCACATGCTGTCAATCACGTGCAATAATAATAATAAAGGGGTCGTGCCATGGAGACGACCAATAATATATAAAGTAGATTAGAGCACCCCATGACCGACACCGTTGAAGGCGGCCACGTAGGCGGCCAATCAACCTGTCGCCACTGATGTGAGTGAGGGGACGAATCCTAGTTGTGCAACCCTCTAACTACAGGCCTCAATGAGTTAATAGTAGTGTACAGGGGACCACCGTTTGATAGTACTCAAGCTCATCATATAATATATAACACGTTGAACATACAATATAATTCCCATATCATAATCATTCTTTCGAATATCATTTCATAAAAGAAATCAATTTTTATTTATCATGCTTTTCACCCCGTAAGTAAAACATATAAAAGAGTTTGAAAGGGGGCTATGACTCACCTTGATATGCCGAGCATTATATCTACTTATCCAAAATGGGTACTTCCCATCTATAGCTTCCTTGATAATATATTCCTTACGCTCCTCATTCGCGTTTCAAAGCCAAGACCATTCCTACGCGAAACTAAGGCGAATAAGGTCCTATCTTAGGTTATCATATAGAAATGTCATGTTAAGTTATGTTATTCTTATTCATCATTGGATGTGTAACCAATTTTAATACGAATTAGCATTTGTGATGTCAATTTATAGTTTGGTTAACGTAATTACTTATGTTTATTCCACCTAGTTATCTTTTGTGTCACTTTGATTATGCTTATCCTTTAACTCACATATTTCTCGATATGTCTTATGATTATTCGGGTTTATGAAATTCGTTTATGTGTTATGGGTCATCACCAATTGAGCCTAAGTGTCATGGGCTTCTAAATGTTTTGGGCTCAATTTAGTTGTTGGGCTTAACCTTATTTGGGCTATATGCTTGATGGGTCATCATATTGGTTATTGGGCTATATGGGTTATTGGGCCAAGTGGGCCTACTGATTTATGGTTCAATGGGTTTATTATTTGGGCCGGGTTAGCCCATTATGGTCCTTAGTGCATCTTTTAGCCCATTACACAAATTATTAGTTTACTTCAGAATTTTCTGTTTTTACTTCACATTTTTATGAAATGTTGGCTACTGTTTTGGGGTTAAAACGAATTATTTGGACCTTGGTGATTTTTATACAACAACCTATATGTGTATCCTATTTTTGTGAATTTTTGATGAATTTGTAGATAGTGTTTGCTATCCTTAAAAATTACCCAAACACAAACAGTCCCGAATGGGCACTGTTTGCGACATCAGAAGTTTTATAAAAGTTCTCGATGTTTTGATTGTTAGAAAAATCCCATGATTTTATTTTAAGCTTAGGACATATTAAACTCAATCCTCACCAAGTGTAAGGCTCTGGACCATTTTATTTTTGTAGATAAAAATTCTCAAAGTTGATATAAATTTTAGACAAAAATCCAGCTTTGACCACGTTTGGTAGAAAAATCATAACTTTCATTATATTTGGTGTTTTTGGCTGATTCCAGTGAGAGGTGAAATTGAACTCATAAGAATTCATTTCATCTTTTATGACTTTCACCCAGTTAGTCCATCATAAGCCACTTTTATTCCTTACAATTTTGAAGTCAGATTCTGTTTTATGTTTTTGACCAGTTTTGGTATAAAATTCATAAGTTGAGTTTTTTTTATCCTTTTTCATTCATTCCAGTGGGTGCTTTTAGGGGACACATTAGGGTAAATTTTATTATTTGTCACCAACAAACCATTAATCCATTTTAGACCACTTTCAACCTTTTCAAAACCATTTACAGATCCTGTCCACCCTTTCTTGGTAACTTCAAAGCATCTTTCACTCTATTGGCTAATTCTTACTTTTAGCCTTACTCAAGCCATCATGAACCTTTTTATTTTCATACATTCATATTTATTTCCAGATTATATGATATATTCTTATGGACTTGATGATTAAGTTGAAGTAACTTCATGTTTGTGGATTCAAACTTTTCGGTTTTGGATTTTTGATGATTATTTTGCTAGAACTTGATATATATTCGGACTTCTTTGATTATACTTAATAAAAATCAGAATATTAAGCTACTTTTATCATAATCAAACTTGTATTTTCATCCATCTCAAATCCCAAATCAAAATCAACTCAAATTTGTGCAAATCTAAGCATGCATGTTAAGATCTATCACTTTCAAGCAAATTCAACTTATCATCTTTTATGTGTGTGACTTTTTAATGATTATTTCTTGTTAATCCATCATTTAAATATGCATGCATGTGTAGATCTATGAGTATTTAGTGATAAATTGAATGATAAAGAAAGTGATAATCAAAAGAGTTCAAGTTATCAACCTTTGAAGATGAAAAGAACAAGATTGAGGGTGTTGTTGGGTCTCCATTTCATGGCTGTTCTTGAGGTGTTTCACGGCTGTAACAAGCTTGAAAGAAAGAGTAAATAAGCTACATGGTGCAAGTAAAGTTGATGAAAAAACAAAGGAGCATGTTGGGTACCCATTGATGATCAAGAATCAAAAGAAAGGAAGAAGTTTGAACTCGTTTTGCTCCTTTTTCTGCTGCTGTTCGGACAGCCTCTTTGGGGGCTGTTTTCGAATGGTTGTAGCCTTCAAATCACCTCCAAGCTTCCACCATACATGACTCTAGATGATAGATCTTCAATGGAACTTATTATTACATTATATTAGTTAGATTCAAGCTCCATTTTGCCTTGTTTGAACCGAAATGGAAGAAGAAAAAGTGCAGAAAAATGAGAGAGTTTTTGAGAGTGATTACTTGGTGTGTAACACCCCAAGCCAAGGCTCAGAATATCACGGAAATCATATAGCACAAGGTGGAATTAATGTAGAACATGAACTAAATGCAATTAAAGGATTCAGTGAATCCATACAACCGATAAACAAGTATCAAAATACAACAGGAGCGAGTAAACATCAAGATTACAAACGACAACAAAAGAAGGCTATCAATCCTAAATACAATGCAACATAAGGCAAATGGATCCTTGATCCATATCAGTCCAGTCCGGGTTCAACAATAAGCAAACAATCAAACTCCACGTCCTGAATAACCTGGTTACCTGAAAAGTGTACTAAGCATAGTCAACACAAGGTTGGTGAGTTCGTAGTAATGGTCCACAAGAAACCATCCTCCAAATCATAATATACTAATAGAGGCAAAACATGACTTACAGTGAGCCTCTAAGTAACACAATAACGTCCAACAACAAGATACAAAAAAGTGTTAGGTCGAGAATCGACCATGTATAATTTGTTCAGAAATAGCTTGAAGTTTAGTGAAGACATTACTTCAGAATTCTGAGATGCCTCAGAATTCAGAACTCCTTCACTGAAGCTTCACTTCAGTTCAGATCTACGTATCAGATACCATTCAGAATGAAGTCAAAGACTGAAGTCTGAAGAAGAGAATCATCTCAGAAGCGAGCATCAGAGTGATATCCAAGAGATGGTGGTTGTTACCGTTGCGCGGCGCCGTGGCTAGGAGAGAGAGAGAAAGATAGATCGAGCGATTGTGTGTGTTTCTATGAGTTTCAGGGGTGATCGGAGATGATGGTGGTGGCGGCGGTTGTATCGCCGGAGAAGAAGGAGGAGGAGGTGGTGACGGCAGTTGTATCGCCGGCCGGAAAACAGGAGGGAGAGAGCGAGAGTGGAGATGGTGGTGGTGGTCGTCGTCGCCGGTCAGAGATAAAGGTGGAGATGGCGGTGGTTCAAGATCCCGTCGCCGGAGAGCCGTTGCCGGAAAAGCGGGGGAGAGAGAGAGAGTCAGATTGTGTGTGTGTGTGTGTGTGTTTGGTGGGGGGAAGGAGACGAGGGGAAGGGGAGGGGAGGGATATAAAGGGTAGGGATTTATTTTTGAGGGGATAATCCAATGGCCAAGATTTGTCCC
>CM067171.1:68392872-68420733 GCA_034093135.1 Erigeron breviscapus | reverse complement strand
TACCAAAAGTCACTGTCGGTCCATCTAGGACAGTGAACTCTTCCAGTAGGGGCTTACATCCGGTCATAGTCCGGCCAGCAGCGCTGTCCAGATACCAGATATTCTTCTTTAGATCGCCCTACACACACACAAAAATCATTAGTTCTTTTTGTGAACCCATCTTTTCTTGATGGGTCCACTAGACTTCTCTACAGAAGCCACAGTTGATTGTTGAGGTGTTGAACTGGAGGCTGCATCTGGACCTTTATCACCAGCTCCAGGTGCAGGAGTAAAAACGATTGGTACTTGATACTTGCTCCCTTTATTTTTACCAGATTTTATTCCAGAAGGAACATTCTTTAGTTTAGGTATTGAAGAGAGTGGTTTAATATTTTGTTTGAAAACTGGAGGTGATAAACCTCCTTCCAGATTGTTAATCCGGGCAGTACAACTCTGAACCTGCCGAGACAAAAGTTGGAGTTGACTTTCCAGATTAACCAAAATATTATTTTGATCAGGTAGTTGAACCTTGGACCTAGGTTCAACTGGTGCTTTAGTCTGTCGGGTCTTGGGCACCTTAGACTTTTGAGGTAAAGGCTTGTTACTAGTGGCCTTTTTGACTGGAGCTTTAGCCTGTTTGGCTCCAGTTTTAACCTCAAAGGGGATGGTCTCAAAGGTTTCAGTTTCAACAGCTTCAGGTTGATCATAAGGTGTTTCAACCTTGAGAGCTGGAGGCAATGCATGAAGGTCTGGTATGAGAGCTGCCATCTCCAGATCTCCAGATTTCCATACATTTTTCTGGGCATCGATTGTTCTTGAAAATGCATCATAGTTTTTGCCAGATGCTTTTACCCATGACTTGATAATCTTTTATTCTTTTTCAAGATCAGAAAACAGTTTTTGATTATCAAGTTCTAAAGCCTCAAGCTTTAAAACTGACTCCTTGAGAGCCAACTGGACACTTTGCAAGTCATTTAGTTGTGGTTTAACATTGTTCAGTTCAATTAGGATAGTGTCAAGATATCTTTCACTATCAGCTCTTACAGTTTCCACAAATGCCAAATCACCACTTAATGATTCAGCCAGGTCCAGTTTTAGTTCAGGGTCAACCTGGTTATCATAGTCACATACCTTCTTCAGTATGATGTCCACCCATCTTCCAGAGATGACATCTTCTTTCACCAAATGCTACTGTTGTTGATCTTCCAAGGCCATGAAACACATGTCCTTTTCCTCTTCTTCATCATCAGATGAGTCATCAGAGTACTCCCATTTTCCCTCAGTTTGTGCCATTAAGCACTGATCCTTTTCCTTTTGCATGGATAGGAGGGCAATCTGGGCCTTAAGCTTTTTGTATTTAGCTTTGTAGCTATCATCAGGCCGATTGAAATTAGGGACAGAGGGGCCAGTTTGGTTGTTCAACTGACTAGATCTGCATTCCTTCATAAAATGACCTTTCTTGCCATACTTATAGCATGTAAGATTGGTCTTATCCAGAGAGCTGGAGCTGGAAGCATTGTTGGGGCCATTAAATCTTTTGGATTTATGCTTAAACCTGTTAAAGGTTTTTGCAATCATGGCGACCAGATCATCATCGTCAGTTTCATTACAACCATCACTGTTTTCAGTGGTCAGTCCAGAGTGTAAGAAACTGTTTAACATCTCTTTCATCGAGTGTACCTGGACACTCTCAGCAGACATTAAAGCAGCACAAGGTCGCTCAGTTACACTAGCAACCTTGGGACTCTGGGCATGGTTCATGGCATCTTTCTCAGCCACAAGTCTTGCAGCATTATTATCTTCAGTGAATCTGAAGGCTCCATAGAGCGATGCAAGAGTATGAGTGTGCAAGGTTTTACCTTGTCTCAAGACAAGAACCATGTTTTCCCATTTGGAAGGAAGAATATCACAAAACTTCTCAAGAAGAATATCCTTATCCTTCTCTACACCCAAACCTCTCAACTGATTAATGAGGCTAGAAAATCTGGTGTATGTACCAGTTAGACTTTCATTGGGCAAGGCAAAGAAGGATTCATACTTCTTGTTCAAGGAAACTTTTCTGGTGACAATAGTGTCATCACCTCCTTCAAATTGAATCACTAATTCATCCCACATTGATTTTGCACTGGGAAACAGTACAAGTGTTGGAATTAGGTCTTCAGGGACAGCCCCAAGGATCATGTTCTTGAGTCTGGTGTCCAGATCAACAAGTCTACGATCCTCATCAGACCAATGGTCTTCAGGCTTTTTTCTTGAACCTCTTCTTCCAGTAGGATCAAGAAGAGGACTGACCCCAAGGTACATAGGTATATATGGTCCATCTTTAAGGATTTTCAACATATACCTTTCAATCCCACCAAAATGCAAAAGCATTCTAGCCTTCCATGTACCGAATGTCTCACTGTTTCCATCAAATTTTGGAACAGGAGTGTTAGAGTAGTGTACATGGACATGGTTTGGGGCAGTAGGAGGAGGAGGATTGGTGTTAACATTTTGAAAAGGTTGGGCATTATTATTCAATGGGTTTTCACCTGAACCAGAACCATCTCCACCTTCAGTAGTGTTCATCTAAGCAGATCTAGGCAAGTTTATTAGCCTTCTGCTCTGATACCACTTGTAAGTCCCAACTCGTTAGATGGTACTACTGAAGACACCTCTATGTCGATGGTGGAGTTACTTTGCAATATATGCACTGAACTGGAGACGACCAGTTGCAGTGTGTATATACCAAGTTCTAGATAGATTACTTATATATATAAAAGACAATAAGTAAAGAACAATGCAATAATACAAATAACTTGTAAGATAACTTGATGAGACAATATGTAATTTTTCAATGTGTAATTTATTTATTGATGTTAAACAAATTACAAGGTTGATGCGGAACCAAGATAATACACGAATGTAAATATCCTAACAACCTATGAAATACAAATGATCTACACTCGGAATTTCTCAAGACAATCGAAACACTTAAAGTTGTGAAATGTTCCTTTTAGCGATTGAGAGAATATTGCACAAGTTCACCAAGAATATTGCAGGTTTGCAAAGTATGAATTCTATCGAAGTTTATTCGAAGAAGTAATATTCTTGGTTGTGCAATGACTTGTATTTATAGGCAAAGTTAACATTGGGATGTTAACTTTGGCCGTACAAATGTGGTTGGGAGTATTTAAGGAATAGCATTTAATTCCTTAAAAGGCAGTGTAAAGTCGCATGTTAAAGTGACTTTACTCAACTACCTTTATGTACCTTATATTACTTAAATAATAAGATAAGGCTTATTATCCGGGTAAAGGTACATAAAGTATACAAGTCAATTCCTCGTAATCAGTGTAAAGCTTTGTAAGGGCTTTCCACTGATGGTCTCCAGTTTGTAACTGACTAGAATGCCAACTGGGCTTCGCTGCCATTGCCATTCTCTATCTTCCATTGTTGTCTTCGACTTCAACTGGAATGCTTCTTCAACTTGGTCAGTTCTCAACTGGAGGAAGTCTTCAGTTGTGTTAACTGTACGGTGCAACTGGACTTCAATATATTTCTCGACAAATCATCTTGGTCACCAGTTTCACTAGTCTCCAGATGCAACTGGTGACTGGCAAGTGTGAACTGGTGACTGGCCAGTTCCAGGTGAACTGGTCCTAACACATATTTCTCTAAATCAATTTTTCTCTCTAATCTGAATACTGTTTTAATTAAATTTAATTTCTTCTAAAAACTGTTTTCAAAATGGCATCATCATCTGTTTCTATTCATACTAATGATTCTCCATCTAGTTCTGAACCTGAAAGTCAATACCCATCTCCGATAAGTGCCAATAAGCTTTCACCTTATGTGGTGGGAAATAAGGTAGTAGTGGTTCCGGCTGATCTTGATACTGGTAAAATCAAGATTGGCAGTCTGGTTTATGCCAATATTCATCCTCCTTCATGGGCAAAAGGATACGATGAGATTGTGGCTTTCTTATGGCATCATCCTTTCAGCAAGGTGATGATTGAGAAGCCAGACTGGGTGTTTCAAGATCTTCTTTGTGAATTTTGGGCGAGCTGTGTTGTGAAACAGAACAAGAAAGGAGATGCTGCAATCTATGGCTCAATCCTCAACGGTAAGAAAAAGGTATATATTTCTTATGAGAGGCTTAGGTCTACGTTTGAGCTATCTTATATGCCTGATGATGAATATGAAAATGTTGTGTCTCATACTGAAGCCAAAAATGTTTTACAAGAAGTTGGATATACTGGTCCATTGGCTTCAGTGATTAAAATGAAACATTTAACTGGTATTTGGAACTACTTATTGAGCACAATTTTGAAAACCTTACAAGTAAAGGCAGGCAGCTTTGATCAGCCTAATGTTCTAGAATTGCAGATTTTTCATGCAATGGTCACTATGACCAGAATAGATTTTGCTGGCTTAATCTTTAAGAACCTTCTTGATCGCGTTCATAAGAAGAGTCTTACCATACCTTATGGTAGGATTCTTGCTCTTATCATTGAAGCTATTCTTGACAATGATTACAGTCTGGCAACTGGTCAGACTGTGGAATGCAAGTCTATCAATAACAACATCTTCAATAGTCCCAAGGTATCTGTGCAGGGTCTGACCCAAGCAATGCATATCTACCTTGATTTTTGAAGGCAAAGAGAAGGGGAACAAGAAGCACTTGGGGAAGCTGTCCCTTCTTCGACGCGATCTGAGTCTGATACTCAATCTGCTAATCAGGGGGACCCAGGTACACATGCTTCTGAACCCTCAAACTCTTCTGAATCTATTCAACATTCTACTCCTACAAAAGAGGGTGAAGGGTTGGCCAAAACATCAGCCACCCTAGCCACACCTTCGTCCACTCGTTCAAAATCTGATTCTAAAAGACCTATTGTTGAGGACTTAGTACCTCGCAGTGCCAAAAAGAAAAGATCGCAAAGGAAATCTGTGCCAGCTTCTGGGGTTGATATTGCAACATCTAATCTTGAGATCCCCCAAGGTGCAGTGGAAGCTAAGGAACGTTCCAAAGCTGTCCCTGTCACCAAAGCTGACAAGCCAAAAACGCCACACCCATCTGCACTCTCCCAAAAGAGTGTAGACGAGTTAAAGGGAACACCTACTGCTACCCAACCCTCCAAACAGGGTGAAGGTATTGAAAGAAAGACCTCCTCCCAAGGTCATACTGTGTCTAAACCGAATTCGCCATCATCAGCCTCCCAAAAGGTTGATGATATCATTAAAGGGGTAACAGAGGATCTAGCCCAGATCCAAAGTGAGTCAGAGTCAATGCACATCATTTCTGAGGATGGTCAGCCTAAGGAGAGAAGTATCGAATGCATTGGTGACACTGCTTCTCCTCCCCAAGCTGATCCTGTACAAGCTGTGCCAACTCAAGCTGACCCAGCTCCCAAAGAACAAATTGATGAATCTTCATCTAGTGAAGACACAACCACTCTGTCCCAGTTCATGATCAAGAAAAGAACAACAGAAGTTGGGTCAAGTGGTGTGAAAGTCTTAACTGATAAAGAAAAGGATTGGGAGATTGCAACTGAAACTGCTCCACAGCTTGGGGTAACAGTTGAGGTGGCATACAAAATGATTAAGGAGGACAGATTAGAAAGAGAAAGAATTGCTGCAACTAAGTCTAATTCTGAAATTGCCAAGGCTGTTCAAGAAATTGAAAGAAGACCTCCTCCCAAGGTCATACTGTGTCTAAACCGAATTCGCCATCATCAGCCTCCCAAAAGGTTGATGATATCATTAAAGGGGTAACAGAGGATCTAGCCCAGATCCAAAGTGAGTCAGAGTCAATGCACATCATTTCTGAGGATGGTCAGCCTAAGGAGAGAAGTATCGAACGCATTGGTGACACTGCTTCTCCTCCCCAAGCTGATCAGACTCCTTCTCTCTTACACTCTGAGTCTGCACAGGCTGTCAATGCCCCTTCTATGTCACAAGGAGGGGTACAGGCCTCAATTCTCCCTAAGGATACTTTGGTGCAACAACACACCTCTGTTGAAGGGCAATCAAATGCACAGAACATTACACCTGCAGAGTCTGTGTCTGCATCTGTCCTCGGACAGAGGGATTATGCAGGTTACTTGGCTGTCTTTAAGGCAGTCATGTCAGCCCCTTGTGCAGCAAAGGGAACCATTGATGGTCCTCTCGATGTCAATGAGAATCTGATCACTATCTCTGGAAGTGATTCTTTATTCGATGATGAGTTTGCCCATCCATCTTCAAGGGATGCTCTGATGGAAGATGCCAGTGGAGGAGTTGATCAAAATCAAGATCAACACATTCCCACTGGCCCTCAGCCTGAATTAAACGTTAATCTTTCTCAGGTTGACAAGGAAATAGAAGAATATTTTGAAAGACTAAAAGAGAGACGGAATAAGGCCAGAGCTGAGGAGGCATTCAATGATAGAAGAATGGTTGTGCATGGTTCTAGTGTGGAAGGTGAGAAAGAAACAGTAGAGGAGATATAAAGACCAGAATCTGAGTCTCGTGGTGTAAATGTTGGAAAATTGAATGTAGAGACTGAAAAGGAGAGTGATACAATTAAGGGGGAGACTGTTAATGCTGAAATGGGAGATATAAGGAAGGATGTTGGAGTTGAAAAGAAAAGAAAGTTCTCCCAAGCTGATCCTGTAAAAGCTGTGCCAACTCAAGCTGACCCAGCTCCCAAAGAACAAATTGATGAATCTTCATCTAGTGAAGACACAACCACTCTGTCCCAGTTCATGATCAAGAAAAGAACAACAGAAGTTGGGTCAAGTGGTGTGAAAGTCTTAACTGATAAAGAAAAGGATTGGGAGATTGCAACTGAAACTGCTCCACAGCTTGGGGTAACAGTTGAGGTGGCATACAAAATGATTAAGGAGGACAGATTAGAAAGAGAAAGAATTGCTGCAACTAAGTCTAATTCTGAAATTGCCAAGGCTGTTCAAGAACAATTAAATAAGGAAGATGAAGAAGATCTTGCAGCCATTGGTTCCAAAAAGAAAGTTGTGAGCAAAGGAAAAGGAAAGAAGAAGGTGGTGGTTCATTCTACACCATCACAGAAGGTTAAAGATGTGAAAGAAAGTGTGAAAGCCCATAATTGGTTTGATGCTATGGAGAAAAGAAAAGTAACAGAAAAGATCAACTATAGAAGGCATCCAGAACCAATCCTCCAGGTTCAACTCAAAAGAAGAAAGGGAAAGTCCATTCCAAGCATCAGGTTCACAAGAAAAGGATTTGAGACAAACTGGGAAACTCATGATCTTGACAATCTGTATGAGTTAGGTTACACAGAGTGGGTTGAATTGCATGATATCATCACTGGTATGCCTGGAATTCATAAAGAGACTGTCTTGGAAGCCATTGAGAAAAAGTTGGCTGCAATTGTAAAATACAAGATTGATATCACTGGCCTTCCAAGACCAAAAGCATATGATTTGGATGATGAAGATGAGTCAGAAGAGCCACTCAAGAAGAAGAGGAGAAGAAATGTTAAGCTCAAAGCTCCTGAAGGTGATCACACAGACTTCCTCAGAAACTTGAATCCTTTAGAGTTTCTTGGGCTATTATCTCCTGATGCTCTAGACAGAATTCTAAGACATCTCAATCTGTCTCTTCCTGCTGGTGTGGCTAATGCAAGAAGTGGAATGCACATTACTGAACCTGAACATGGTATGTATTTTGTGGATGCAAGAGGGCAACTTGTATTCCAAAGGACTGCTGAACTGAAAGAGGTACCAACTATGCACCTTTTTACCTTGTACAGATTTTGTGTTACTTTCAGTGAACAAGGTAATGGGTATGAGCAGTTCTTATAGATGAAGGGTTAGAAAGAAAAGTAGATGTGAGAATTGCTCCATCTTTTGAAGTTAAGCAAGAAACTATAGAGTTGATTGGGGAATAAAGTCTTATTGTAATACTTTGTATTTCTCAATATATACAAGTAGTTGTACAAATTCAGTTGTCTTGTTAAAATTTCATATCAGATTGAAAAGAACCCAAAAGATTCAAAGGGTCACAAGTTGTTAGTCATATTTTCATTTGATTCTTTGTAAGCTGATAGTCAAAAGTGTAGTTGGGTTTTGTCATCATCAAATATGGGGAGATTGTTGAGTCCCAATGTTAATTGTAAATTTAATGATGACAAATCTGACCTATAAACACTTAGTAATCTTTTGGTTCTTGTAATCTGATCTGGGTCAGACTAAGCTGACATAGCTTACGATCTGTCTCTGACCCAGATCATGCTTCATACTTGTAATTGTAATATCTTATGGAAGCAAGTGTTATTCAAGCTGCATCAACAATGTATTAGCATTCAGTCCAAGTCGAAGAGGAGGATTGAAGATAGAAGACCAAGATGTTAGTGGAAGACAGCTTGGGATTAGCAGTCAGCTTGGAAACACTTAGGCAGATTGGTGCCTTGACAAACGGCCCAATCTGTGTCTGACAATCAAGTGAAGATAACAACCTGGATTGAAGATAAGGACAAATGACGTGACTAGGAAGATTCCTAGGATCCAGGTTGGTGGTTGTTTTACATATGCGTGTCCATACTCCTATTGGTAGATGAAGAATGTACGTCAGTACGTGGGGGACCACAAGTACCATGAAAGGCACGATTGATTATTCCTTCATCAACCACTGAATGAAGAACACGTAGCTGCAACGGACACCTAATGAAGGAGCGCTTTCGCCTATAAAAGCCTCATTCATGGATTGCATATGGGTGGCATTTCCTGAGAATCATTCTTCACACAAGTTTCTCTGCTCTTATACACAGCTTAGTCTGTACGAGATCAGCTTGGGCTGATTCTCTTGAGCTGAAACTTATTGATTGTTGTTTGTCATTTCATAGGGTTGTTTAGATATCTATAGGCTATCTTTATTCCGTAACAACCCTGTAATTCTTTGTATAGATTATTTCTTAATAAAGGATTACATTTGAAAACCACAATTTGTGTTCAAGAATGTTTTTGGTTCTTTACTGCTTTACTGTTTTAATGATTCCTGCTCTTTACTTACTTGCTTAATATTCATTAACTGAATCTTAAAACGTTTTGTGTTAAAAGTTTGTAAAGATTGAAGAAAGTTGTATTCACCCCCCTCTACAACTGTTCTGTGTTCAATATACTTTGGTATATTGATACACCGTGGGACGTATCAGTATGAGTGGTGATGATGGTGATGTTGCACAGGTAACCGGTGGTGGCCAGAAGTGGGTTTGGGTTTCGATGAGTTAAGTATGGTGGTGGTTGATATGATTGCCGGAGGTGGTGGCGTGGGGAGCGCCGGCGGTTTGGAGGATGGGTGGACGGTGGTGTTGGCTGTTGGAGGAGATGTTGGACGTCTGTGGTGTTGGTGTTGCCTGTTGAAGGAGGAGTGAAAATGATAGATTTGTAAGTAATGATTACCTTACCCCTCAATTTGTTGGGTAATGCCTCATTACCCTCTTCTAAGCATTCATTATCTTTGCTTTGTACAACCAAGCATAGTTATTCATTTCCTTTCCCATTCCCTACCCCCAAAACCCCTCAACCAGGCATCCCCTAAAAGAGTTGATTATTTGATTATTGTGATATCAAACAACATAATCAAATCCAAACATTATTTTTTAACAGCGCGTTTTGTCACAGTGAATTATCTGATTCTGATTATCCAAAACACATAATCTATTTTTAAAAAGCAATCGCAGACACCCCTAAGTCGCAAGGGCGGATTTATATACATTATAGGCTATTGACGCAGACGGAAACTTTGGATAATTAATCGAACCTGTTGATTTCTAAGAATACCAGAAACAATTCTTCTAAAATTCGTTAATTCAAATAGAATACCGAAAATTAGGAAATTTCACACACTAGACAGTGTATAGGGGAAAAATGAATTTTTGATTTATCAAGTTTGATCATTTTCCCATGCTTACAATGTTATAAATAAACAAGCAAAATTCAAAGGGCCCTAAAACATAAGTGGGCGAAAGTTATTACAAAAATAAAATCCAAAAAAACCTCGAAAAACTTATAAAAAGGCCATAACTCAGAAAATGGCGTTTTTGGGCCCGAAGACTACCCAAACGCCTCCAAGGTCGTTTTGACTGGTCGCCCGTCGAAAATGAAGCCCGGTAGCTCAAGTTATGGCCATTTTAGTGAAGGCCTCTTTATACCCCTATCTATGCCCTCGAAATACATTAAGGCTTGATCTTCTACACTTGGGTCTACATCAGGAATGCACGTGCAAACATGAGTGGTAACTAAAATATTTAGAGGTTTTTATAGTTTGATTTTTAAGAGTGCATAGACGGAAAAGAAAATGAAAAAAGAAAGAGAGATGAATAGACTAATGTTTTAGACTGATAGGAGTAACCCGTTACCTTTTGTTTTTTTCGTCCGGAACGCCCCGGGGGCGTTCCACCTCCTTATTTCGCGTACCCCGGCTCATTTCAAACGCGTCCTAAGTTTTGGATTTTTGTGTCCTTTTGACTGTTGGCTGCATCTTCCATACATAATAATTTATTTATTTTTTAATTCATATGTACTTCCACATTTAAAGGAATACCCATAGGGGCATTCCCCCACTCCAAAGGAATAGGGGAATGCCCCTATTAATGATTGGTTAGCCACATGTCAAAATTTGATAGGTGAAGGGGCATTCCCCTAATGCTCCATTCCTAGTAGTCTTAGACTAAGAGGAGTGGAGGGTTATGGGAATGCCCCTCCTCCACTCCTTGCATGACATGTGTCTAAGCCTAATCATGAGGGGCATTCCCCCCATTCCCTTGGGGTGGAGGAATGCCCCTAGGGGCATTCCTTTTTTTTTAAAAAATTATTATTTATAAATAAACTAAATAAAACATACTACTTTTTATTAAATAAAAAACACATCACACTAAAAAACCTTACATAAAACATAAAATAAAAGTACTTAATAAAAAGTAAAAAAACTAAAAGTAGACAATAAAAAAAACTAAAACTAGACGTCATCAAATCCGTATTTGGCGCGAATCTTTCGTTTCATTTGCTCCAAAACATTTCTTTCGTTCGGTGGGAGATGAGATAAGTCCTTAGCCAAGAAATTCATATCATTTGTTTCTTGTTCCGCTTTCTTAAGTTCAAGCATCTCCAACGCTATGTCATCCTTAGACTTACCCTTCGTTTATGATACAAGGCTACAAAAAAAAAGTTAGAAAAAACAATAAATCTTTATAAATATGTATATAAATGAAAATATACAAAAATATACCATAAACGATTTATTGTTTTTCCAAGGTATTTGATTTTGGTTGACACAAAGCCATGCCTTCGTCCTTTTTCCAAGGTATTTGATTTTGGTTTTTTTTTGGCGCATCGGTTTCTTTCTTCCGATGCTTTCGTCTTGTGGGATTGTTTGACGGTGAAGAAACGCTATGTTCAGGTTGTGTTTCTTCGAAATCAAGGTCGTCTGATGATCCAACGTGCATAATAAAAGCTTTGTTTTGAGGATTCATTTTTGTAAATATAATGTTGTGTGAGGAAATGTTTTGTAGTCAATGGTTTTCAAACGGATTCTATACGTATTTATAAAAAAAGGTGGCACACAATTTAAGGAAGTTCCTATAAATGATAGGGATGGCACACAAATTAAGAGGAGGCGCAGGCAAAATGACAAAAAAGAATGGCTGAAGCCTCGCGTTACAAATGCAAAGGGGCACGAAAATTAAGATGGTGGAACGCCCCCCGGGACCGATGAGGGGCGTTCCGGAGCATTCCCATCATTGTAACGCCCATTTAAGGGGCTATTCTGTTCAGTCTTAGCAACTCATGTGAATCATGTCTTTTCTGCGAAAGAAGAAGATGAAAATGATATGTTTGATTCCAAAAAAAGAAAATGAGAATGATGTACATTATAAAGAAAAGTAAAATTACCTATCTCACTGATGTGTCGTATTTTATACCCATTTCCCACATTGTATTTAGTTGATTTAGCATGGTTTATGAGTCATTTTAGTATACATTTGGTGCGTTTATGGTATTTGTTAGTGTTTCAGGTTACTGACAGGTCTTTAAGCGTAATTCTGGAGAAAACGACATTGTTGAGGTGAAGTAAGTGCTAACGGAGGATTTCTGAAGCATTTGGATGAAGATTGCAGAAAGTCAACAAAAGTCAAAGCTGGCAAAAGGACCATTGCGCCGCAACTAGGAGTTGCGCCGCAACCAAATTACAGAAAGTTGAGTTGCGCCGCAACTATCCTAGTTGCGCCGCAACGCCTTCTATTGCGCCGCAACTAGGAGTTGCGCCGCAACTATCAGTTGCGCCGCAACTATCCTAGTTGCGCCGCAACTATAGTGAATTAAGTTGCGCCGCAACTCCCATAGTTGCGCCGCAATGCATTCAAGTTCAAGCCGGCCTTGGTCAATGAAAGTCAAAGTCAATGCGAAAGTCAACCTTGGTTGCGCCGCAATGCTTAGCTGCGCCGCAACTGGGTCCGCACTATCCTAGTTGCGCCGCAACTATCCTAGTTGCGCCGCAACTATCCTAGTTGCGCCGCAACTATCCTAGTTGCGCCGCAACTAGGAGTTGCGCCGCAACTATCCTAGTTGCGCCGCAACTAGGAGTTGCGCCGCAACTAGGAGTTGCGCCGCAACTATCCTAGTTGCGCCGCAACTATCCTAGTTGCGCCGCAACTAATTGCGCCGCAACTAGGAGTTGCGCCGCAACTAGGAGTTGCGCCGCAACTATCCTAGTTGCGCCGCAACTAGGAGTTGCGCCGCAACTATCCTAGTTGCGCCGCAACTATCCTAGTTGCGCCGCAACTATCCTAGTTGCGCCGCAACTATCCTAGTTGCGCCGCAACTAGGAGTTGCGCCGCAACTATCCTAGTTGCGCCGCAACTATCCTAGTTGCGCCGCAACTATCCTAGTTGCGCCGCAACTAGGAGTTGCGCCGCAACTAGGAGTTGCGCCGCAACTATCCTAGTTGCGCCGCAACTATCCTAGTTGCGCCGCAACTATCCTAGTTGCGCCGCAACTAGGAGTTGCGCCGCAACTAGGAGTTGCGCCGCAACTATCCTAGTTGCGCCGCAACTATCCTAGTTGCGCCGCAACTAGGAGTTGCGCCGCAACTATCCTAGTTGCGCCGCAACTAGGAGTTGCGCCGCAACTAGGAGTTGCGCCGCAACTATCCTAGTTGCGCCGCAACTAAGTTGCGCCGCAACTATCCTAGTTGCGCCGCAACTAGGAGTTGCGCCGCAACTAGGAGTTGCGCCGCAACTATCCTAGTTGCGCCGCAACTATCCTAGTTGCGCCGCAACTATCCTAGTTGCGCCGCAACTATCCTAGTTGCGCCGCAACTAGGAGTTGCGCCGCAACTATAGTTGCGCCGCAACTATCCTAGTTGCGCCGCAACTATCCTAGTTGCGCCGCAACTTCCTAGTTGCGCCGCAACTATCCTAGTTGCGCCGCAACTATCCTAGTTGCGCCGCAACTAGAGTTGCGCCGCAACTAGAGTTGCGCCGCAACTAGGAGTTGCGCCGCAACTAGGAGTTGCGCCGCAACTAAGTTTTTGGCGCCGCTGCCGGGGACTTTTGTTTAAGTAGTTGTTTTATTTTGTAGTTCGATCCTTTTTCACATTCATTTGTGAGAAAGTTATTGTTTTACTAGATAGATTGTATTTTATTTTCTTTTAATTATACCACAGGTGCGGTTGACGGTTTGTTTGTGGTGATTGTGCAGGTTCTTGCTAGTTGATGAACACAAGAGCTTCTGGCCGACCTTTGCTTAGCCCATTATCTAATCCGGGGAAAGTCAGACGTCGCCTAGTGTCTAGAGACAACCAGGAACTATCCACATCAATCAAAATAGATCCAGAAACCGCAAGTAGTGTTCCACCCACCCCGAATTCAGAGGATCAGTTGGTTAATAGGTTAGAGCAAGCAGCTAAGTTCTTTAAAACAGGTGAAGACTCAGACTCAGATACAGAAGAGAAAATTCAAACACCTGAACCGAGCAGTATTGTCATACCTCGAACCAACCTTAATATTAACCAACAACCGAACACCCGTCCTTACGGTGAACAAAGAAGAAACATACCGAATAACCGGGGCACAGCTATCCGCCCTCCGGCTATTTCAGTAGATTTCTCCTTGAAAGGAAATCACCTCAAGAGTGTTGAAGAGGACAAGTTTGATGGGATTCGAAGAACCGACCCTTATGCACATCTTGAGAGGTTTGAGAAGATTTGCAGGTTATATCAGTATGGTCAAGGGCAAACTGAAGCTGTTAAACTTGAGCTATTTCCATTAACTCTCATTGGAGATGCAGCTGCTTGGTTTAAGGAGTTACCCGATAACTCATTCACCACTTGGGCCGAACTTCGTGAAGGATTTATTGATGAGTTCTATTCATTAAGAACTCAAAGGCAATTGGAAAATAAAATCAGAGGATTTACTCAAGACAGTGGTGAGGATGTTGTTGATGCATGGAAACGGTTCAAGGAAATGCTAAGGAATTGCCCCGGACATAGTATGGGTACTGAAGAAAGTTTTGAGATTTTCTATGATGGACTGGATAGAAAGACTAAAAGGGAGCTCGGTTATGCATTTGGGGGAAGTCTAAACAACATTTCCCCGAATGAAGGATACAAGATCCTTGAAGATATGGCGAAGGAGTATTCAACCAGAGATGAGGACCGAGATAGGAGATCCAGTAGAAGCACCGTGGCTAAGGTTGAGAGTAATGAGGATTCAAAGCTTATTACTGAAGTCAAGGCTCTCTCGAAGCAAATGAATGAGAGGTTTGATAATCAAGATAGCAGATTCAAGAGCCTTGAAAGAGATGTTAAGGTTATGGCTGACGGTTGTGATCATTGTGGGGACTTGCATTATACGGAGGATTGCCCGGATAAACCAGTTCAAGATGTTAGTTACGTTCAGAATCAAGGGAATTTCAACCAAAATACCGGTTATCAAAACCGGCCATCAGGTAGTTCTTACCCTACTTCTTCTTCTTTTAATACTAACAGTTCTGGTTATGGTGGTAACAGGTTTAGTAGGTTCAACAATCAGCGAGGCTCGGATCCAGAACTAAGAGATATAGTGAAGGATTTCATTAGTGCCCAGAAAGCAACTAATGAACATGTTGCAGAAGAGTCCAAGAAGGTGATTTCTGTGTTGGACGCTTTGACTACTCGATTGGATGGGCTCGGACATAAGTTGGATCAAGGAGCAAAGAATCAACAAGCCACTATTAAAGATTTAGAAGGAAGGATTGAAAGGCTAGGAAACTCTAATAGGCAGCCCGGTACACTACCGAGCAACACTCAGCAGAACCCAAAGCCTCAATTCAACAACCAAGGGCAGAATACTCAAGGAACAGGGCAGAAGTACACCCCTCCTAATGCTCGAAATGAGCAAGTGAATGCCATCACTACGAGGGCAGGTAAGACTTATAATTCTGCAAACCCTTTACTTGATGATTCCACTCCACTTGTGCAGGTTAATGAAGCTGATGAAACTGTTGATGAAAGATGAAGAAACAGTTGATGAAGAAGTTGAGATGGAGCCGAACCAAGCCGTGCAGACACCGGCTGTTCCATCTAAACCAGTTGAGAAACCGACGGTGAAGCCTTATCAACCAAAAATTCCATTTCCTCAGCGGTTGAGGAAAGAGAAGATCAAGGAAAACTTCAAGAAATTTGTTGATTTGATTCAATCGGTTAACATTACGGTTCCTTTAGTTGATTTGATTGCAGGTATGCCCAATTATGCTAAGTTCCTCAAGGAACTCGTGAGTGACAAGAGGAAGCTGGAGGAAGCGAAGACTGCAGTTATGAGTGCCGAATGTTCAGCAATCATTCAGAATCAGATTCCTCCCAAGTTGGAAGATCCAGGGAGTTTTCTAATTGCTTGTTCTTTTGGTGCTTATTTGTGTGAGGCATTGGCCGATCTTGGGGCTAGTATCAATTTGATGCCTTATTCTGTGTATAGGAAGTTGTCTCTAGGTGAGTTGACCCCTACCCGCATGAGCATTAGGCTCGCGGATCGTTCTTTCCAATATCCCATGGGGATAGCGGAAAATTTGCAAATTAAAGTAGGGCATATGATATTTCCAGTCGATTTTGTTATTCTTGAGATGGAGGCGGATGCCAAAGTCCCTCTCATTCTTGGCCGACCATTCCTTATGACCGCGGATGCTATCATCCGAGTTAAGGCTAAGGAGATTTCCTTAGGGGTCGGTGATGACCGAGTCATTTTCAATGTTGATAGAGCACTAAAGCATCCTTACTCTTGTGATGAAACTTGTTTCAGGTTAGATGTGATTGAAGAAGAAGATGCTTTGGAAAAGGAGCTCATGGATTTCTTGGACATGGAAGAAGGTGAAGCATTGCTAGCTTGCAGTGAAGAAGAGCAAGAGTTGGTTGGAGATATGATGCAGGAGATCATGGCGTTAAGTGTTGATGAAACGCCTCCAGAAGATGAAACTTTTGAAGAGATCACCACTAGTGATAGCACACGGGTGCTAACCTCGGTAGAGAATCCTCCTACCGACTTGGAACTCAAGCCGCTTCCGGACCATCTTGAATATGCATATTTGGAAGGTACATCTCTTTTACCCGTTGTCATCTCATCCTCATTGTTGGAGGATGAGAAATCTAGACTTATGACCGTCCTAAAGGCCCATAAAAAGGCCTTTGCATGGAAAATTTCTGATATTCCGGGTATAAGTCCAGAATTTTGCAAACATACCATAAACTTTATTGATAATGTTAAACCGGTTGTGCAAAGGCAACGAAGGTTGAATCCAAATATGAAAGATGTGGTTAAAAAAGAGATAATCAAATTGCTTGATGCGGGAATCATATTCCCCATCTCGGATAGTTCATGGGTAAGTCCGGTACATTGTGTACCGAAGAAGGGTGGGATGACCGTAGTTTTAAATGATAAAAATGAATTGGTTCCCACTAGGACTGTCACGGGGTGGAGGGTATGTATAGATTATCGGAGATTAAATGATGCTACCCGCAAAGACCATTTTCCCTTGCCCTTTATTGATCAAATGCTCGAACGGCTCGCCGGTAACGAGTATTTTTGTTTTTTGGATGGGTTCTCCGGGTACTTCCAAATACCCATTGACCCCAAGGACCAAGAAAAGACCACCTTTACTTGTCCCTTTGGCACTTATGCCTATAGGAGGATGCCATTTGGTCTTTGCAATGCCCCTGGAACTTTTCAAAGATGTATGCTTGCAATATTTCAAGACATGATCGAAACTTCCATGGAAGTTTTCATGGATGACTTTTCTGTTTTTGGTAGTTCTTTCGAAAGTTGTCTAGATAGTCTTGATAAAATGCTTGAAAGGTGTGAAAGGGCACACTTGGTTTTAAACTGGGAAAAATATCATTTTATGGTGAAAGAGGGTATAGTGTTGGGACACAAAGTTTCAAAAGCGGGTCTAGAGGTAGATAAAGCAAAAATCGATGTTATAGCTAAATTACCTCCACCCACTAATGTTAAGTCAATAAGAAGCTTTTTGGGTCATGTCGGGTTCTATCGTCGGTTTATAAAGGATTTTTCAAAAATCACCCGGCCGATGACCAAGTTGTTAGAGAAAGATGTCCCATTCAACTTTGATAAGGAGTGTCTAAACGCATTTAACTTGCTTAAAGAGAAATTGACCAATGCACCCATTATGTCTCCACCTGATTGGTCATTACCGTTTGAGTTAATGTGTGATGCTAGCGACTTTGCTTTAGGGGCCGTTTTAGGCCAAAGGGAGGATAAACATTTCCGTCCCATTTCCTATGCTAGCAAGACCTTAAACCCGGCTCAACAGAACTATACCGTGACCGAGAAAGAATTGTTGGCCGTGGTTTATGCCTTTGATAAGTTTAGACCCTATTTGGTTTTGAATAAGACTATTGTGTTCACCGATCACTCGGCTTTGAAGTACTTGTTCTCGAAACAAGATGCTAAGCCTCGTTTAATTCGTTGGGTCTTACTTTTACAAGAATTTGATATTGAGATTAAAGATAAAAGTGGGGCTGAAAATGTGGCAGCCGACCACTTAAGTAGGCTCGAAAACCCTCACCTTGAGGAGTTAAAGGAGCATGATATTAATGATGTTTTTCCTAACGAGTTTCTAATGCAGGTGGATGTTGAGGAGGAACCATGGTATGCAAACATTGCTAACTATTTATGTGCAGGTGTTCTTCCTAAGGAAATGTCTTATCAACAGAAAAAGAAATTCTTTTCTGAGATTAAGCATTATTTCTGGGAAGAACCATATTTGTTTCGAATGTGTGCAGATGGCATGATCAGGAGATGTGTGTCCGGTGCTGAAACCCAGAAGATTTTGGATGCATGCCACTATGGACCAACCGGTGGTCATTATGGACCATCTGTAACCGGTAAGAAGGTTTTCGACGCAGGATTTTATTGGCCTACAATCTTCAAGGAAGCTCAAATATTAGTGGAGACGTGTGAAGTTTGTCAACGTCAAGGTACCATTTCAAAGAAGGATGAGATGCCACAGAACTTCATTCAGGTTTGTGAGGTATTTGATGTTTGGGGAATTGATTTTATGGGACCCTTTCCGCCTTCAAATAAGTGTCTTTACATTTTAGTGGCGGTTGATTATGTTTCGAAATGGGCCGAGGCTAAGGCCTTGCCAACTAATGATGCACGGGTTGTCATAGATTTCTTAAAGCAATTGTTTTGTCGTTTTGGTTGTCCTAAGGCCTTAATCAGTGATCGTGGAACTCATTTCGCGAATCACCAACTTGCTAAGGTGTTAAAGAGGTATGGTGTTCATCATCGTTTCTCTACTTCTTATCACCCGCAAACGAGTGACCAAGTAGAAAATACTAATAGGGCTTTAAAACGAATCTTAGAGAAAACCATAGGTGATAATCCTAAAAATTGGTCTAAGAAGTTGGATGATGCGTTATGGGCTTTTAGAACGGCATTTAAGACTCCAATTGGGACTACACCTTATAGGTTGCTTTATGGGAAGACATGTCATCTACCTATAGAAATTGAGCATAAAGCTTATTGGGCTCTTAGGAATTGCAATATGGACTTAGTTGAAAGTAGTGAATTGAGAATGTTGCAATTACATGAGTTAGATGAGTTGAGGTTGAATGCTTATGAGAATTCTAGGCTCTACAAAGAGAGGACTAAGGTTTGGCATGATCGTAGGATTAGAAAGAAGGATTTTAAAGCCGGTGATAAAGTTTTGTTGTTCCTTTCCAAGTATAAGTTCAAGCAAACCCAAGTTGACTTCTAGGTGGACCAGCCCTTTTGTGATCAAACATGTCTATCCGTCTGGTCATGTTGAATTGTTTAAATCGGATGGAGCTACTTTTATTGTTAATGGTCACAGGTTGAAGCTTTATTATGAAGAAGAGGAAAATGTGGGAGTCGTCGTTGACGAGCTTCCATTTTTCGGAATGGATCAATGAAGAAAGGACTGTGAGTCGAGCTAAAGACTCGTTAATAACTTAAGCGCTTCGCGGGAGGCAACCCGTGTTTCATGTTCCGTGTTTTCATCATTTTGTTTATTTGTCATTGGTATTGTGTATTTAATAAGATTTGCAGGTAGAAGCCGCTCTCGCGCCCTTCGGTAAGTCGTTTCGAAGGTGAAACAAAAGGTAAGTGTGGGGGAGGTGAATTGCGCCGCAACCTGGGGTTGCGCCGCAATGCTTCTGTTATGTTGCGCCGCAACTATACAAGTTGCGCCGCAACCTATCTCACTGTTTTTCAGTTGCGCCGCAGGGAAAGTTGCGCCGCAACCTATCTCACTGTTTTTCAGTTGCGCCGCAACTATACAAGTTGCGCCGCAACTATCTCACTGTTTTTCAGTTGCGCCGCAACTATACAAGTTGCGCCGCAACTATCTCACTGTTTTTCAGTTGCGCCGCAACTATACAAGTTGAGCCGCAACTATCTCACTGTTTTTCAGTTGCGCCGCAACTATACAAGTTGCGCCGCAACTATCTCACTGTTTTTCAGTTGCGCCGCAACTATACAAGTTGCGCCGCAACTATCTCACTGTTTTTCAGTTGCGCCGCAACTATACAAGTTGAGCCGCAACTATCTCACTGTTTTTATGTTGCGCCGCAACTATACAAGTTGCGCCGCAACCTATCTCACTGTTTTTCAGTTGCGCCGCAGGGAAGTAATTGCGCCGCAACATGTATTTTTGTCAGAAAATTCGAAAATCCAAAAAAATTGAGATTCAAAAATAAAGCGTTGCACCGCAACCCGGCTATACAAGTTGAGCCGCAACCTATCTCACTGTTTTTCAGTTGCGCCGCAACTATACAAGTTGCGCCGCAACTATCTCACTGTTTTTCAGTTGCGCCGCAACTATACAAGTTGCGCCGCAACTATCTCACTGTTTTTCAGTTGCGCCGCAACTATACAAGTTGCGCCGCAACTATCTCACTGTTTTTCAGTTGCGCCGCAATTGTTATGTTGCTGCCGCAACCTTGCCCAGCAACGAGTTGCGCCGCAATGCCCAGTTGCGCCGCAACTGTGTTACAGTCAGTTAAGTTGCGCCGCAACCTGGGGTTGCGCCGCAACTGGTTCAGTTTCGACCCTGCCATGCCTCTGCTTATATATATATGCTTATATCAGGGTTTATGTTTTAATATGTTTTAATATATTTATATGCTTATATCAGGGTTTGAATGTTTTAATGATTTCTTGTATGTGTAGGCACCCGCTTCCTCTAGCCGTGCAGGACGAGGCAATGCAAGAAGCTCGTCGGCTGCTGCACCTGCTGAGAGTGGTCTTACTCCTGAAGCCACTGCTATGGGAATTCCTACCCACCCTTGGTTACGATTTCCTCATGCTGCACCCGCGAAGAAGGTTGAATATACCAACAGGTTGGCCACTATTTTTCAAAAAGACATAGTTGAACCAAGGTACATGGAATCAAATATGTTGGATACGTTAAATGCTCGTGGGGGTATAAGTAGGTATATGCATTTGATGGGTAGGTCGAATGATATTGATGGTAATCCCGTTGACAAAGAATTTAGTTTGTGGTTTGATATATTTCGGAATAGGGAGGTAGTTTGTAAGGAGTGGTGTTTGGAGGTTTATTCGACTATTTCTGTTGAGGACATAGAGAAAGCAAAGGATGTGTTTGCTTATCAGGTCATTTTCTTTCGTTGTAGGGGTGTTAATAGACACCTGACTATTGCTGAGTTTGGGTTGTGCACGGGGATGTACACCCAAGAGATGTTGGATGATCCTGCTTTCGAGCGTCTCTTAGCCATTTCTGTTAGGACTACTTCTGGTTTTAATAGGGATGCAGGTGATTTTAGAGAGTACTACAACCGGGTGTCTGGGGGTCGCGCTTGGCGCGCAACTTGTGGGGCGAATACACTTCAGTCGCCTATTTTGCATTTGTTCCACAAGATGTTAGTCCATTTCTTTGTCCAAAGGACTAATCACCCGGACAAGTTATATATGGAGGATTTATGGTTATTGAGGTTGTTTGATGAAGGTAATGTTTATAAGAAAGCTTGTGCTCCCTATGTGTTGGCCAAACATATGGGGACAAAGGGAGTTCGTGATAGGGGGTTAGTATGTGGTCATTTTATTTCCAAGATGGTGAAGTATTTTGAGGTTGCTGATAATGCAGTCGCTTTGAACTGCAAACCTATGAAGTGTTAGGTCCAGATTTACTGGACTCGCTCCAGACTCGACTACTAGAGCCTTACTGAAGATCTGTCCAGAAATGATATTTACTGGACCTACTCCAGACTTGGAAACTGGAGTCCCTCTGAAGATTTGTTTAGAAATAATGGAAGACCAGTGAGCAAATACTTGTATAGGAATCTGGAGACATCCTCCAGATTAGCTCACTAGACTTCACCCCAGTCCAGATCTATTCTACTGAAGACATTCTCACTGAAGTCAAAGACTGAAGTTAGATTAAAGAAGACTGACAAATGGCGGAGTCCACTGGAAGTCTTACCAGATCTACGACTGGAGGATTGTCAGTGTTCTAGACCTTACAAGTCTGAACACTGATATCGAGGAATTGACTTTTTGCCTTTACACACTTTCCAAAGAACATTCCACTTGTTCTTTACTAAAGTGCTTATGTGTGTAAAGGTGGTTGGTTAAAAGAATAAAGTCATATTGATGTGACTTTATCCTTGTACCTTAACCAATGCATTTAATGACCTTGTCGGTTCATTAAATGCATGCAACCATATTTGTACGGCACAAATTCACTGGTGAATTTGTTTGCCTATAAATACAAAGTCATTTCTTCGTTAAAATTACTTTTAGTATTAAAGGTGAATTTTTCTCAATACTCTCGATCTTAAACAGGGATACTTCACAACTTTAAGTATCTCGATCTAAAAGAGTTATTTGGCAAATATAGATCATTTGTAATTCATAGGTTGTTAGGATACTTACATATTCGTAATATCTTGATTCCGCACAACCTTGTATTTTATTTAACATCATAAATAAAATACACTTGAAAATATTACATTGTGTTCCACCTTTATTTTATTGCTTTTAGTCTTGTATTACTTTGTTTATATACTTGCATTTATATTCAAGTAATACTAGTCCAATCTAGTGCTTATTAGACTTGTTGTATTTTACATTCTGGGTTAACCATCAAGAGAGTTTGGGACTCACATGAAGCCGTTCACTTGGAATGATTTGAAGCGTTGGAAATTGATTAAGCCTCTAGCTCATAAGCATTCTATTCCAGAGTTGATTGATTTTGGTGGTGCTGCCTCTGATGATGAGGAGGAGGCAGAGGCAGGTGATGATGATGATGCGGAGATGGCTGATGCACCAGAGCAGCCGCTAGAGCCCGCACGACGTACTAAGCGTCGTGCCACCACTACACCTACTGCGGGGCCATCTTCTTCTTCTGCCGCCCCTGCAGGTTCATGGGATTTTTCTTCTTTGGGGACCTTGGTTAATAACATGTGGGAATCTCAGCAGCAGTTTTAGCATTCCCATGAGCAGTTCCAGCAGAAGATGGATAGTGATTTCAGATGGGTTGGTTCAGGTGTGAGGCGTGTGATGCATGATCAGCAACGTTATCATCCCATGTGGGAGGCCCAGTATACGGGTCAGGAGTTCCATCGACCTGATCCTATTCCCGACTACCGCCCTCCCAGTATATTTATTCCAGAGCACAGGACTGGAGGTGGTTTCTTCTATCCACCAGAGCGTCAGTTCGAGGTTGCTCCTTCCCACGATCTTGGGGGAAGGGGTCCAGATAACCCTGTTAGTTTTGGCACTTTTGCAGGTACGCAGGCTGGTATGGATGCTGGTGGTTCAGATACTAGGAGTTATGCTGAGCGGATGGCTGATCAGTTGTTTGCCAGGGCCTATGCCTGGTTATCCTCCTCAGTGATATGCTCGGAGTTGATGATGGCAACCGTCTGTTGGTTGTGATGGCTTGTATTCTCATTTGTTTGAACACTTTCATTTCCGTACTTTCATTTATTTCTATTTGTTTGGTTTGTATCTACCCTACGGGGTGATGAGACATCGTATTTTATTTTTCCATTTCCATTTGCATAAAGTAGAATTAGGATGATGGCATGCTTTATGATCTATTATGTTGGCATTTATTGTGCGTTCATGTTGAATAGCAAGGTTGTCATATGCATATGCTGGCAGTAAGTTCAGCGCCCATATTCTTTTTGGCATCATTCAGGCATGGTACACACGACATACCCGGCAAGTTTTTCTTGTTCTTGATTTTGTTTTTGTTTACTTTCCCCTATTTCCCATAGTTTGCCTTAGTTCATTGGACATTGAGGGCATTGTCCAACTCAAGTGTGTGTGTGTGGGGGGGGGGTGGTAAATAGGAAAAAGTCGGGTATTTTTAGTGGAATTTTAAACTTTTGCATGCTTGTCCTTGTAGTTAATTGCTTTTGTCACTTAATTATAGATATTAATAAGCAATTTGACTACACCCTTGGTACAAAGTTTAATTTGTGGAATGTGTTTTGACTGATTAATTAGGCAATCCCTTCTGGATTAATAATATGGCTAGCACGCTCAAAGCACCAAAACACCCAAATTGTGAGATTATTGTTTCATTGCTAGTTATGATAGGTGTTACGGTTTTGGAATTATTAGCCTTGTAAATTTGTCCCTCTCGTAGGCTTTTGGATTTATTCAAGAGTAAGGGTTCTATTTAGAGCTCTGAACTATGATGTGCAAGTTTGAGGTTGATTTTCCATTTCCAGATTATTTCATTTGCTATGAGTGTGCCGGTGATTGCGTTGATTCTAGAACTTGTCCTGGTTGATCGTTCCGTGTTATTTATCAGAAGAGGCAAATTTAGGATAAAACCATTTGTTCTTTGTATGTTCACCCCTTGTTTCGTAAATAATTGTTATGTGCATGTTTTGTTAATGTGCTTAGTAGCTAACTACACTGGTTAGTGAACCACCTGTTTAAACCCTTATGTTGCACTCACTTTTAGTGCAAGAAACAATAGAAAACTTGTTGTCACTAGCCTGTTCTTTGTTATTAAATCCACCTAAATATACACCTTTCCCTAGCCATACCGATAGTCGAAGTCCTGGTGGGTCATTGGTTGCCTATGCTAGTGGATGGTTTGGGGTTGTCCTTTATGTCGGGTTGGGATATTCTCGGTTACTGGGAATAGATTGATTTCGTCATGTTTGTTTGGATAAAGTCTGAATCGTTCATTTCAGCATATGAGTATATGATTTGTCACTGTTTCAAAATTATTTAAGAGAATACCAATTAGTCAGAGTAAAAGTAGCTCACAAAAAAAAAGAGAAAAAGAATAAAAGAATTGAAAAACAGAAAAAAAAAAATAGAAAAAAAAAGGAAAAAAGAGCTTGGGCTGTCAGTTGGTATTTCTCAATTTTGGTCAAATCATTTTTATTAGTTGGTTCGTCAATTATAACCAACAAAAGGATCTTGAAATATCATACTTTTTGGATATCATATTTTGGTTGGCAAGTTTTTCTTGTTCTTGATTTTGTTTTTGTTTACTTTCCCCTATTTCCCATAGTTTGCCTTAGTTCATTGGACATTGAGGGCATTGTCCAACTCAAGTGTGTGTGTGTGGGGGGGGGTGGTAAATAGGAAAAAGTCGGGTATTTTTAGTGGAATTTTAAACTTTTGCATGCTTGTCCTTGTAGTTAATTGCTTTTGTCACTTAATTATAGATATTAATAAGCAATTTGACTACACCCTTGGTACAAAGTTTAATTTGTGGAATGTGTTTTGACTGATTAATTAGGCAATCCCTTCTGGATTAATAATATGGCTAGCACGCTCAAAGCACCAAAACACCCAAATTGTGAGATTATTGTTTCATTGCTAGTTATGATAGGTGTTACGGTTTTGGAATTATTAGCCTTGTAAATTTGTCCCTCTCGTAGGCTTTTGGATTTATTCAAGAGTAAGGGTTCTATTTAGAGCTCTGAACTATGATGTGCAAGTTTGAGGTTGATTTTCCATTTCCAGATTATTTCATTTGCTATGAGTGTGCCGGTGATTGCGTTGATTCTAGAACTTGTCCTGGTTGATCGTTCCGTGTTATTTATCAGAAGAGGCAAATTTAGGATAAAACCATTTGTTCTTTGTATGTTCACCCCTTGTTTCGTAAATAATTGTTATGTGCATGTTTTGTTAATGTGCTTAGTAGCTAACTACACTGGTTAGTGAACCACCTGTTTAAACCCTTATGTTGCACTCACTTTTAGTGCAAGAAACAATAGAAAACTTGTTGTCACTAGCCTGTTCTTTGTTATTAAATCCACCTAAATATACACCTTTCCCTCGCCATACCGATAGTCGAAGTCCTGGTGGGTCATTGGTTGCCTATGCTAGTGGATGGTTTGGGGTTGTCCTTTATGTCGGGTTGGGATATTCTCGGTTACTGGGAATAGATTGATTTCGTCATGTTTGTTTGGATAAAGTCTGAATCGTTCATTTCAGCATATGAGTATATGATTTGTCACTGTTTCAAAATTATTTAAGAGAATACCAATTAGTCAGAGTAAAAGTAGCTCACAAAAAAAAAGAGAAAAAGAATAAAAGAATTGAAAAACAGAAAAAAAAAATAGAAAAAAAAAGGAAAAAAGAGCTTGGGCTGTCAGTTGGTATTTCTCAATTTTGGTCAAATCATTTTTATTAGTTGGTTCGTCAATTATAACCAACAAAAGGATCTTGAAATATCATACTTTTTGGATATCATATTTTGGTTGGCAAGTTTGTTTAAGCCAACATGGTTAGATTTGGTTGATTGAGTTGTTTATTGTCATACACCACAATGGTATCGGTTTTTAATCGTTCTATTGGGGGTATTGTCGGGACAACTTACCGGGTTTTGGACCATTGAAAACTGATGACATGGGATTAGACTATTATGTAAAACTTTGTAAAATGTTGTGTTATTTCTTTTTAACACCCTTTGTTTGCCCAAATTTCTATACCCTTTTAAATACCTGTTTAGCCTCAGAAGTTCCTTACAACCCTCGAAAGACCTCTTCTGATTAACGTTGTGGTGCTTGCACCATGATGGTGAAGGAACGAACCTAGTACAAGCCTATGGTAAAAGAGTATGCATCACGACTAGGCATTGAGTGATTATTCAAATATTCAACCCCAAAAGTAAGTTAGTTGGAGTAGGATAGACGAGATATCACTGATTCGATTCTTTTGTGCTTAGTCGTGTTATTAAGGCTTGTGTATCAGTTAAATATTGTCAAACATTCCAGTTTTCATTTAAGATTAAAACTGCCTAACCATCTTTTCTCATTTTCATGAATGGTTGAGCTTCTTTTTGATTACTGTAATGTGGTTTCCATTATGTACAAGGTTAATATATGTTTTTCAGCTTGGAATTCCTTGAGGACAAGCAAAGCTTAAGTGTGGGGGGATTTGATGTGTCGTATTTTATACCCATTTCCCACATTGTATTTAGTTGATTTAGCATGGTTTATGAGTCGTTTTAGTATACATTTGGTGCGTTTATGGTATTTGTTAGTGTTTCAGGTTACTGACAGGTCTTTAAGCGTAATTCTGGAGAAAACGACATTGTTGAGGTGAAGTAAGTGCTAACGGAGGATTTCTGAAGCATTTGGATGAAGATTGCAGAAAGTCAACAAAAGTCAAAGCTGGCAAAAGGACCATTGCGCCGCAACTAGGAGTTGCGCCGCAACCAAATTACAGAAAGTTGAGTTGCGCCGCAACTATCCTAGTTGCGCCGCAACGCCTTCTATACCTGGCCAGTCACGAGTCAACAATGGTCAATGGTCAACGCAAGTCAACGCTCCATTGCGCCGCAACAGTTCATTGGCCGCAACCATTTTACAGTTAATTAAGTTGCGCCGCAACTCCCATAGTTGCGCCGCAATGCATTCAAGTTCAAGCCGGCCTTGGTCAATGAAAGTCAAAGTCAATGCGAAAGTCAACCTTGGTTGCGCCGCAACTGGGTCCGGATCTGGGCTATTTTTAGGGAAACTATATAAGCTTGCAAAAATATTCTTTGACCTACCTTCTTGTTTTCCAGCCGATTTTGAAGACTTTTTCAGAGATTTTTTCATGTATTTATCATCTTGAAGGATTTCAAACATGATTGGATCAATTTCGTTTGTCGCTTTCGATTATTATCATTCGGTAACAATGAATTCTTCATATTTTATTTGTAATTATTATTTTAATATGAGTGGCTAATCACTTTATCATCCATCATGATGGAGTGAGTTAATATGTAAGGATTGCACAATTTTATTAATTCAATGTTGATTTCATTTAACGTTATATCGAGATCTTAGCGTATTTCTTCCTTATAATTTATCTTGAATTGATTGATGATTTATGTGCGTCTTTAATGGTAATTATTGATTTCATATATTTCATTTTGATTGTTTGGG
>CM067171.1:68349390-68391872 GCA_034093135.1 Erigeron breviscapus | reverse complement strand
TCTTTGCATTCATGGCATACATTGCTAAGGTTAGACTAGTGGTTGTGATGGTACTGGCAACTATAACCTTACTACTTGTGGAGTTGTGGGAATACGCAAATACATAGCAATAATGGATAATGTGTCAAGAAGATAAATGAAATGATAATGGAATTCATGCTTTTTTTAAAAGAAAAAAATGGGTTCGATGGCTACCTTGAAGAATTAATGCTGACCTATTTGGTAAGATAATCCAATTCTTTTATGAGGAGTTCGGCATTCTGTTAACAAATTATAAACATTAGTATATGCTATAGCAAATTCAAAATATATATATGAATATATAATAGATTTTGGTTGACGCACACCTTAGTTGCGAAATTCGCGTCCCAAACGGTAAAGTGAAAATCACCGAAATCATGCCTTTGTTGTAGCGTCTTAGCAAATTGTGCTACCTCTAGAGCCTGGCATAAATGTAAAAAACAAAAATTAGCACAATCACACATGTTCCTTAAATCCTAAGCAAAGTTACTAATTATGTAGGCTGAAATTATAATATCAAATAGGAATTTACGTTCTCGGTAGGCTTCATGTTATGAGTACGCCATCCGAGCACTAGACCTTATATATTATGAAAGGAAATCTACATACAAGTTAAAAAACGACATTATTAAATTACAATTCTTGTGTGATATATTAATTAAAAATAAAAAATAAAAAAAATTAATTTATGCACAAAGAAAAAGAGAAGTTGACAAACTTACAAGCTGTCCAATCTCTTTTTGGAGATTGTCGTCTTGCGAGTTGAAACTCCTACACAATTTAAAAAACGGTTGGCCTTAATATTCGGATGATTAATCAAAACCCTCAATTTACCTAATATTGAATTGAAATTTCTTGCTGATTTCTTCTCCCAAACATGTGAATCTTACTAAACCCACACAATAAAACAAGTAGGACTTAATAAAGAAACTGAAAAACATATTCTCCATCTAATATATAACCCTAAACCCTTCCATAGTTCCATTACTAAACTAAAAACATTTCTTCTCCCAAACATGTGAATCTTACTAAACCCACACAATAAAACAAGTAGGACTTAATAAAGAAACTGAAAAACATATTCTCCATCTAATATATAACCCTAAACCCTTCCATAGTTCCATTACTAAACTAAAAACATTTCTTCTCCCAAACATGTGAATCTTACTAAACCCACACAATAAAACAAGTAGGACTTAATAAAGAAACTGAAAAACATATTCTCCATCTAATATATAACCCTAAACCCTTCCATAGTTCCATTACTAAACTAAAAACATTTCTTCTCCCAAACATGTGAATCTTACTAAACCCACACAATAAAACAAGTAGGACTTAATAAAGAAACTGAAAAACATATTCTCCATCTAATATATAACCCTAAACCCTTCCATAGTTCCATTACTAAACTAAAAACATTTCTTCTCCCAAACATGTGAATCTTACTAAACCCACACAATAAAACAAGTAGGACTTAATAAAGAAACTGAAAAACATATTCTCCATCTAATATATAACCCTAAACCCTTCCATAGTTCCATTACTAAACTAAAAACATTTCTTCTCCCAAACATGTGAATCTTACTAAACCCACACAATAAAACAAGTAGGACTTAATAAAGAAACTGAAAAACATATTCTCCATCTAATATATAACCCTAAACCCTTCCATAGTTCCATTACTAAACTAAAAACATTTCTTCTCCCAAACATGTGAATCTTACTAAACCCACACAATAAAACAAGTAGGACTTAATAAAGAAACTGAAAAACATATTCTCCATCTAATATATAACCCTAAACCCTTCCATAGTTCCATTACTAAACTAAAAACATTTCTTCTCCCAAACATGTGAATCTTACTAAACCCACACAATAAAACAAGTAGGACTTAATAAAGAAACTGAAAAACATATTCTCCATCTAATATATAACCCTAAACCCTTCCATAGTTCCATTACTAAACTAAAAACATTTCTTCTCCCAAACATGTGAATCTTACTAAACCCACACAATAAAACAAGTAGGACTTAATAAAGAAACTGAAAAACATATTCTCCATCTAATATATAACCCTAAACCCTTCCATAGTTCCATTACTAAACTAAAAACATTTCTTCTCCCAAACATGTGAATCTTACTAAACCCACACAATAAAACAAGTAGGACTTAATAAAGAAACTGAAAAACATATTCTCCATCTAATATATAACCCTAAACCCTTCCATAGTTCCATTACTAAACTAAAAACATTTCTTCTCCCAAACATGTGAATCTTACTAAACCCACACAATAAAACAAGTAGGACTTAATAAAGAAACTGAAAAACATATTCTCCATCTAATATATAACCCTAAACCCTTCCATAGTTCCATTACTAAACTAGCTGATTTCTTCTCCCAAACATGTGAATCTTACTAAACCCACACAATAAAACAAGTAGGACTTAATAAAGAAACTGAAAAACATATTCTCCATCTAATATATAACCCTAAACCCTTCCATAGTTCCATTACTAAACTAAAAACATTTCTTCTCCCAAACATCAGTTTAACTTTCATACTGATTTCTTCTCTCGTGAATTTATCCCACTTATGCCGACCTCAAAACAATTACTAAACTAAACATTTTTGGGTTTCCCTACACTTGATTTCCTATTTTTAAAAACCATGGTGGAAACTTCTACACTTCATACAGATTTGATATATTATACATATTTTTATATGTATACACTTTAAAAGGGACATTGGTCGAAAAAAGAACTTCGTGAACACTTTACTTTGTTAAGTGAATGTGTCACACATATTGCTACTTTTTCTTGTGGGCATACGGGTATGCTTTTTGACAGCTATTATGTGATTTCAATTAGTCAGAACCAAAAGGTAATATTAATATTTAATTAGCAGTAGGAAATTACAAATGGAATTGGCATTGGAAGATAGTGTTTCAATGTGCTTTTGTTGTTTCGAGTTATAATATCCAGATAATTAGCCATTTTTAGTGGGTCCCGTGTTTTAATTATATTATGATATATGACATTTTGGTGAAAAGGGAGATTTTAATCTAAGAAGGGAGTTAAAATGTCCAGGACTAGGTTCAATAAGCGGGTAACTAGGTGGTTTCAGTTTACCTAGAATTAATCATCTATCATATGACCACTAGCAAAAATTTTATCTGATTATACACTACGTGTAATTGTTTTTGTCAGTACTCATTAGTTAATTACTCACCCACGGACAACCAACAAATTGTTATCAAATAACATACTGTTACCTCAAGGCCGAGCAATTTGATGGCTCGAATCAGAAATGGACACCCCAATGTATGTCTGCGCAACATCCATCCCAAGCAAGGGTCTCTGTTTGAAACCCTCGAGCTTCATCAAGTATTCAAACATCGGATATGGTTTCAGATATTTCATCCTATAAAACCATGAACAGATATTAGTCAAGCTTTTTTTTTTTTCTAAATATAAACATTTTAGGACAAAAAACAAAAATTTCAGCAATAACAAAACAATATGTAAATTAATATCAAATATTCAACTTTTAAAAAATAAACTTTAATACCCATTACATAACCGCAATTAGATACACTAGCAAATAAATATTTTACGCATAATATACATTTAAAACAATATTTACCATGATAGGATCTTTATAACTCACAAACTAAATCTAAAGAAGAAACAACTAAAAAAAGATTAAAGGATTCATAAATATATAAAAAAATGGAGTATAAGATGTTCTTATTTTTCAAGAACATGAGGATGAAGTGATGAACATCCTTGTATAACCTAGTACAAAAAACAAAGGTATAGGATGAAGGGGAGGGAAAGTGTGTGGGTATGTTTAAAGAAGAGTATTATGAGGCGAAAACAAGGGTATAGGGTATTATGATTCTGACCTAATGTGTGAACCCATTTTGTTAGAGTTGGAAAAAACTAATCTTCATGACTTTAGTGATTATAAAACTAAAGTGGATTTCGGGGGTGCTTAAAATTTGGATATAATAACTATAATAAACATAATTTCACATAATCTTTTTTCACTCACAAGTTCATTATATTTTTTTTAACAAAAAACACATTTTTTCAGCAAAAAAACCCAACAAACACACCTTTATATAAGCTTTTCACAAACTACATTTAGTTAACACAAATTAATACTTCAAAAATCAAAAAGATTTACAACAAAAGTAAATCACAATTTCACTACATATCAAAATTTTACAAAAAAAATAATCATTATTTCAATACAATTTAACTAAGTCACAAAAAAAGAATAAAAGAAAAAGAAAGAAATTTAACTACATGTTCGATGTAATACCAGCAAATAATGAACCAGCTCGAAGTATTGGTCTTAGATATTTGGTTCATAATCTAGACAACAGATCAATGCAGATATTATGTTTTAACTGAATGTGCTAAGTGTGTCTTATTTGTAGGTAATAAAACGAATATTCCAACACCCTTATACTAACCACCAACACCAAGGCAGGAGAGGAATTTATTTTATTGTTTTGCACTTATCAATTTGGTTTTATAGATAACTTAGTTTCAGATGTATCATAAAAAGTTTGATTGCTTTCAAATGTTTTCTATTGAAATAATAAAACTGATTCTCAAATTGAATAGCCCGAAGACACTAGGATTCTAATGGTAGTGAGGAGATTTACTTGAGTGATGGTTCGGCATTAAGTGAACGTCTAAACCTACAATTTTCTATCTATGAAAACTTAACAGCATTAGATGAATCATGTGACATTATGTGAATGTCAAAAAGCAAGGATAATGAGAATTTGAAAGTTATATTGCAATCTGAATTTTACTTGAATTACTACGATAGATCAATCCCGTGTCACTATGTTCTCGACTTACTAATAAAAAAGAACTAAGGCAAACGCGTGACTCGATTACAAAGTTAATCAGTGTAATAGATCTTAAAAAAGAACTAACGCAAACGCGTGACTAGATTACAAAGTTAATCAGTGTAATAGATCTATCCCTTAAACTATAAATCACCAGTTGCCTTTTATCAAAATCTGACTAAGCTAGGTAAGTAGTGTAACCACATCATGGTCTTGCTCAATTAGGTTGACCGTGATCAGAATAACTTAGCCCATCGTCCATTTCATGGGTAAAACCATCTGTCACAACTTACAGACCATGAAAAGATGGGTAAAACACCAATAACTCTTTCAGCGACACTATATACATATATAATAAAATTTTGATCTATGTTATGGTTGTATATTAACGAACATCGTGAACTCTACCAGACCCTTAAATCGCAGCCAGAACTTTATAACTTATTTTCAACTTACTCGATATATATAACTTACTGGGTTTTATGTGAAACCATAACTTAGTTATTTATGGTAGTTTCTGTAATACCCCAAAATTTTATAGCTAAACAGTAAATGAATATATTAATTGGTGTGTTTCAGTCTTTTGATTTCGGGAACGAAATTTATTTTTAAGTAGGTGGAGCTGTAATATCCTATAAAATTAATACACTATAACTAAGAAAATATGTAGGACATATATTATATGGAAACATTATTTATAATTGAAGAGATACAATTTATCTTAACTTTAATATAATTATTTATATTCTAAGTTATAAAATAATTTGATTATAATAATAAATTGAAAGGTCTATTTTGTTAAAATGGTTCATAGATAGATGTAATAATCTCTTACGATAATATATAATTAAATTTGGTACTAAATAAAATATTAGAGATAATAATGTAATTAAATAGTAGAGATAAAGACGTACTAAATTCTCGGTCCCTCTATATTCCTTCCGAAGAAATACGAATCCCATATCTTAGCATTTAATCTCATTATACCCTTTGTATTCATATGTGTGCGTGTGATGGTAAGGAAGAAAAAAAAAATCAACATAACCATCCCCTTGTTTTCTAGTCTGCAGCAAGAAAAATAAGATATTAATAATAACAAAACCAAAAACCATCTCATTCGTTTCATGTCCGCAGCAAAACAAAAACAAAAACTAGTTCACTCAATAGATTATTAATAAACTATTGATATAATAATAACATTGGTTTAGTTGTGATTTTGCTTGTTCGACAGAAACAAAACCTTTTGTTTCTTAGTCATGTTCGAGCGAAATAAGGGAAAAGCGACACTAGAAGTTTTTGTCTTTCGGTGATTCTTTCATTGTTGCAATTGTTGTGATCGAATATAAGGTACGGATATTCTAGAGGTTATTCTTTCTCGGTAGATTCTTTCATTGTTGCAATTGGTGTGTTACATTTGATGCGATGATATGTACACTAATATGTCCCTTGAATATTCGTTGGCCGAAAGATAATACAGTCGCCTATTATGAATCATATTAATTAGTCCCGAAAGATTAATACAGTCGCATTTGTGATTCATGATATGTCCCTCGAATATTCCTTGACCCGAAAAGTTTGATACAATCGCATATTATGAGTTTTGATGACCCCATTAGAAATTTGTATGAGTTGGGTGGACAGAGATGTGGTTTTAAGTCAATATTTAAAATGTTTTAATTAGTCTTAAAATTTAATTATGTCTCTTCAAAACATATTCGATATATTTAAGTATATAAGTCGGTCAAAACGGTTTCTTAAGATATGCATATAAGAGTAACCTATCCATGGAGGTCCCATGGGCGCGTTATTGTGACACCGATGACGTGGCACCGGCCGTAGCGGTGTATTTGATTTGATCTACGGCGTCTCTTTTTGATGACCACCGAGTGGTTATGTGCACTTTGATATTTTGATAGGAGGCGTATGGATCGGTCCTAGGCATATTTTGTTTTGACGGTGGGCGCTTATCGTAGTGCCATACGAGGCGTTTCGCACCATAAATGAATGATTAGTGGAGTAGCTACCCTATGATTTCATTCGGCCCTGATAAGTTATTTGTTTGACTCTTAGATGCATTATTTTATGAAACTTGGTTTTATATTTGATATATATATTTGATGTATAATATAATGTGGAATTATACATAATTGTACTTTGATTTGAAATAAGTTTGTTTCGAAAATAAGTTTGTTTCGAAAATAAGTTTGTTTATAAAAATATGTTTTCGCTTTTCATACTATATTCCTGCTTTTGTCATATCCGTTCACTGGGCTTTTTGCTCAGCCGTATTCCTTTTTCTTTCTTATACGGCAGGTGCGGGCTTTGGGAACGAGAGAAGATAGTAGATGGAAGTGGACTTAGCACCCCTTGCCTTAGAGTTTTATTTCGAGCTTTAGAAGTATTTATTTTGATTTGTCAGGTTGACTTTGGTTTGACTTTGAATAAGATTAACGCCCTTTTGGCCTTTAAGTCCTTTGATATCATTTTGTATTGTTTAGAAAATTAGGGGCGTTACAGAATGGTATCAGAGCATAGGTTCTTTCTTGTAGAAACTTAGTCCTAAGTTATGACCTGTGAGTTGTGGGAAGAAGTGATTAGTTAATCTTTGGATTCGGTAAGGTTTATACTCGTCATAAATTATTTCCTGTAGAAACTTAAACCTAAGTTATGGCCTGTGAGATTTGGGTAGACTTTGAGTTAGGACGTTCTTTCCGCTTCGTTAATCTATCTCTCGCTTTAATATGTCTCTCTAGCTCGTTTAAAACAATAATTGTGGAAAATAAATAAGATAACATGTGATTACGTCATATGTCCTAAATGATAAAGCATATTTTTGTCCTTCTATGTTTAATTTTTTTTTCAAAAAAAAAAAATGAAAAAAATGAAAAAAAAAATCTCTCGTACATCTACATAGTAAAACAAAATACATGAAAATTTCACATGGAACTTAAGATAAATATTCTTGGTGAAAGGATTAGAAATTGTATAATAAAAAAAAATCAAAAATCAAATGCTATGTCTGTACTATTTATATTGTTATGGTATTTTAAAGAGGATTCGATCATGTATGAACTTTAAATATATAAATATATATGTTTATTTAAGTTGATCATTACATACTTAAGTTGATCATTAAATTTTTCAATATAAAGCCTTTCAGCTGAAAACAAATTGTGGTTTAAGTTGTATGTGTTGGTATGCAATACATCGAAATGTAGTTTTGAATATAGTAAACATATTTTGTTATATTGTTTGTGTGAAGAATCTTAAATATAAAATATATTCTCCGTCTAGTTAATTTGAAACTATAATTAAGTGAAGTTTTAATTAACCATCAATTTTTAGCATTTTATTTTTTAAGAATAACTGCTTAGTTGACTGCCTAAATAAGAATCCGATTTAAAAACGCATTGGTGAAATAATCTTTAGGAATATCTAAAAGTGTAATTTTATATAAGCCATCTATGTTTTGTATCCGCCGATCCGCGTAGGCAATATCGGGTTAGATGTTATTTGCATGTTACTTTGTGTAAAATTAGATCTTGGTTAAATAAGTGCGTAATATCCTAAGTTAAATACACATATAAATAGAAATTAAAGTTTTGATCGTATGTTATGATACAGATAAAACTTAGTATGAATTGTAATTAATATAATTGACAATGATCAAGTAAATGTGTTTGTTGTCTAACAATTATGTGATATAGCGGACAATCAATGGATAATGTAAATTAGAAGTTTCATGGGTATGGAATAATAAATTTATAAATTTGAATACTAACAACACTTATAAAATAAAGGATCTTATATCAAGGAAGCATTATTAAGGTGTATGTTTACCAGTCTATCGAAAGAATATAAGAAATGGTAAAAGTTATTTCTTGTAGTATACCATTTTAAATTTGACTTGTGAGTTATTGAAAGTACTATTAATAAATGGATAATATACCTTAAAATAAAGAAAAATCAATACACTTTATTAAATTAAAATGTGATCAAGTAAGCACTTTTAAAATTAAATGTGATAATATATAAAATAAAGAAAAATCAATACACTTTATTAAATTAAAATGTGATCAAGTAAGCACTTTTAAAATTAAATTTGGTTATAAACAGCTTGGTATAAACTTTTGGAGTATCTTTCCTTTTAGTAAGCTTTTGTAGTAAATTTCTCATGTCACAGAGTCATACGTAATTGTAGACAGATATAGATTGATGAACTAAATATTAGAATGAAATTAATGATATATGTTAGCATGACTAGAACTCATTGAAGATATGTTGCCAAATGGTAGTATACATGCGTTGATATTTACTTCGTTATATTTTCGATAACATGTTTAGACCTTACTTGAAACCACCCAAAATATTGCATTTGAATAATAATTTTAATGCAACACTTTTATCATTGATAGTTACTCGATAAATTACATATATATAAGCTTACCAAGAATTTTCGCATGCAAAAGAACTTGATTATATGTCTACACATCCACCTATAATCGATCTCAATATTAAAACTTGCAGTACGCATGTTATAAAATTATTATGTGATAATGTTAGCTAAGTTTTGTTTGTGTGAAATATTTAAATTGTAAATTTAGATATGAAGTGAATATTTTTTTTTTCATAAGCCATAGACAACAAACCTTTGTGCATCATAATTCCTTGACTAATAAATTCTAGATCTTTTGTTCAACCATAAAGTAAAGTAACTAATATAAATCTTAATTGTATTATATAAGTTCACGAAAGTTGAAACCCACATAGATTATTGTGAAGGAATGAGTTATATTTTCTCCTCAATATATTGATGATAAGGTCAAAACCGCCCAAAGAAATTATCTATATTTAGGTGGCCTAAAAAAAAAAGGGAAGTAAAAAAAAAATGGGTCAATTGGTTCGAATGTTTCTGTTGCGTTCTAAGGGGTCTCTGTGATGGTTTTCCTTCTCACTAGAGTCATTTGTTTGCTGCAAATTGTCTTCTTGTACCTTGTTGTTTCTGGGCCTCTCTTATACTTTTGAAGGCACGAATTGTATCCCTCAGGTAAGCACGTTCATGGGACTTGGTGTTCTTCCCACACTTGTGTCTTCACTTCATTCATGTTTGTTAAGTTAGCTAGTCTGATCTTAGTGTCAATGTTTAATTTATTTAATTCTGAACATTAATAGAATTAAACTTAAGTAGTGATATCTGCGAGTCCTTACTACTAGCATTATAGTATGTCGGTATGGTTAGATATGTACCTAGCATTTAAATGGCGAATATATAAAATAAAGAAAAATCAATACACTTTATTAAATTAAAATGTGATCAAGTAAGCACTTTTAAAATTAAATTTGGTTATAAACAGCTTGGTATAAACTTTTGGAGTATCTTTCCTTTTAGTAAGCTTTTGTAGTAAATTTCTCATGTCACAGAGTCATACGTAATTGTAGACAGATATAGATTGATGAACTAAATATTAGAATGAAATTAATGATATATGTTAGCATGACTAGAACTCATTGAAGATATGTTGCCAAATGGTAGTATACATGCGTTGATATTTACTTCGTTATATTTTCGATAACATGTTTAGACCTTACTTGAAACCACCCAAAATATTGCATTTGAATAATAATTTTAATGCAACACTTTTATCATTGATAGTTACTCGATAAATTACATATATATAAGCTTACCAAGAATTTTCGCATGCAAAAGAACTTGATTATATGTCTACACATCCACCTATAATCGATCTCAATATTAAAACTTGCAGTACGCATGTTATAAAATTATTATGTGATAATGTTAGCTAAGTTTTGTTTGTGTGAAATATTTAAATTGTAAATTTAGATATGAAGTGATGACGATAAGGACTTACATGTACAAAGTGATCATCATCACGTCTGGCCAGCGTGATCATGATTAAGTTGTACAGTGTATGAACTTATGGATATCATAGAATATTAATAAAAACAAGTTTGAATGCTATGGTCACTTGACTTGAATTAATATTTGATACTTCAAATTTGTTGGACATGTAATTTTGGTATCCTCACTTGAGACAAATGTCATGTTAAGTTACTTGATTGTTAGATATTTTTGTGTGGTATTAAAATAGTTAAAAGTGATATATAGCTGTAAAGTCTTCCAATTATTCTCATTATGAAACAAAACATTAGAGTTGACAATCATTACTAATTTACGTACATAAATTTGTGGAAATTCTCTGTTTCAAATTATATTAAAGGCATGACAGTGTAGTAGTATATTTGTATGATTGAATTCGAGGGCGAATTCCTTTTAAGGAGGTAGGATTGTAATACCCCAAAATTTTATAGCTAAACAGTAAATGAATATATTAATTGGTGTGTTTCAGTCTTTTGATTTCGGGAACGAAATTTATTTTTAAGTAGGTGGAGCTGTAATATCCTATAAAATTAATACACTATAACTAAGAAAATATGTAGGACATATATTATATGGAAACATTATTTATAATTGAAGAGATACAATTTATCTTAACTTTAATATAATTATTTATATTCTAAGTTATAAAATAATTTGATTATAATAATAAATTGAAAGGTCTATTTTGTTAAAATGGTTCATAGATAGATGTAATAATCTCTTACGATAATATATAATTAAATTTGGTACTAAATAAAATATTAGAGATAATAATGTAATTAAATAGTAGAGATAAAGACGTACTAAATTCTCGGTCCCTCTATATTCCTTCCGAAGAAATACGAATCCCATATCTTAGCATTTAATCTCATTATACCCTTTGTATTCATATGTGTGCGTGTGATGGTAAGGAAGAAAAAAAAAATCAACATAACCATCCCCTTGTTTTCTAGTCTGCAGCAAGAAAAATAAGATATTAATAATAACAAAACCAAAAACCATCTCATTCGTTTCATGTCCGCAGCAAAACAAAAACAAAAACTAGTTCACTCAATAGATTATTAATAAACTATTGATATAATAATAACATTGGTTTAGTTGTGATTTTGCTTGTTCGACAGAAACAAAACCTTTTGTTTCTTAGTCATGTTCGAGCGAAATAAGGGAAAAGCGACACTAGAAGTTTTTGTCTTTCGGTGATTCTTTCATTGTTGCAATTGTTGTGATCGAATATAAGGTACGGATATTCTAGAGGTTATTTGTCTTTCGGTGATTCTTTCATTGTTGCAATTGTTGTGATCGAATATAAGGTACGGATATTCTAGAGGTTATTAGGAGCTTTTCGGTACAATCTTTTCTCTCAAAACTTTATTTGTTATATATATATAATAGTACGGATATTTCAGGTGTTATTAGAATTCCTTCCGGTAAAATCTTTCTTCTCAAAACTTCTTTTGATTTGTATAATATATTATTTGAAATATTATCTGCTTGCTAGACTTTGTATAAGTATTGTGATATCCCTGACTTTTGGATGTACTAATGAGGTTGCCTTTATAATTTTTAATTGGGGAATCATAATATCTTATTATCTATAATTGTGTCAAAACCATCTCTTGAAACCCGATTCGAAAGTTGTCCCGAAAAAGGTGAGTTTGGTGTGTTACATTTGATGCGATGATATGTACACTAATATGTCCCTTGAATATTCGTTGGCCGAAAGATAATACAGTCGCCTATTATGAATCATATTAATTAGTCCCGAAAGATTAATACAGTCGCATTTGTGATTCATGATATGTCCCTCGAATATTCCTTGACCCGAAAAGTTTGATACAATCGCATATTATGAGTTTTGATGACCCCATTAGAAATTTGTATGAGTTGGGTGGACAGAGATGTGGTTTTAAGTCAATATTTAAAATGTTTTAATTAGTCTTAAAATTTAATTATGTCTCTTCAAAACATATTCGATATACTTAAATATATAAGTCGGTCAAAACGGTTTCTTAAGATATGCATATAAGAGTAACCTATCCATGGAGGTCCCATGGGCGCGTTATTGTGACACCGATGACGTGGCACCGGCCGTAGCGGTGTATTTGATTTGATCTACGGCGTCTCTTTTTGATGACCACCGAGTGGTTATGTGCACTTTGATATTTTGATAGGAGGCGTATGGATCGGTCCTAGGCATATTTTGTTTTGACGGTGGGCGCTTATCGTAGTGCCATACGAGGCGTTTCGCACCATAAATGAATGATTAGTGGAGTAGCTACCCTATGATTTCATTCGGCCCTGATAAGTTATTTGTTTGACTCTTAGATGCATTATTTTATGAAACTTGGTTTTATATTTGATATATATATTTGATGTATAATATATTGTGGAATTATACATATTTGTACTTTGATTTGAAATAAGTTTGTTTCGAAAATAAGTTTGTTTCGAAAATAAGTTTGTTTATAAAAATATGTTTTCGCTTTTCATACTATATTCCTGCTTTTGTCATATCCGTTCACTGGGCTTTTTGCTCAGCCGTATTCATTTTTCTTTCTTATACGGCAGGTGCGGGCTTTGGAACGAGAGAAGAGAGTAGATGGAAGTGGACTTAGCACCCCTTGCCTTAGAGTTTTATTTCGAGCTTTAGAAGTATTTATTTTGATTTGTCAGGTTGACTTTGGTTTGACTTTGAATAAGATTAATGCCCTTTTGGCCTTTAAGTCCTTTGATATCATTTTGTATTGTTTAGAAAATTAGGGGCGTTACAGTTTCATTCCCATGTATGTTAGCCAAAACTTGTTTTAATGGAAAATTATAATTTTTTAACAATATTTTTAAACTTCTGCTTATAATGACACACACACAATTTTCTATATCAAGAAACAATAATCCTTAGCTTTTTGGACTATAACTTTCTGTTAGGCAATTTGTCAAACACCTTACATACATGAAACTTGATAATATTAGAGATACTTCATTTATCTATAAAACTTGCACATAATTTGAAAATAATAATTCACACATACAAACAAAATGACAACATCTTCAAAAACATAAATTAACGAAAACCATAAAGCATTAGTGTAATTATATATCTAGCACTTCTAGTAATTAAGTTCAGAATTCTAAATTAATCACCAAGTATTGTTCCAGCAAAAATTCAAAAGAAAAAAAAAGATATAAATTAAAAAAAAAAACCGAATGATGATGTACCCAATTAACTCAAACACACATTCACATAATTTGGAAAAAATATAAAAGAAAAAAAAAACACCAGATATTATATATATGAGGTTAGGGTTTATGCGGCTGTTAGACACCTAAGCTTGGGTGTAGAACCCTAGCATCTTGTTTTTTTAATCCATAAAAAACATGGGCCAAGCATTTATAGATATATTAAAAAATTAGTATGTGAGGGCACACACAAGTTTGGTGTCTAACAGCCACATACTCCATTTTCTATATATATATATAGAGAGAGAGAGAGAGAGAGACGATACCTGAGATTTTGGGCTGCAAGAAGTGAGGCGAAATTCCTTTGAAGATTATTTGATGGTAAAAGTGAAGTGGGAGGCAGGTTGAAAACGAAGGAGTAAAACACTATTAATAACTGAAGAGGTTAACAGCTGAATGGTTTTGACCTAACTTGTAAACCTGTTGTGTTAAATTAGAAAGTAGAAAAATAAGATAATGTTATTGACTTCAGTTATTATAAAAAGATTTTGTTAAACGAAACCCACTTTTTTATAAAAAGAAAACCTTTTTTTTAAAGTGAATTAAATAGTTATATACTTACCATAATATTCAGGGGTGTGTTTTTAATATGAAAAAATACAATTTTTTTTATGCCTAACGGTTTTATTTAGCATCTCTTTTATAAAAATAGAGTGGATTTTGTGATTATTTATGTGTAAGTGTTCGCTTGTTTGTTTGGGGAAAAAAATTGGAAAAAGAAAAATTAAGGACATGCATATAACGGTTGAAGATGGTCTATAACTTTAAAATACAAAAATAGTTAATTTTAACTTTTTTTAAGTTAAAATAAATTTAATATTTTCGATACCCCTTTTCTTTTGTTCCCGTCATCCCTCTAATTCAAAATCATGAAAGGATGTGTGTAATTGATCCTTAATACAACTCTTATTTGCCTATCCTTTCTCGTTACAATAATAAAAATATGATAAACTCAAGAAGTCATACAAACCATTTATATAGCTTATAAGAAAAAATTGAATTTTATGTTAAGTGAGGATTTAATAACAGAAAAACTAAACTCATACTTTCTTGCACAAAACAAATAACGAGAATAGAGAAGAAAAGATGTATGTGAACATAAGTAAAAAAATCACACATCATATTATTTAAAATCATGGCTAGAATATTAGAATTAACATGTGTTGCCCAAAACCGTTCCAACTAATCCAAGACCATCCTAAGCAAAAACCGATCCAAAAGCTGTCCATGATAACTCTGACTGGTCCTTGGTTCGGCTTTTTGGTGAAAATCGGTTTACAAGTTGTGAGGTTACAATATATCCATGTAGCAGCCCAAGATCAACAAATAGTAAGCCAGGTTCTAACTTAAGCCCCAAAACCGGCCTTTGGTCAGGTCCAATTTTTGACCCGTGCACACCCTTGAACTTATGTATAAAAGAAGTTTAAAAAAAACCTACATACTTCAATCAAGGATCGGAAATTCGATTGATTCGAACTCTGACTCGGAGAGAAGGCTAGTCAAGGGTTTTTAAAAACTAGGAGGTCATGAGTTCAAATCTCATATATATCTCCCTTAAATCTTTGTATTACATAATTTACCTTAATGATAATCCGACCAATTAATGGTGGGCCTTTTATAGGTTTGATTATCTATTTTTATATTACTAGCTAGCTAGGATGATATGATGTCGATTTATTTGGTTAAAATGAGTAAATGAAACAAAAAATGTTGTGATCATGAAGCCTGGAAGAATATTAATGGCACCTTATGGCCTGTGTTTAGATATTCCCTTTTGTCACCTTGTACCATATAAAATAAAAGGCCAAAGTACTTTTTTCGTCCCTGTGGTTTTTTGAATAAGCACTTTTCATCCTCGCCGTTAACTTTTGACTAAAATCATCCTCGTGGTTTGCATTTCGTCCCTGCCGTTATAACTTTGCCGTTAACCCCCTCACATGCAAGTCACGTGAGGGGCATTTTCGTCTTTTTATAGAGTTAAGTGCAAAAATCGTCCATGTGGTTTGTCGTTTTTGCATTTTTCATTCTCGCCGTTAACAAATCCAGAAAAACTTTTCAAACAAAACAAAACAAACAAAAGTTACAGATAACAATTTAATCCAAACAAAACAAAAACCTATATACCTACATTTGAGGATCTGGTCAATCACTTTCAAATGCAAACACGTACATACAATGTTTTAAATACCTGTAGTATTACTCGTAATACCGGTATCGGAGGGTACTCCGGTACAACTATTTCCGGTATTTTTCGGTATTACCGTTCTGGTATTCTCATTTTTTATTTTTTGAATTTTTTTAAACATTATTTCTTTAATACTTTAATGTTATTTTTTTTTAATTTGTGAACTTTCTTATATTTTGTTATAAAGTACCTATTTGGTATTATTTTTGAGTGAATTGTAATTATATTTTGACTATTTTCGTTAAATTGTAGTAAGTTTTATAAAAAAAATTTAAAAAAATAAATTAAATTAAATTAGCCGTACCGGCCGGTATTAAATTAGATCCTCATATGTAGGTATATATAGGTTTTTGATTTGAGTTTGTTTTGGTTTTTGATTAAATTTTTGTTTGGAGGTTTGTTAAATACAAGGATGAAAGCTGCAAAAACGACAAACCATAAGGACGAATTTTGCACTTAACCATAGGGACAAACCATGAAGATGGGTGAAAAGACATAAACGCCCCTCACGTGCCTTGCACGTGAGGGGGTTAACGGATCCAAGGACGAAATGCAAACCACAGGGATGATTTTAGCCAAAAGTTAACGGCGAGGATAAAAAATGTTTATTCGAAAAACCACAGGGACGAAAAAAGTACTTTGGCCAAAATAAAATGAGAATTAAAACTTTCTAAGAAGCATTCGACTTCTAAGCATTAATGGAACTCCAAATCCTCTTTTCACTTCTAATTTTCAGTATTGCCTACTTCTATTTGTTTATTAAGCGTAGAAGCTCTGGCAACGAAAACCTTCCTCCACAACCATGGAAGCTCCCTTTCCTTGGACACTTGCATCACCTCGTAGGAGATCTCCCACATCGAGCTCTTGGAAATTTAGCCCAAAAATTCAGACCAATTGTTCATTTAAAACTCGGCGAAGTCTCTGCTATTGTAATCTCATCTCCTGTTTTGGCTAAAGAAATCATGAAAACCCATGATCTCTCTTTTGCAAACAGGCCCAAGATCCTTAGTGCGGAAATTGTTGGATATAACTATACTGACATTGCTTTTGCACCTTACGGCGAGTACTGGAGACAAATGCGTAAAATATGCATTGTGGAGCTTCTAAGTGCCAAGAAAGTCCGGTCTTTTGAATCTATTCGTGATGAAGAGTCTTGGAATCTCATTGAATCCATTGGCAGTTTGGGCAAAACTACATGTAAGAGAATTAAGCCCAGTAATCAACTTTTTCTTTATAGTAATTTTTTATTAGTAATTCTAGTGCAACTATAGTTGGTATTAACCAATCTATCTGGTATACAAACGTTACTAATTATTATTATGGTAAAATTTCTAGCTTTGCCCCCGTATGGGTCAGAAACCATCAATCTTAGTGAGAAGATTTTCTCGATGGTGAATGCTATCGCAGTTAGAGTTTCGATTGGAAGCAAATGCAAGGATCAGGAAAAACTTGTTGCACTGATTAAAGAGATAATATCTCTGTCGGGTGGTTTTGATGTGTCGGATTTGTTTCCTTCTGTCAAAGTTCTACATCTAGTTACCGGCATGAGGAACAAGTTGACAAAGATACACAACCAGATTGATAAGATATTAAACGGCATTATCTTGGACCATCAACAACGTAGTGCAACTGGATTGAGCGACCAAAACGAAGACCTTCTTGATGTTCTATTGAGGCTCAAAGATGATGGTGGGCTTCACTTTCCATTGACTTCTGATAATGTCAAAGCTGTCCTGGTGGTAAGTGTTTAATTATTGCCACAAATTGTTGGTCTACTTTTTTTATATTTTCTTTATGTGATGTTGGTATCAAATGAAAAATATAACCATCTCTTTCTGCTAATGAGATCACAAAAGATAAAATGATCGATATGGTTGACTTTTTATCTTCTCTCAATGACCTAGAAAAATTTGACTCAGGATATGTTTGTAGCGGGAACAGATACTTCATCGGTGACAATAGAGTGGGCAATGTTAGAACTGATGAAAAATCCATCGGTAATGAAGAAAGCACAAGCCGAGCTCAGGCAAGCAATTAAGGGAAAGAAAAAGATCTATGAGTCGGATATTCAAGAAGTTGACTACTTGAAATTTGTGATTCAAGAAACCTTAAGGCTGCACCCTCCTCTTCCATTATTAGTTCCCAGAGAGAGTCGAGAGAAGTGTGACATTGGTGGATACCATATACCCGCCAAGACAAAAGTTATTATTAACGCGTGGAAAATAGGATGTGATGCAGAATGCTGGATTGATCCAGGAAGTTTTAATCCGGAACGATTTGGTGAGACTTCAGTTTATTTATTCGGAACAGATTTTGAATTTCTCCCGTTTGGGGCTGGAAGAAGAATATGCCCCGGCATGACTTTGGGGCTAGCTAATATCGAGCTTCCTCTTGCCAGGCTACTTTACCACTTCAATTGGGAACTCCCTAGAGGTGTAAGACCCGAAGATCTTGATACAAGTGAGACTTTTGGAGCCACACTTAATCTAAAACAAAACTTGCATTTAGTTCCAATTGCTTGCAACACAAGTTAATGACCAACATCATTTGTGTAGATTTGATGTCTACCAATGTTTCTGATATAAAAATATTGTAATATCTTTTCTTTTTATATGTTTTAAATTTTGACAATGTATTTTACAACAAATGCTTTGTGCTACGTTTAACATGTTAGATGGACCTTTCATGTATATATAGTTTACATTGAGAGTGAATTGGGTTTGGAAACCTGTGATGGGCCGTCATAAAGGGGGATGATGGGGTTAATAGCCGGGTCAATTGTTAAATGCTAAAAGCTGGATGTTAATTAGAGTTGCAAACCATTGGAAAAACGATGATAATGGGTCATCATCCACACTTATAGTAAGGTCTTTGAACACCAGTCCACATCGAATCACATCTCCATTTCTGAATTGGACCCAAACCTATGGACTTGCACACTGGATATAAAATTATGGGTGGAGCCCCATTCCACCAAGATGAGTATTACGATAGAGTTCAGCATAGCGTGTATTTTCATGGTGGTCGGGTGTGATTATCTCAGGATTGCGTGTAGACAATGGTATCTTCCGGGGTAGATTCAGGATCTGATGATTCATTTGGGGGTTATTCATTTGCTGTGTTGTCCACTTCCAATGTCTTAAACGTTCCCATTTTGCAGTGATGGCCCGGACCATATGTGTCACCATACCGAAAGCACTCTCCCTTAAAGAAATCATATTGTTTCCAGCATCAGTATTTCATTTAGGAGTTTTGGTTTTGTTTCTTTGAGGGTTAGAAGTTGAGGTTGAGTAGGCAGATGTCGGAAATCAAGTTGGTTTTCTTTTCTGGGCAGGAGTGTTGCAGTTTGGTTTAAACTGTGTTTTATGCTACATAAGTACTCTTCCGGGTTATGAAACTCGGGTGGTTCGAAGTTCTTACGTAAATCACTCTTCAGTTCTTCCCAATAAGTCCGTTCCTCTTCCGTAGATAACCAGGAGTAGAGTTAGAGGGCATCTTTCTCCAAGTGCATTGCAGCCACATCAAGCTTTTCTTCATCACTAGTGTTGTAAAATCGATTTTTTTTTCTTTAAGATCCAACCCCGTGTTTGCTGATGTGAATCTTTTACTTCTACAGATAAAAGATAATAATAATAATAACTTCAGTTCATATCTAAGAGGTGACTGTAGAAGTTATTTTCTTTATCTTTTATAGTTTTTGATTCTGAACTCAGTTGATGCCATGTTATGCAAAGTCAAATTTGATGGTCCTGGCTGTATACCCGTTCAAGGCTCTGCCAAAAAACAACGGGTTGCTCTGTGCATCTTTTACTATGCCTGCCCAATTTTCTGATGTTGTCAGGCCAAAATTCTTATCTGTGTTTAGCTATCTCGAAAATAAGATATCTCCTATGGTAGTTTGGGTAACATATTTGATTCACTGCATAGTTTAATATTAGACCACTAGTTTTATCATATGTATACCATGTGTATATGCACTCCAATACGATTCATTTAAGTTTATTATTAACGTAGTTCATATCATTTTGTTGTTTACTCGATTGTAAAGTTTAGGTAACTGAAATCAAAATATAGGCTAAACAAAAAGAAAAGGGGCTGTTTTTAGGGTCCTGGTGTCTGTTGTAGACACAGTTTTTAGCAATACTTACACGGGAAAGTATGACATATCTTACTTGTTTGAAGAAGAAAGAAGAGTAACTTATTACACTACTTCTGCCTAATTGATCCTTTTCCTCTTCTTAGGATACGAGGAAGCCTACTGTTTCTGCTGTCCCTGGATATGTAAGAACATAACGGAATTTAGATTGAATTCGAGAAACTTGATTGTGTATATATGTTTCTCACTTTTTCTAAATCAAAATTGAAAAGAATGTTGTCCCTTTTCTATTTTGATTTGATACGGTTATATATTCATATTCCTATGCGTATAGAGTTTTTTTTTTCCTGACCATAGTTATTCTTTTGTTGTAATGCAACTTCAACTCAAAAGCCTCATATAGACATGCTAGGACATACTAACGTACGGGTGTTGTGGATATTATATAGATGGGCTATATATGTAGTACTAACACAAGAATGATCCCGTGTTAAACATGGTTTCAAGTTTGCACATCCACTTTTGGTACCAAGTATGTGTTTTGTTCATTTGACCCTATTATAAAATTTGCCACTATAACTTGATTACCAAGTAAATTCATAATCTTGCATACCCTGCATTGCAGATCAGATAAAACATCCAAAAATGTGAATCCCTCAAAGTTTTCAGCTGATCATTCCCCTTATCGTAGTCATATAGTGAATCTCTCTTACATCATGCTTATAATAATTGTTGATGTAACCACTGGGTAATAGCCCAGTGGCCAACAGCCGCCACTTCCCAGGGGGATTTTGGGTTCAAGTCTTGCCAAAGGCAAACTTGAGACAGGAGATTATTAAGTGGTTGAGATTCCTAGACATTAGCCTGGTTGGGGGATTAGTGGGTATCAAATGGTACATGGGATGAATAATATATTTAAGCTCTGCCACAACACGCAGGTAATAATATAGTGGCCTGCTATTAATTAGAAGTTGCTAACTCCCCCTGGAAAGTGGGTCTGTCCAATTCTCAAAGATCACATCCAGCCCAGGCCCAACATAATTGGGCTCACATGATCCAACCCTTATCTTTCTTTTCGTGGCATATACGTGCTGGATTGTGTTAGGCATCTTATGGCCTTGCATTTAGATACTCTATTTTGTCACCTTGTTCCATATAAAATGAGAAATAAGACCTTATCTTTAAGCTTAATGGAACTCCAAATCCACTTTTCTCTCTTGATTCTCTGTATTGCCGTATTCTATTTGTTTACTAAGCGTAGAAGCTCAGGCAACGAAAACCTTCCTCCACAACCATGGAAGCTCCCTTTACTTGGACACTTGCATCACCTCGCAGTCGGAGATCTCCCACATCGTGCTCTCGGAAACTTAGCCCAAAAACTGGGACCACTTTTACATCTAAAGCTCGGTGAAGTCTCTGTTGTCGTAGTCTCATCACCTGTTTTAGCTAAGGAAGTCATGAAAACACATGATATCTCTTTTGCAAATAGGCCAAAGATCCTTAGTGCTGAAATCATTGGATATAACTATACAGACATTGCTTTTGCACCTTATGGCGAGTACTGGAGACAAATGCGTAAAATATGCATTGTGGAGCTTCTAAGTGCCAAAAAAGTCCGGTCTTTTGAGTCTATTCGTGATGAAGAGTCTTGGAATCTCATAGAATCAATTGGCTTCAGGGGCAAAACTACATGTAAGTCAATTGAGCCCAGTTAACAACTTTTTCTTTTTAGTAATTCTAATGTAACTATAGTTATTAACCCATCTATCTGGTATACAAACATTACTAATTTTATACTGGTAAAATTTCTAGCTTTGTCCCCGCATGGGTCAGAAACAATCAACCTTAGTGAAAAGATTTTCTCGATGGTGAATTCGATTGCAGTTAGAGTTTCGGTTGGAAGCAAATGCAAGGATCAAGAAAAGCTTATTGCACTGACTAAAGAGATAATGTCTTTGTCGAGTGGTTTTGATGTATCGAATTTGTTTCCTTCTGTCAAAGTTCTGCATCTGCTTACCGGCATGAGAAATAAATTGACAAAGATACACAACCAAATTGATAAGATTTTAAACGACATCATCTCAGACCACCAACAACGTACTGGATTGAGCGGCCAAAATGAAGACCTTCTCGATGTTCTATTGAGGCTCAAAGATGATGGTGGGCTTCACATTCCATTGACTTCTGATAATGTCAAAGCTGTCCTGGTGGTTAGTTTTAAGTTATTGTTCATCTATATTTTATTTTATTTTATTTTTTTTAAGCGAACATAAGTATGACTAGCTAGTAATGTTGGCGTTATATGAAAAAATACCATCTCTTGCTCCTAATGATGTCACTGAAGATAAAATGATAATGGCTGATTTATAATCATATGATTATAAACTTGAAAATTTTGACACAGGATATGTTTGTAGCGGGAACAGATACTTCGTCGGTGACAATAGAATGGGCAATGTTAGAACTAATGAAAAATCCAAGGGTAATGAAGAAAGCACAAGCTGAGCTCAGGCAAGCAGTTAAGGGGAAGAAAAAGATCTATGAGTCGGATATTCAAGAACTTGACTACTTGAAACTTGTGATTAAAGAAACCTTAAGGTTGCACCCTCCTTTTCCATTATTAATTCCTAGAGAGAGTCGAGAGAAGTGTGATATTGGTGGATACCATATACCTCCGAATACAAGAGTTATTATCAATGCATGGAAAATAGGATGTGATCCCGAATGCTGGATTGATCCAGAAATTTTCAATCCAGAAAGATTTGCTGAGACTTCAGTCAACTTAACCGGAAGTGATTTTGAATTTCTCCCGTTTGGGTCGGGAAGAAGAATATGCCCAGGCATGACTTTAGGGTTAGCCAATATCGAGCTTCCTCTTGCCAGGCTACTTTACCACTTCAATTGGGAACTCCCGAGTGGAGTTAGACCCCAAGATCTTGATTCAAGTGAGACTTTTGGACTCACTCTTAATCTAAAACACAACCTACATTTAGTTCCAATTGCTTGTAACACAAATTAATGGCCAACATTATGTGTGTAGATTTGATTTCAATATCTTTATCCTTGTTTCTCCTTTAGTTTTCGAATGTATGAATAAATGTGACACTTTCGAACTTGTATGTAGATTTCATATAAGCTGTTGTAGATTCTATATTTTTTTTATTTTTTTTGATTTATCAATATTACTCTTGAAATGTACTGTATATAAGTCTTGGAATACAGAGTACTACAAGCTTGGTAAACATATAATGGGTGGTTGTAGGCATATCTCGAGGTATCCGTAATGTGACAAGTTACGTCCTTTCTACGATAACTTGATATTGTTAATATATTAACTCGCATACGTTCATTTGTGTATGTATGGACTACACGGGGGGTTATTGTGGGGCATACTATATATGTTGGGATGCTTAATGAGACTGTTATATGATTGGGAATGGGACATAAGGAATGGATGATTGAGATGCAGATTGCTAGGCACATATTAGGAAGCTCTGCGCTCCCAGTATTTGTAATTGTTGCATTTGCCTTTGTTGTATGTTGTTGATTGTGATACAGGATTGCAAGAGATTTTTGATGCTCCTAATGCTTCTTGTTTTTCTTGGTACCTTCATTGTTGTGTTCGTCATAGGGTATATGTATGCGGAATGTTTTATTTTTAACTGTACATTAACTAACAATCATTTTGATCTCTAAACTATTACCTTCATCTGATATGATTAGTTGACACTTTCTTTCAAAACTTCAATAAGAAGTTGGCAACGATTGATAACCCGTAGCCGGGGGTAGACTTACTAGTTATAGAACATAAAAAACGTGTACTTTAGCTTTCCACAATCTATACTTGATATTGTTAATATATTAACTCGCATACGTTCATTTGTGTATGTATGGACTACACGGGGGGTTATTGTGGGGCATACTATATATGTTGGGATGCTTAATGAGACTGTTATATGATTGGGAATGGGACATAAGGAATGGATGATTGAGATGCAGATTGCTAGGCACATATTAGGAAGCTCTGCGCTCCCAGTATTTGTAATTGTTGCATTTGCCTTTGTTGTATGTTGTTGATTGTGATACAGGATTGCAAGAGATTTTTGATGCTCCTAATGCTTCTTGTTTTTCTTGGTACCTTCATTGTTGTGTTCGTCATAGGGTATATGTATGCGGAATGTTTTATTTTTAACTGTACATTAACTAACAATCATTTTGATCTCTAAACTATTACCTTCATCTGATATGATTAGTTGACACTTTCTTTCAAAACTTCAATAAGAAGTTGGCAACGATTGATAACCCGTAGCCGGGGGTAGACTTACTAGTTATAGAACATAAAAGGGTACTTATTCAAAAATGGTGTTCTTGAGAAATTTGATGAAGATGATGAAGATTATGATGATGTTAAAGCTTGATTATCCACTAAAATGATAACCCCTTTGATTTCTCTTAAGATTTCTTCTTGCAAAATTGATTCAGAGTATAAAAGATATTTGTGTAAGAGAATTATATTTTAAATCTAATCAACTTTATTCTTTAATTATCTGTCTCAAAAGAATTTATTAGTAGATCAAATGTAATTCAAAGAGTAATGATACAATATCCTAAGTCACTATGAACTTGTTAAAATCTAATAAAAACAGCCATAATACAATAACAATCCACCTAAAAATAATATCATACGTTTAATTTTTTTAAAGTGAATGATATGTTCTTATATTATAACTTGCTCATTTTAAACCATAAATATTTTAAACTATTTTAAGGGCACAGTTTTCCATTGTTTTTTTTTTTTTTTTTTTTGAAAGGTGAATTTCGCTTGAAACTTCGTGTCGCGATTCGACAGCGAGAGGTCTAGCATGCGTTGTCTTAACCGGGTCCGCGCTAGAGAGCTCCCTCGAAGTAGAAATGCCTATTTCAAATACCCAATGGGGGAAAAACCCCCTACTAATCCGTCCGAAAGCACGACGATTAATAGGGGTAAACCCTGCCCCCTCAGACTTGAACCTGGGTATACCCAAGTCAAACCCTCATAGAAGGACTACCTATATCTCAAAGTTGGTGGAATGGAGATTCGAACCTGGGACCTATAGGTCACCAAGGGAACTCCAAACCACTACACCAACTCATCATTTTATAAAAGATATTTTTTTTTTTTTTTTTTTGAAAGGTGAATTTCGCTTGAAACTTCGTGTCGCGATTCGACAGCGAGAGGTCTAGCATGCGTTGTCTTAACCGGGTCCGCGCTAGAGAGCTCCCTCGAAGTAGAAATGCCTATTTCAAATACCCAATGGGGGAAAAACCCCTACTAATCCGTCCGAAAGCACGACGATTAATAGGGGTAAACCCTGCCCCCTCAGACTTGAACCTGGGTATACCCAAGTCAAACCCTCATAGAAGGACTACCTATATCTCAAAGTTGGTGGAATGGAGATTCGAACCTGGGACCTATAGGTCACCAAGGGAACTCCAAACCACTACACCAACTCATCATTTTTTTTTTTTTTTTTTTTTTTTTGAAAGGTGAATTTCGCTTGAAACTTCGTGTCGCGATTCGACAGCGAGAGGTCTAGCATGCGTTGTCTTAACCGGGTCCGCGCTAGAGAGCTCCCTCGAAGTAGAAATGCCTATTTCAAATACCCAATGGGGGAAAAACCCCTACTAATCCGTCCGAAAGCACGACGATTAATAGGGGTAAACCCTGCCCCCTCAGACTTGAACCTGGGTATACCCAAGTCAAACCCTCATAGAAGGACTACCTATATCTCAAAGTTGGTGGAATGGAGATTCGAACCTGGGACCTATAGGTCACCAAGGGAACTCCAAACCACTACACCAACTCATCATTTTATAAAAGATTTTTTTTTTTTTTGAAAGGTGAATTTCGCTTGAAACTTCGTGTCGCGATTCGACAGCGAGAGGTCTAGCATGCGTTGTCTTAACCGGGTCCGCGCTAGAGAGCTCCCTCGAAGTAGAAATGCCTATTTCAAATACCCAATGGGGGAAAAACCCCTACTAATCCGTCCGAAAGCACGACGATTAATAGGGGTAAACCCTGCCCCCTCAGACTTGAACCTGGGTATACCCAAGTCAAACCCTCATAGAAGGACTACCTATATCTCAAAGTTGGTGGAATGGAGATTCGAACCTGGGACCTATAGGTCACCAAGGGAACTCCAAACCACTACACCAACTCATCATTTTATAAAAGATTTTTTTTTTTTGAAAGGTGAATTTCGCTTGAAACTTCGTGTCGCGATTCGACAGCGAGAGGTCTAGCATGCGTTGTCTTAACCGGGTCCGCGCTAGAGAGCTCCCTCGAAGTAGAAATGCCTATTTCAAATACCCAATGGGGGAAAAACCCCCTACTAATCCGCCCGAAAGCACGACGATTAATAGGGGTAAACCCTGCCCCCTCAGACTTGAACCTGGGTATGCCAAACCCTCATAGAAGGACTACCTATATCTCAAAGTTGGTGGAATGGGGATTCGAACCTGGGACCTATAGGTCACCAAGGGAACTCCAAACCACTACACCAACTCATCATTTATAAAAGATATTTAATTTAAGAGAATTATATTTTAAATCTAATCAACTTTATTCTTTAATTATCTGTCTCAAAAGAATTTATTAGTAGATCAAATGTAATTCAAAGAGTAATGATACAATATCCTAAGTCACTATGAACTTGTTAAAATCTAATAAAAACAGCCATAATACAATAACAATCCACCTAAAAATAATATCATACGTTTATAAAATAAAAACTTATAAATTTAAAGTTCACATACAACCAAAAATAACATTATAATAGCGGTTGTATTTGCAAAGACCAGCCAAAAATCAAAAAACTGGCTAGTACAAAACAGACAAAAGAACTGGTAAAATAACGGACTAAAAATGCGGGCACACCTTAAAAATCCGTCTGAACTGGTTAGACCGGGGAATTCGAACCGGTTTCAAAATAGTCCATGATCAAGACATGTGAAAAAGAAAAAGACATGTGAAAAGAACCAAGACATGTGAAAAAGAAAAAGACATGTGAAAAGAACCAAGAATAAACGAGATAATGAGAGGAATTAAACATGTTAGTTTTAATAGAATTGAAAAGGATTATTGAGATAAAGTTTAAATACTAAAAAGAGTAGAGTATTTTTTTTTTTTTTTGAACATTAAAAAAGAGTAGAGTATCTCTTTTGAGAGATTACCCAAAATTTTTATTTTGGCATTTATCGAACATAGTTTTGTCACCTAGCTCTCTTTAGAATGATAAACTTTTGTTCCACCGAAGAATTTGTCGATCTCTACGAAACTAGATTATATATATGGAATACCAGTACTATACTCAAACATTATGGTGGCGACGGCGGTGTGGTGGTAGTAACGGCGACGAATGGTATAGGTAGTTGATATAAAGATAATTGATCTAAAGGGATAATGAAAATAGTTTAAAAGACTAATTGTAACACCCCGACAAGGCGGAATCACGAGGGTTACATACTAAGCACAGCACGACATGGAAATTAAGTAGAGACAATTCTAAATGCATTAAAAGGATTGGAAATCCATACAATTCAATCAATTACAAATACCAGAATCATACAAAAATGCATAAGGAGCACGACCATCAAACGTTTACAAAAGAGAGTACAAAAGATGGCATATGATCCTAAGCATAACCCATAAGTGGGAACTATGAATCCCGGAACCTCGATAAAGTCCAAGTCCAATCCTAGCATACAACAATCAAGCAATCATCCGACACGTCTCTGGTTAATCTGTTCACCTGAAAAGTGTACTAAAACGTGTCAACATAAAGTTGGTGAGTTCGTAGGTTTAAGTAATGAAAATCAAGTATCGGGATATCAACCGTTATCGATAAGTGAGGATTAGAATACCTAATCACGTCAAAGTCAATACAATAAACGTCACGTCACAATAATCGTCAATATATATATATAAACGTCATAATATGGGCTCAAAACCCTTATCCCGAGTATGATCATGCCGGGTGTGGATTCGTCAATCCACCGTCACGTCAATACATAATAATATATATAATATACGTCATACGTCACAAGTATAACATCATAATAAAGTGGCCATGATCATACCGGGTGTGGATTCGTCAATCCACCGTCACGTCAATACATTATAATAATATACGTCTTTTGTCACATATAAACGTCAAATAGCACGTATCACAAGCAATCAACTAGATATCTAACGTCTCATTTCATATCACAACAATTTGTATCAACCGACAAAAGTTTAAACGACAAGTACACTTTCCACCCCAAATAAAGTAAACGTAGGGGCTACGAAACTCACCTTGCTCGGCAAAGAGAAGTTTGTAATCAAATAATATCGTCAACTGATCGTCACACGTGTCCACCTATCAATACGTGTAAACGTTTTATGTTACAAGTCTTTATTTGGCCCTTTTTAAACGACTTATAGCTTTAGGCGACTCATCGTTACGTTTTGGTGACTTAAAGTTAATATAAATGTGTTTAATTACATACACTTACATATATATAGACAATTCATATATATATGTATGTACGTACTAAGTATACATATATATGTGTAATATAATATCACATATATAAGGTTATTTAGAGTCCAGCTATATAATATATATATATATATATATATATAATATATTATATATATATATGTGTGTGTGTGTGTGTGTGTGTGTGTGTGTAATGCCTCTAATATCACAGCTTTACAAGATTAGGGTTTTCCTCCACGTCACCCCAACAGAATACGACCCAAGAGAGACAAAGAGAACCCACATGAAGCTGGACTCAAAGCAAGAAGAAGGAAAAAGAAGCAGGAAAAAATTTCAGGAAAAATAATGGATCCACACCACCGTAACTTACGGTGGTGGTGGCGTAACATACGGTGGTGAAGAACAAGGGGGCGTAAGGTACGGTATGGTATAGCGTAAGAGACGTCAGGCTAGAACTGACCGGCGTATGGTACGGTAGAAGTCACCGTACCTTACGGTGGCTTCAAAAAGGGTGTTTTGGCGTCTGGTTTGTCAAGAAGTGGCATAGACAGAGGATTTGTAGCGTAAGGTCCATTTCGAAGAAGCAGAAGGGCGTAACATACGCCCCTATGGGCGTATCTTACGGTGGGTTCTGAAACAAAAAGGAAATCTGGGCAGATGGAAGGAATTGGGCAAGAACATGGGTTGACTTTGTGAAGTTAAAGCTGACCAAATGCATTTAACCCTAATTCGAGCAATGGGATCGATTAATGAAGGAATTTAACTTGTTTTTGTGTATTTCTAAGCAAGAGGGACATGAACAACACCAATCTCCTTACAATTCGACCCAAATTCATCCGTTTTATATTAATTTTTGTTTTTGACCTAATTTGAAATGTATAAACCCTAATTTCGACTTGTATGCGATTTAAACCCGAATTTTGATCAGAAATGGTTTTTATTAGTTTGGGAACATGATTAAAAACATAATTCATTCACAAATTTGGGTTCATGACCTCCATCAAACCCAAACCCGATTTTTGACCCATTTAGTTCATATAAAACCCTAAATTTGACTAAAATCGATTTTGACTCACATTTTGAACTGAGATTGCTTATATATGACTAAAGACATGTTTAGAATTGTAATCCACTCAATAATTTCCGTCCATAACATCGAACAAGTGATTAAATCGATTTTTGACCCATTTGGTTCATTTGAAACCCTAATTTGACCCACAAGAGATTTGACTTGGAAAGATGACCCAAGAACACTTTGTTTTAGTTAAAATCATGATAATAAACATCAAGCAATGTTATTGAAACAATTTGCTTACCAAATTCTTCCACTAGGAGCTCAAATCCGAAATTTAGCTATAACCCAAGATTCCTTGTACTTTGACCTTTCCAAATTTTGAGATGGTAATTAGATGATGATAGTGATGATGATTCTAGTATTAATTTAGCTTAAACTGTAACACCCCAAGCCGGAGCTCGAAATGTCACGGAAATCATACAGCACCCGGTGGAATTACAATAGAACAAACTAAATGCAATTAACGATTCGGTGAATCCAAAACATAGCAAAACAAGTAACAAAATACAACAGGAGCAAATAGCCCTCAACGTTAACATAATACATCCAAAGATGGCAAACGATCCCAAGTATAATGCAAAAGGAGGGTCAATGAATCCTTGATCCATGGTCCAAGTCCGGGTTAGACAGCAAGCAAGCAACTAAACTCCACGCCCGGGGAGAACCTGATTACCTGAAAAGTGTACTAAGCATAGTCAACACAAGGTTGGTGAGTTCGTAGCAATGGTTCGTAAAGAACCAACATCAATAATCGACATATAAGAATAAAGGCTAGACATGACTTACAGCGAGCCTCTACATAACACAACATCGCCCAACAACCAGATTACACAAGACAAGAAAATGTGTAATGAGAATGCACAAATGATATGCGTATCAATGCAAGTGCCAAATGTATGAATAAGCAACATGCCTATCCCAAGCGTGACCTTCAATCACGTATGCAACGATACCCTTCTGCCATCGCAATGGACAAGGCTGTATCTCAAAATCATCGAGATATATATGTCTATATACTCGGGGTCAGGTCTACATCCAAAATGGGTGCATACATCTATGCACCAGGATGCCGGCAAATCCCCTGCCGAGGGTCCAACAATAATGTATGCAATGCTTACAATCAAATGTAAATGCATAATCGTAAACCAACAATCGATATACGATGAATATGATTCAATAATCAATATTCGCCAAACCTGAGTCATCCATCAATAATCGTCAATCATAAACCGATAATCACCACTCATCGACAACAGCCATTAATACTTTGTCCAAACATAACCCAAGTCAATCAACGTATGACAACCAAAAGCCAACGATCAATAATCAACAAAACATGAGCCACTAATCACAATATAAACCAACTATACGTACATATACTTCAGAGGATTCTACTTTCTTCAAGTCCCAGATGCTTATGTATAGGGTCACCCGCAGCCTTCCCACCACATCTAAAACCCCAATGAAGGCATAACCGACTTCCATGTATGTACGTCTATCCTAATGTATAAGTAATACTTAACGAAAACACAACCCAAGTCAATCAAACGAAAAGATACGTCACATCAATCCAACAATCAAGTCAAACAAACAATACATCAATAAAACAAGTAAACACGCCAGGTTTACACTTTTCAGCCCGAATCTCAAGCGAGTAGGGAGATACGAAACTCACCTTGCCCGGCAAAGAAGCTAGAATAAGATTACAAACGAGTAACAGGGTCCACACGTCCACAACCTATAATTATACATCATAATACCATAATGTCAACTCTACAATCATAAACAAGTTGGTTTAGCACAATTAGGTCAAGTCACAAACCCTAAACGCCTTTACAACTTAAACGAGTAGGAACAAGACGCATTCGATTCGACCTTTTTAGAAATGACAAAAGATTCATACAAAAAGAGTGTTACTACTAGAAACTAGACTCTCTTACGATTCCAACGATAGGTCATGAAACTTATTTGGACTTACGGATCAAAAGTTATTAACGTTTTAAAACTGACGCGCAAAATTTCCCCGAAAGTGTCCACTGCGCCGCAGTGAGCCAAAACCATGCCCACTGCGCCGCAGTGGGCTAAGGAGCAAGAATGGCCGAGAGAATCCACTGCGCCGCAGTGGGGACTATGCCCTCCCACTGCGCCGCAGTGGGACAACCTGCAGATCAGAACCAGCAGCTGCAAGTGCAGCAAAAACGAACCCAAAACCCCCAAATTCAACCCAAACCACACCAAAACGATTTGTAACCCATTTTGAAGCATTACTAAACATCATTGACCATAAATACACATAACCCAACCCACAATTTCGACCCAAACATCAAAATCACTCATGAATCATTCAAACCCTAACCCTAACCCTAATTTCCATTTTTACCATAAACATGTCTTGAAATCCCATAAAAACGACTAGAAACATTTGAACAAGTATAAATAGAAGTAAATGGGATGAATTTGACTTACCAAAACGTTTCCTTGAGCTAGAACCCGAAATTAGGTCAAATGGATAAAATGGTAAGAACTTGACTTTGATTCTTCGATATGAAGCAAACGAGGTTAAGATGGCTAAGATTCTTGTGTTATAATCGACCCACTACTAGTTTGATGCAAGAATTGGTGAAGAGATTAAATTGGTTCTTTTGCTAGTTTTTGAGAGAAAGAAAGAAATGAAGAGATAGATAGAATGAGAAGAAAGAAGGAAGGAAAGGATAAGGGGGGGGGGAAATGGGTCATTGGGGCTGGTGGGTCATGGACTACCCACGGGCCGACCCGTTTCTCCCACAAGCCATATAAACAATCATTTACACTACTAAATGCCAAACGACATATTAACGACTCGACTAACATACCACTTAGTCATAAAATCATAAATGGGCCCAAATTACTTCATTCAATAAGTTTGTTAGTCAAATTACACAAAAGTCAACGGGTCAAAATTCGCGGATGTTACATAAACAACATTTATTGAGGGTAAGAATTTAGAGAGAGAGAGTCAAAGTTCTTGCAATGAATGTGGTGAGAGAGAAAGAGATGGATAGGTGGGTGAATGAATGGATGAGAAATGTAAGAGTGGGATTGGGGGGGTCTTGGATAGGGTTGGGTCAAGTATGGTGATTCATGGGTCATGGGTCGACCCATGGATCACCCGATTACATTTCTAGTTAAATTAAACGTCACATTACGTCATATACCGACTTAATACCATAATATAATCTCGACTAGTATCAATACACGTCATAAAATCATCAAATAGCATTTAAATCATTTCATTATCCAAGAATAAATTAAATTAGCACACGTCAAGTCAACGGGTCGATTTAAATAAAATTTCACTAAATTGTGAAGTCAAATTACATTTAATCACGTTTAGTCACGTTTAATACGAGTCAAAAACCGAAAAATATTACTAGTTAATTAACCCGGGTTCAACCCGTGTATGTTAATTAAAATTTTAAAATAAAAAAAGATATTATTCGTAAAAATATATGTAATGTTTGTTATTGACGCATTATAATATGATATAAAGTTAATATATCAATCTAACACAATAATTATAAAGCTAATGAATTAACTAACACAATAAAAATTTATAAATTAAGAATACTTATTTCATTAAGTAATTAAGTAAAGGCATTTTATTTTATAATATTATATATGATATTTATTAAATATTTAAGGGCTATTTATATTGAAAATATTACAAAGTTTATATGACATCATAATTAAAAAGAAAACCTTTTGAAACAAAATATGAGTGTGCCACATCAAAAAATTTCTAAAAATAAATAGACAACAATTTTATTTTATTTATATAGAGACTAGACTTATGCCCGCAATGCGGCGAGGGGTAGTGATGGCGGAGGTGGTGGTGGTGACGGTGGTGGGGGCGGCAGTGGGGACGGTGATGGGGCGACGATGGTGGTGAATGTAAAAGTAATTGATGTTAAAGGTGGTATTGTAGTTATTTTAAGTGTTGGGAGATCTATAATGTAAATTATTTCATTAAGGGTATTATAGGTATATAAGATGGAGATGTTTAAATTAGTGAATAAAGGAGAAAGGTATTTTTGGTTTTTCAAAGACAGAAAGTTTAAGGAAAAAGAGGTGGTTTGTTTTATTAGATAGTATAGATAAGAGTGTTGATATAAATTAATTAATAAAGGAATGATCATTTCTCATCTAATTCTTTTTAAAAGTGGGGTTTATTAAGTGTACTTTGATCAATTAACAATTATTATTTTTTTTGTAATTATCAATAGGATATAGAAAACTTTTATATAATAGTAAGAAATGACGATAAAGATAAAAATAGGTATTCATTATTAACATTTTTTATATACAGTTCCCAACAAATAGTTATACATTTTGTATGAATTAATATATTGTGAAAAGTATATTTAGTAGGGAAAAAATAAAAGTAGAAGTACTTATTTTTTAGAGTTTTTTAACCATAAATTTTGGGAGTTACTTCAATGTATTTTGCACAAAACCTAGTTGGGCAGGGTGAACACCACCCACCATTACATCACATCCGTGCCGCCCGTACCGTCGAAAATCCATTTCTCGATTGCTGGATCTGTTATATAGTTAGGGGGCAATACATACCAAAAGGTTCGAAGAAGGATAATGAGTGAAGATCTGCCCCAGCCAAGTCGTCGACCGCTGCGGTACCTGAACTGAATGCTCTGAGGTTGAAAGGCAAAAGGCCCACTTTGGGAAAAAAAACCACAAAGTCATAAAATATCTGTAAACACCTACATATTATATTTGCTTTTTTATTAGTTAGAAAGTAATCAATACCATTCAAAAAATTATAATTATTATTAGATAGAAATATAAAATGACATATATAAATGTAATCAATTATGACAAAATAAAAATAAAAATTATAGTGTAATGACCTGTTCGGAACTTCGGATAGCAAGGACATCTTCAATTTAATTTTTAATAAAGCCTTATATATAGCCGTTTGTCACATGTGAACAAAAAACGTGAACAAATTCATTCACAAGTTCACAAAAGGCTACTTTGAAGGTTTCTTAAAAAAGTTTCTTCTACAACATACATTTTTATATCATTTCACATGTGAATGAACAAAAAAAACATGTGAACAAATATATAATTTAAGAGTTCTCATGGTTCTTACAAAAAAAATGGTTCTCAAAATAAGGAAACTCTATATATATATATATATATATATATATATATATATATATATATAATTTTTTTGCAAGAACCATGAGAACTCTCAAATTATGTATTGGATCACATGTTTTTTTTGTTCATTCACATGTGAAATAATATAAAAAAGTATGTTGTAGAAGAAATTTTTTTATAAAACCTTCAAAATAGCCTTTTGTGAACTTGTGAATGAATATGTTCACATTTTCGTTCACATGTTAACAAATGGGTATATATAAGGTTTTGAAAAAAACTTTCTTCTGCAACATATATTTTTATAACGTTTCACATGTGAATGAACAAAAAAAACATGTGATTCAATACATAATTTAAGAGTTCTCAAGGTTTTTACAAAAAAGTTGGTTCTCAAAATAAAACTAAGCTGTTATTTTATATTTAAAACTCAAACTGCAAATATAATGATAAGTATATAATCTTTTAGGCGTAATTAATCTGCCATGGAAGAATCCAAAATTTAGCTGTAAAAATATTAGAAAACCCCAAAGCACACATGTTCTGACGAATTGGTTTATATATAGTGACTACATATCAGTTGAATCAAATAAGCAAAAATACATTCAACCCAAAACATGTTTCAACTTTCTCTACTCATTCCCCTCTCCCTATTACTTATCTTCTTCATCAAAACATGCTATCAAAAAAAGCTAAACCTCCCTCCTGGACCTCCAAAGTTTCCGTTTATCGGTAACATGAACCATCTTCTAACTACGACACCACACCGAGCTCTACATGCCTTGGCCATGAAATACGGTCCGATCATGCACCTCAAACTCGGGTTCATATCCACTATTGTTGTCTCCTCAGCTGATACAGCTAGAGAGATCATGAAGACTCATGACACTATCTTTTCTAACCGTCCTAAACTCGTGGCTCCCAAAATCTTGGGATATAACTATACTGACATTGCATTTGCTCAATATGGTACTTACTGGAGACAACTTAAGAAAATATGTATTCTTGAACTCTCAACGACAAAAAGTATGGCTTCAACGCAGTTTATACGTGAAGAAGAGGTAAAATCGCTTGCTTTGTCAATTAGTAAAAGTTGTTCAGAACCAATAAACTTGGCTGAAATGTTATTTGCTTTGAATCATAATATTATCACTAGGATTACATTTGGTGATAAGTTTGAGGATGAATTGAGGTTTAGATTAGGGATTAGGGAAGGGATGGCTTTGGCTGCAGGATTTAAGATTGGGGATTTTTATCCATCTCTTGGGTTTGTTGCTAAAATCACCGGAATGAATAAAAGGTTGGAAGAGTGTCATGTGGAGCTTAGTATTATCATGGACAAAATAATACAAGAGCATATTGAGCAACGTAAACGTGAGAAGCCACAACGTGAGTGTTTTGTAGACGTTCTTCTCCAGTATAGGGAAAATGGAGGCCTCGGCGAGCCACTCACGACTGATAATATAAAATCCGTCCTCTTGGTAAGCATTTGTTTTTCTTAATTAACATATTCTTTGTTGTATAAAAATTTCTCTGGCTTTAACCATCGTTTTGATTTATAGGATGTGTTCACGGGAGCAACTGAGAACTCATCGAATACAGTGGAATGGGCATTCACGGAGATGATGAGAAACCGAAGTATAATGGAAAAAGCACAAACAGAAGTGAGGAAGGTTATTGGCGAAAAGATCAAACCAACTATTGAAGAGACTGACCTTCCTAAAATGACTTACCTAAATATGTTACTCAAGGAGACTCTAAGGTTTCACCCGCCGATTCCTCTTTTGCTCCCACGAGAATCCATGGAAAGATGTGTGATCAATGGTTATGAGATACCTTCAAAGACCCGAGTTCTTATTAACTACTGGGCCATTAGCCGGGATCCTTCCAGCTGGAAGGATCCCGATGTTTTCAATCCTGACAGGTTTCAGGATGAAACAAAAAGGGTAAATTACAAAAATGGTACCTGGGGTATGTCAAAAACTACACCCATCATACCTACAACTCAAAAATTACCCGAGACATACCCACAGTTTCCATTTCTTTACACTAGCCATACCTAACCCTAACGGAAGCTAACTAGACGTTAAAAGGGCATCACATGCGTGTCACGTGCGTGGGTAAAAGACTATTTTGCCCCCTATATCTAAAAGAGTAGATATTGATTATAGAAAGCACGAGAAATCATTTTCACGAGTTAATAAATAGCCATACACACAACACTTACAGCTTCAATCTGGTGTTCTTTAACCCAATCTACAAGACGTTGAATCCAGCTTACTCAAAAGAACCAAGATATCCATCAATACAGTGAACAGTCTTTACATCAAAGTGCCGCAATTGACTCGGCTTTCAACCACTGGAATGCTATAAAACAGAGGTGAGATCAAATTTGAAACAGCCAAAAATATCTAGAACCAAAAAACTTTTACCAGCACATATTCAGCAATATTACTATACGTTGTAATCAAAGATCAATATATTTCTAGAAGGATGCCATCTTCCCTGTAGATCCGCAACCATCCGCCGCCATCACCATTGTTACCACCGCCGCCGGATTTTAGTAGGCCTTTGTTTGGTGGTTGCCGTCATCACCATTATCACCACCATATCAGATCTATCTTGTTATAAGAAAAAAGGAACCAATAACAGATCAAATTTGATTATGTTTGTGCGTTGGATTTGATTAAGTATGTGATGTTGTATCTCAAGAATGAACATATGAGAAATGATAAGGTTTCTGGGTATCTTCCCTGTAGATCCGCAACCATCCGCCGCCATCACCATTGTTACCACCGCCGCCGGATTTTAGTAGGCCTTTGTTTGGTGGTTGCCGTCATCACCATTATCACCACCATATCAGATCTATCTTGTTATAAGAAAAAAGGAACCAATAACAGATCAAATTTGATTATGTTTGTGCGTTGGATTTGATTAAGTATGTGATGTTGTATCTCAAGAATGAACATATGAGAAATGATAAGGTTTCTGGGTTTTATAAACCAAAATTGATTATTATTTTTTTTTGTCTTTACTATGACGTTATGGGCATATAATGTGAGATATAGGGGGCAAAATAGTCTTTTACCCACGCACGTGACACGCATGTGATGCCCTTTTAACGTCTAGTTAGCTTCCGTTAGGGTTAGGTATGGCTAGTGTAAAGAAATGGAAACTGTGGGTATGTCTCGGGTAATTTTTGAGTTGTAGGTATGATGGGTGTAGTTTTTGACATACCTCAGGTACCATTTTTGTAATTTACCCTAAACAAAAAACTACAAAGGAAATGACTTTGAGTACATTCCTTTTGGTGCTGGTCGTAGAGTTTGTCCTGGAATTTCATTGGGAATAGCAAATACCGGACTAGCTCTTGCTTCTTTGCTTTACCATTTCGATTGGGAACTAGCTGATGGGGAGAAACCTCAAGATATAGACATGGACGAGACGTTTGGAATGACATGCTACAAGACTTGTAGTCTACGACTAGTACCTACTCTACGCTTCCCTATAACGACATAGAGAACTCGTTCACTTTCGTTCTTGTATTGCTTTTGGCATTGATCAATCTTGTTCAAAAATACGTACACATCTTCTTTTCTTGAAACCAAGTACTGTACTAAATTTTTAAACATTCTAATAAGCACAAGGCATATATTGTATTCGAGGAAAGTTTTTCATATAAATTTCTGAAGTTTTTCATATAAAGTTCTAAATTTTTAAAATTTATTGATCTAAATTTTACATAGTTGTCGTCATGTATCATTCATATCACATTTGGAAGCTAGGGATCCCATGTATAACACGTCAAATACAAGTTAATGTCAAAACAACACGAGTATAAATGACCAAGTATTACACGTCAAACACGACAATTAATGATGACCTATTCACAAAATATAGTCCATGGACCAGCTTCTACACCAATTCATAACTAGCCTAGTGGTAAGGCAAGCACTTGGTGACCTTAAGGTCTCAGGTTCGATCCCCGCTGGGGCACAAAAAATAATTCCTTTAAGGTACCCGTTACCAATGAAGCCTAGACCTATATGTGAAGTTTAAATACGCGGGTTCGATCTTTCGGGGTGCCCAGATCATGTGGGGATTAGGATGGAGGTATTTTACCGGCATCATATGGCTCATACGGGTGGGTCGATGGGTATCCAATTGTGGTACCGGGGCTAGGGTTCCCCCCATTACCCTTTAAATGGCATACATGGTTTTTTTTTTTTCTTTGAACGTTGCATAGACGGTACGTATTTGATGAAGATAATTGATGTAGACAATTAAGATGCAGATTGCTAGCCACAAATTAGGAATCTCGATGCCCCCAATATCTGTTATAATTGTTGTCTTTATTGTGGGTAGATGATTGTGATGCATGGTTCCTAGTAAGGTACCGATTAGAAATAATCTTGATGCTCCTGATAGATGCTGCTTGATTTTATTGCTTTTATTTTTGTGTTCAATGTTAGGGTGTACATACGAGGAACGTTTTACTGTTAAATATACTTTACCTAGTAATTACTCATTGTTATTTTATTCGACTTTAATTAGTTGAAATTTGTTTTTAAATGGGTTGATTGTGTGTTGCAAGTTAGAAGCGTTACAATTCCCTGTTTATTATTAACCTATAAGAGTCTTTGTTGGTGTCATAACTAACTCATCACTAGTTTAGAACTCACCAAATTGACTCAAAAAAGAAAAAACATTTAATTTGACTCGTTATTAGAATAATAAACGGTCTTATAACGATTCAATAACGATCCAGCCCTTAGCAAGAATTAACGAGCGGATGATAAATGGGTAACAAAGCATTATGATTGCTCTTAGCAAGTATTGATAACATGTTTATAGGACTTAAAAGATTTGTATTTAGGTAATGTTTGTTAAGATCTTAATAAAAAAAGTCGTAATTCAATTAAAAATACTTTTTTTTTGAAAGGTGAATTTCGCTGGAAACTTCGTGTTGTGATTCAACAGCGAGGTCTAGCATACTTTGTCTTAACCAGGCCGCGCTAGAGAACTCCCTCGAAGTAAAAATGCCTATTTCAAATACCCGATGGGGGAAAACTGAAAGATGATAATAAATCCCTTAGTGTTTTCTCTTCTCATTGATATTAATTTATAGAATTACAAATTACATTCGACTACCTTAAATTATTACACTTGAGAACCTCTGTAACATCCATAACCGTTTGACTGTACTTGTAATTTGATTAACTACTTGAATAAACGAAAATTTTGGGCCTAATTGTGTTCATTTATCTGTAAATTGGGCCAATTATAATGTCATAATTGGATTTCTAGAATTAAGCCCATGTTACAATATCATGATATTGGCCCATATGTGTTATGGAAATTATATTATAGACGATAATTGAGTAACTGTGGTAACAGGGAAAACGTATATACGAAACCTTAAGTATAATGTACGGTTTAAACAGTGTCGGTGGCACAGTGTCGGTGGATAAACTAATAATGGAACAATTAGGACAAAGCCCGGCATACTTTATGGAAAGTAGGAATACTCGTGAAAACTATCATAGACTATATTTGGTTTATTAGTGGAATAAGTTATTAGTAGTGGCGATAGACCGGCTATGTTATACGGGTCAGAATGTTGGCCGATGAAGAAAGCCCAAGCGGCTCGAGTAGAGGTGGCTGAGATGAGGATGCTAAGGTGGACTTGCGGGAAGACCCTATCAGACAGGATCCCCACGGGAGTGTTTAGAGCCGAACTTGAAGTAGGGAGCATCATTAACAAGCTAAGAGAAGGGCGCTTGAGATGGTTTGGCCACGTTAGGAGAAGGGATCTGACGGCACCACTAAGGAGAGCGGAGGCTATTCACGTGGACGGCATACGAAGAAGGGGAAGGCCTAAGATGAGGTGGGAGGATCGAGTAACGAAGGACCTATTAGAGCTTGGCTTGTCGGAGAACATGATGTCAGATAGGACGGCTTGGAGGACTAGGATTAGAGCAGAGGATTAGGTTAGGGGAGGACTTTTTGATCGACTTTTTTACCCATATTGCCTTGCCTAAGGCTGCTATTGATGGGTTAGGGCCCAAGGTGACTCAACGCTACAGGGGACTTAGTTAGGTCGTATGTAGGAGGACATGACCAATGATAGGTTGTCTATAGGACTAGGGTTTAGGCTTACTTTAGGGGTTTTGTAAGTTTCGTGGAGGACTAGGAGTTTAGTTTTCTTAGGCGGCGCTAGTTCCCTACTTCGTAGGTTGAGCAGGAATCTTTTACTCTCTTGGAATTTCTTAGTCATTTTCCTTTTTGTTTATATGTTTTGTTTGTCTTTCGGTGTTAAGGTTTTGCTAGGTTGCATGTTTGCCACTCTCCCCTACTCTCAAGGTGGTCGGCCCCAACAGACCCAGGTATGTCTTGCTAAGCATTTTCGTTGTCAGTCAGGTATGGTACTTCTAAACCCTTTACTCTTCCCGACTTTTACCGCTTTTGTGGCCGGAGGTCCTTATGGAAGCAGTCTCTCTACCTTTGGGTAGAGGCAAGACTGTCTACAGTTTCACCTCCCCCATACCCCGCACAGGGATTGGGTACTGTTGTTGTTTTGTTGTTAATAACTTTAATTAAATAGTAGAACCACTCTCCGATTTGATAACACACGCGGCTTATAAACTGCCCGTAGTGTATTTATGTTTAGTTGTTTGGTTATCATGGACTCAGTCAAGTAGCGGATAGATATCCCTACTACCTCACTTATTGATATATATTCACGGATACCCTCTATTATTACACACTCTATTATTTTCTTCCAAATGTATATAGTCAAGAGCCAAAAACCTCTCCCCTTTCATTCTTCTTCTTATTCTCTTGATTCTTTTCTGATTTCTTTTGATACAAACATCAAAATTGAAAGTAAAGAAACTAATTTATAACAATAATTATCATCAATCTTCAAGAGAATTCAAGGTTGTATTAGTTTCAAGTGTTCATCCTCTCTATTTACTCCAAATTCGAATTTATGCATCAAAAGACTTTTGGTAAGTTAAACTCATTCCATAATCATCATTTTATGGATACAACTGTTTTATGGATACAAACTGTTTTATGGATACAACTGTTTTATGGATACAACTGTTTTACGGATACAACTGTTTTATGGATACAACTGTTGTTATGGATACAACTGATTTTATGGTTACTATTTTATGGACACAAGTGTTTAAAAAGTTCTATGCTTATATTGGTTACAATGCTTGGTTTGAAATCCCCTATATTGAACTTGGACCGATAAATGGAACGCGAATATTAATAATAGTACTATTGGGTTGACACCCCTATCCGGGTTAGTAGCGCTAACTTGAACAACGGATAATTAATATTTGAACTTAATCGTGATTGCGTTAAGCATTAGCATCACAAGAGGGGTAATATACATGAATTGTATGGTT
>CM067171.1:68340496-68348390 GCA_034093135.1 Erigeron breviscapus | reverse complement strand
TATATATTTGTTATTCTTCAAATACTTCGTGACTTCATTATCTGATTCTCTTTTACTTGAGCTAAAATGTTATTTTAAATTGACAAATTGCGAAACCTTGACTTGAGAAAAATCTTGTTGAAATGTACTTTGAGAAACTTGGACATGTGGATTTTGAAAATACTTATGGAGTAAGGTTGGATTTTTGTGAACTTGTGAAATTGTGGAACCCTTTAGTTGTAGACAGGAGTTAGGAATACCGAGTTAACTACCTGTGGAGGTACCACGGGCATGTCATTGTGGCGACCAATGGCATGACACTATCCGTGGCGGTGTGATCAGTCCACGGCGTCTCCACCTTTGTTATGTGATATTTGATTATGCTCGTGGGAGAGCTTTATGATTATTTGGGGAGGCATATGGATGCATCCTAGGCTATATTGTGATATGATATGATTATTGTACGGATGTGTGATGTAGTGCCATACATACCTTCCGGGTTGGATACACGCAGAGGTGCACATCTGGTGTATTAACTTTGATTTGTGATACTATTATTGGGCACCGGGAGTGTGCTCTTGGATATTTGATATGTAGGATACTCGGTATAAACCAACCCAAACCTTTTCTTTGCTTCAGCCTCAAAACATTTTACTCTGGTGGTAAGGGTGGTACTTGATGGAGACTTTTGGAATTAAAATGATTTGATTAATCTTCCTTCTTATTTCATTATATCATTATTATTGTTTATTATTATCAACATCCGCGCACTGAGCAATTGGCTCAGCCGCATTTTCTTTTTCCATGCGGCAGGTAATCAGGGATGATATGGGAAGAGTGAGAGTGACCCCAGACCTTGGAGATTATTAGAGTTTATGCTTTATTTCTTTATTAGCATCTTTCTAACTTTTATTTCTGTGTAAGGAATCCACGTTTGAGGATGGAAACCTTCAGTTGCACTCTAGAACGTATTTTTATTTATCATAATTGGAGACTTTTTAGTGAATTATTGTTCTTTTAGCATTTTGTGTAATCTCCGATTCCATTTTGGGATGGGGTGTTACAGAACACAAGGACTGAATGTTGCACTTCAGGTTGTAAAAATGTGAAACAAGTAAAAGGTTTGGGTGTGACCGAGTTGTCACTTTGCGTTTTGAAAGCTAAATAATTAACAAGTAAGTAAAAGTACTCAACCGGTATTAGCGAGAGCATACGAAAAGAGTTTGAGTTGTAAACAAATAATTAAAAAGCCATCTATGTTGAACCTGCTCAACAAAAAGTCTAGGTTGCATATAGGTTAAGCTCAAAATTCATTGATGTTGGTGATAATAATCGTGACAAGACAAAAACACAAACGGGTGCACCCTACGTTTGTAAAATCGACTCAATCACCTAATAAACTCAATTTCTTGCAACAAGTGGTACCACCAACCCTATTACAATTCCTTGAACTAACTAGTTTGTTTGATTATTTAAATAACAATTTTATCTATGTGAAAGAAACGTGGTACCACCAACCCTATTACAATTCCTTGAACTAACTAGTTTGTTTGATTATTTAAATAACAATTTTATCTATGTGAAAGAAACGTGGTACCACCAACCCTATTACAATTCCTTGAACTAACTAGTTTGTTTGATTATTTAAATAACAATTTTATCTATGTGAAAGAAACGTGGTACCACCAACCCTATTACAATTCCTTGAACTAACTAGTTTGTTTGATTATTTAAATAACAATTTTATCTCTGTGAAAGAAACGTGGTACCACCAACCCTATTACAATTCCTTGAACTAACTAGTTTGTTTGATTATTTAAATAACAATTTTATCTTGTGAAAGAAACGTGGTACCACCAACCCTATTACAATTCCTTGAACTAACTAGTTTGTTTGATTATTTAAATAACAATTTTATCTATGTGAAAGAAACGTGGTACCACCAACCCTATTACAATTCCTTGAACTAACTAGTTTGTTTGATTATTTAAATAACAATTTTATCTATGTGAAAGAAACGTGGTACCACCAACCCTATTACAATTCCTTGAACTAACTAGTTTGTTTGATTATTTAAATAACAATTTTATCTTGTGAAAGAAACGTGGTACCACCAACCCTATTACAATTCCTTGAACTAACTAGTTTGTTTGATTATTTAAATAACAATTTTATCTATGTGAAAGAAACGTGGTACCACCAACCCTATTACAATTCCTTGAACTAACTAGTTTGTTTGATTATTTAAATAACAATTTTATCTATGTGAAAGAAACGTGGTACCACCAACCCTATTACAATTCCTTGAACTAACTAGTTTGTTTGATTATTTAAATAACAATTTTATCTCTGTGAAAGAAACGTGGTACCACCAACCCTATTACAATTCCTTGAACTAACTAGTTTGTTTGATTATTTAAATAACAATTTTATCTATGTGAAAGAAACGTGGTACCACCAACCCTATTACAATTCCTTGAACTAACTAGTTTGTTTGATTATTTAAATAACAATTTTATCTATGTGAAAGAAACGTGGTACCACCAACCCTATTACAATTCCTTGAACTAACTAGTTTGTTTGATTATTTAAATAACAATTTTATCTCTGTGAAAGAAACGTGGTACCACCAACCCTATTACAATTCCTTGAACTAACTAGTTTGTTTGATTATTTAAATAACAATTTTATCTTGTGAAAGAAACGTGGTACCACCAACCCTATTACAATTCCTTGAACTAACTAGTTTGTTTGATTATTTAAATAACAATTTTATCTCTGTGAAAGAAACGTGGTACCACCAACCCTATTACAATTCCTTGAACTAACTAGTTTGTTTGATTATTTAAATAACAATTTTATCTATGTGAAAGAAACGTGGTACCACCAACCCTATTACAATTCCTTGAACTAACTAGTTTGTTTGATTATTTAAATAACAATTTTATCTTGTGAAAGAAACGTGGTACCACCAACCCTATTACAATTCCTTGAACTAACTAGTTTGTTTGATTATTTAAATAACAATTTTATCTATGTGAAAGAAACGTGGTACCACCAACCCTATTACAATTCCTTGAACTAACTAGTTTGTTTGATTATTTAAATAACAATTTTATCTATGTGAAAGAAACGTGGTACCACCAACCCTATTACAATTCCTTGAACTAACTAGTTTGTTTGATTATTTAAATAACAATTTTATCTCTGTGAAAGAAACGTGGTACCACCAACCCTATTACAATTCCTTGAACTAACTAGTTTGTTTGATTATTTAAATAACAATTTTATCTCTGTGAAAGAAACGTGGTACCACCAACCCTATTACAATTCCTTGAACTAACTAGTTTGTTTGATTATTTAAATAACAATTTTATCTATGTGAAAGAAACGTGGTACCACCAACCCTATTACAATTCCTTGAACTAACTAGTTTGTTTGATTATTTAAATAACAATTTTATCTATGTGAAAGAAACGTGGTACCACCAACCCTATTACAATTCCTTGAACTAACTAGTTTGTTTGATTATTTAAATAACAATTTTATCTTGTGAAAGAAACGTGGTACCACCAACCCTATTACAATTCCTTGAACTAACTAGTTTGTTTGATTATTTAAATAACAATTTTATCTATGTGAAAGAAACGTGGTACCACCAACCCTATTACAATTCCTTGAACTAACTAGTTTGTTTGATTATTTAAATAACAATTTTATCTATGTGAAAGAAACGTGGTACCACCAACCCTATTACAATTCCTTGAACTAACTAGTTTGTTTGATTATTTAAATAACAATTTTATCTTGTGAAAGAAACGTGGTACCACCAACCCTATTACAATTCCTTGAACTAACTAGTTTGTTTGATTATTTAAATAACAATTTTATCTCTGTGAAAGAAACGTGGTACCACCAACCCTATTACAATTCCTTGAACTAACTAGTTTGTTTGATTATTTAAATAACAATTTTATCTATGTGAAAGAAACGTGGTACCACCAACCCTATTACAATTCCTTGAACTAACTAGTTTGTTTGATTATTTAAATAACAATTTTATCTATGTGAAAGAAACGTGGTACCACCAACCCTATTACAATTCCTTGAACTAACTAGTTTGTTTGATTATTTAAATAACAATTTTATCTCTGTGAAAGAAACGTGGTACCACCAACCCTATTACAATTCCTTGAACTAACTAGTTTGTTTGATTATTTAAATAACAATTTTATCTATGTGAAAGAAACGTGGTACCACCAACCGTTTACAATTCCTTGAACTAACTAGTTTGTTTGATTATTTATACCAGGAGAGAGAAAATCTGTCAGATCCGCTCAGAATCGCGCCGCGAGTGGCAGGTCGCGCCGCGAGATGCACCAAAAGTTGTCCAGAAAATTGCAGGGAAAAAAGTCGCGCCGTGAGATTTCTCGGTCGCGCCGCGAGTGGTGTTTTGTGAAGGCTCGTGCCGCGAGAGTCCATGATCGCGCCGCGAGTTCAGCCAGAATTTGGCATTTCAGCTTCGTTCTTCATCAAAGTTCATCCGTTAGTGCAATTGGACCATTCCTAAGCCATTTTCTACCATTTGTGAGTGATATACGTGCTGTAGTCCTGAAACCACTATCAAACACCATAACGCACCATAAAACAAGTATAAATGGCTATAAAACGAGTATAATACGTCCAAATAGGATGTGGGAAATATGTATAAATTGAGACACATCACTTAGTAATGCTATACCCATTTAACACATGGGGAGCAAACCCTTTAGGGCATTGCCAGAAGTCGAATCGGCGTGGGCGCATCCGCGTGGGGGGTGTTAGCCATTTATCCGTTGTTGCCTTTAAAAAGAAAAGTGATGCATGTGAACCGTTGGTGTAATTTTCAATCTATTTATAATCCAACAACACCTTTCAATCTATTTACCAAATGTACGAGATGCATGTTACTCAAAGTTGACTTTAAGTCACTTTGTTGGTATTATTGAAACTGGTAGTGTTCCTTGAAGCTTGATGGGACCATAGTTGTTAAACTCTTACGAGTCACGAGTCGACTCTTACGAGTCGAGTCGATTTACACCAAAAACGAGTCGACTCGTTAGGTGACTCGTTTTTGTCCAGACTCTTACGAGTCGCTGTGTGAACTTGGACCGAGTCACGAGTCGCAAACTTATAATTATTGTAGTTTGATACTATGGTTATATATTATATATTATACTTAATTTGCTACATTATTTTGTGTGTTATCTATGTAGTTTTGATCATTTTATTGCGAATTTGAAGATAAATTGTAAGTTTATGTCTCAAAACTATTGAATATGTAATATTTTGGTAAATTTATTAAGATAACGAACTTATATTTTGCTTCTAAAGACGTCACATATATATAATTATACTATATTATGTAGTACTTAAAAATGTTCTGACTCTTACGAGTCGAGTCACGTTCCGAGTCACGAGTCAAAAATCATGTTTTCGAGTCACGAGTCAAAAAATCATGTTTTCGAGTCGAGTCAAAAGTTACGAGTGGACAACTATGGATGGGACCAATAATAAACTTGCATACCATGTATTTAATTTGAATGTCAAAAAATAATGGATTTATGTATTATTATTTTTACATACAAAGTTAATTTTTGTTCATCATTATCCTCGACAAATACGCAAAGTATATCACCCAAATACAAGAAAATTACATAAAATTATTATCGAACTGTCATATGTGCTGAAAGTATAGATTGTGCTATAGTAATTATCATTTTGAGAGCCCCTATTTACTTACTACCCTACTCATTAATTTTTTCGAAAAAGTATAGATTGTGCTATAGCAATGTCGATATTATATGTCAAAAAAAATCTCTAGATTCCCCTCTTGATTAAGATTAATTATATAGGGAGATTATCATATTTCCCCTTCCTAATCTTCAAAATAACATATTTACCCATCTAATCAACATAATATCATATATCCCCAACTAAACACTAAATCTCTCATATTTACCCATTTCATTAAAAAAATCATAAAATCCAATTCCACACAATTAATTTCTCAATTTACCACACATACTTAGATTAATTAAATAAATAAATTCTCATTCTAATATGATTTCTCATCACCAAATGTCTGTAACTATTAGGCAAAACCAACACCGAAGCACTCAAGACTCCACCATTTGATGTGTTGTTGGATTCATATCAATAAACTCAAACATGAGGAAAAAAATGAAGATTCAAAGCATTTTCGTTTAGAACTATCAATGGAGGTTGAAGATTGATACGTTTAAGACATACATACAAGAAAAATATACATAATATTATTACTTACGATAAAATTATCGTTACTTAACCAAGGTGATGTTCACAGATTTATATTTAAAGTCAAATGAATTCATAGATTTATGTTTAAAGTCAAACTGATCAATTTTGTTCTTCCGGTTTCTACAAATATAGGATAAAACATATTATTCTTGACTTCAAAACCTCGTATGAAAATGGTGTCGTCATGAATTGAATTTCATATCACTATATTAAAAATTCGTATCGTTGTTGTAAGAGTGAGAATTTATTTTTAATTTATCTAGTATATGTAATAATATGGGAAATTAGTTATGTGAAATTGGGTTTTATGATATTTTTATGAAATGGGTAAATATGAGAAATTTGGTGTTTAGTTTGGAGAAATATGATATTATGTTGTTTAGATGGGTAAATATGTTATTTTGGAAGTTAAGAAGGGGAAATATGATAATCTCCCAATTATATATATAACCCATTCTAGGATGTGTTTAGTTCGTTCTAACTTCCACCGCCAAAAACCAAAGAGCAAGAATTCATAATGGGCTTATTTTCTTTATTTCTGTGTGATATCCATTCGCACCGAGAGGCCCAAGAACACAAATAATTATGTCTAGCGGCTCCAAGAAAAAAAAAACACACATTTTTGTTCCATCCGTTAAAATCCATAGTCAACAGCAACATCGTGTATTCTTATTTCGCGGTTTGATATTTCGTTTCATGTTCTATGATTGTCACGAACCATACTCGAGTAACGCCCTCCATTTGATCACCATGCCATATTTGATCATTTTAAAACCCATTTTTTAACATATATCTAATAATAATTTATCATCCCTCAAGTTTTCTACCTTTAAAATACTCAAAATCTTTACCACATTATAAAATATTTGTTCCCTCCAATTTTTTCAACTAAGTAGTTCATAACCTCAAAATACCATTTTTTTTGTTAACTAATTTAAACATTTTCACCTAAGATACCTATAATACATTTAATGAAATTATTTACAACATACATACTTTAACATTTATAATACCGCATCGCGTGGGCATTTGTCTAGTTCTTACCAATATAACTAACACAATCAATGAGTTTATTTAATACTCAATATCCTTAATTTATAACATTTACCTTTTAATTTTTAAAATAAATAAACTGTCATTTTACATCAATGATCTACACTACTCGTCATCGCTACAACCACCAGTCGCCACCATCATGTTGTCACTATCACCATCGCCACCACATCGTGTGAGCATTCGTTTAGTTTGTAAATAAATAATAAAAATACAATTAAGATATTTTTTTTCTCCATCGATCATCTCTAATCTTCCTTTCACACAATTCACCTTGCCAGACACTAAACCTTAAAGTTACCATTAAACTTCGGTTGAACTCAAATTCATACTTTACACAGAAAGTAAATTGGTTGATCAGGGTTGGACCGACTCACAAGAATTCCTTACTTCCTTTTTATTTTGTTGTGTATGATTAGCAAACTAGTATATAGTACTGTATTAAAGCAATAATTATAAAACGACCTCAAAATACAACAGGAATGAGTTTCGTCACATTTTAGCTACTCAACTGATTTAACCCTTTTCTTTACTTTACCCCATA